>OU343216.1:64475076-64510952 GCA_910596185.1 Chrysanthemum makinoi | reverse complement strand
AAGTAACATATCTGGGGAATTCTACTTCATGATCAAGTTTGGGATATCGGGTTTACCTCTCCGTGTGGTCACTGCAATAGCCGACAGAATGCGTGAATGATGTGTTTACCAATGTGTTGATTGGATGGTTGATGTTATTGATGATGTTGGATAATAAACAGTTGATGAACCGCTGCATGTTCCCCTAAAACAGATATTCACCGAAACTAAATTTGTCATAACACCTTCAAGCTGACATTGTTTACGGTTTTGTCTTGATTTTGTAAAATCTCGTGAAAGAACCTATTTCTCGGTTTAAATCATAGACTTGTAAAATCCCGTGACAATGGAAACATTCTGATAATTGTAAAGTGCATTTCCGGATCTATCTTACGGTCTACTCTTGGTTTTGTAAAATCCGTGAAAAAACTATTTCTCGGTTTAAACTATAGAATTGTAAAATCCCGTGATGATGGAACCATCTTGTAGAAAGGAAAGCGTATTTGGGGTCTTCGATCTGGTGTTACGGTTTCGTTTGAAGAAGGGATAAAAGGTGTACTTCATAAATTGGATGTGTGTTTGGATATTCGTCATGGCAGTTTGGTTATTGCGTGGTTTTATGGGGTTATGTGCTTTTAACCATGGTCTGGATGAAACCATTATCAAAGTTCGTTTAAATGTCAAAGAAGGCTAGATTTGAGCTTTTAATCAGAAGATGTGACAACATAGTTAATTCACTATTATTTATTTGAGGTTGAAGTGAATAATCACGGGCATGTGTACTTAGTATCTGAAGGTATCGGGGATGGATGGATGAAGATTCTTCAAGATCCTTGTTCGAGCTTATTATCAAAAATGAAGACTTGGAAATCTAGTTATTGTTGGGTGACTTTTACCTCTTCTTTTACCACTTGGGGGAATTGGGCTCTTATCACCTCAAAATAACTATCACTTAAAGGGGTTACGTTGTAGTGCTCGAGTCCACATTCAATTGTGGATCTTCAAGAGGTAATACGTCTTATACTTGATGGTTGGTTGGTTGAAGAGTATAGAGTACATAGAGAGTACTTAGAGATGCTAATGGAAATCGGCACTGCTCTTTGTTACATATGTGCAAGTATAAGTCACGAGTTGGGTTATTCTACGAGGGTCAAATTCATCATATTGGATTTTCTCCATCAGTTGTCACGACAAAGAGCCTACTGAATGATAATGGGGTGATTACATGTTTTGCTAAGAGAGCTGAAAAGAGAGTGAGTTCACATCAGTTAGGGCCTCGTACTTCAAAGAAAAGAAATAATACGTTTCAGTGCGCATTATCTTCAAAAGAAGAGAAATCTTCTTATGACGTATGAATACTTCAGTTCATGCCTCGTTAAGCTAAAGAAATTAATGCCAGCGTCAGTGCACTTTATCTTACGAAGAAGAAATCTTCTCAATTATGACCATTCTCATCAACATGCTTCATGCTTTTTCCATGCGTTTCAGTTATCAAGTGAACCGGGCTACCATTGATTGTTTTCTTATTCAACTTGCTTAACTATAATGACGATGGTGACATCACATTGCTAATATTGCGGGGAAAGTGTGAATTGACTACATTTGGATAATTTTCACTTGTTTAATCAAGAATGGCATCTCCGTATGCAATTCTTGAGGGGAGAAGAAGTGTGATAATTCCGCATGGTTGATTGACTTATGAGAATATATGGTCATACGGCTCCTAACTCATGTAAGAACCGAGCTTCTTCTTATCGAATCATCTTTACATGGAGTTTCTTCTAAGAGCCGTTGGTTGACATCTTCACTCGGATTGATGAGTTTATCGACAAAGTGCCTTCGGTTAATGCTTCACGTATACATCAACATGATGATTCCGAACAATCTCTCTGTTCTTGTTTGATTTGATTGGTAGTTTGGTGTTGCCATCTTGTGTATTCGTTGCGGCCTGATTGCTAATTTCCTTGATGAACATCTTTCTGTTCTTGTTTGATTGGGAGGGATGTTAGTTAAGGGGATTTGCAAGATGTAAGTTAATTGGGATGTTTTTTTGGGAGGGATGCTTTTTGGTGTGAGTTGAAGATGTTAACACTCTATTCCCCAACTGGACAATCTTGAAGAAGGTCGAGTCTACAGTCGGTTCTACATTTTCTACTACATGTTAGAAGACTAAAGACGAGTTGCATTTGATTATCTAAAAACTTCTCCTTATTCAAGCATTCATCATAAAGATTGTCGGTTTAGGGGAGAGCACTAATTGGGGGAGAGTGAAATGTCGAATTTAATCCCCAATTAGACTTGCTAATATTCTTAAAGTTGATTCTCACAAGACTGGTTTCTTCTCAAGATTTCTTGTATTTGGGCTTTTAGAGTATTGTTGATTCTGAAGTGTCAAAACCAGCAAGGGGGAAGGAGACAAGCATCTAAACACGAGTAAACTTGATGAACTTAATACTTCTAAGTAATTGAAGATATCCCGAGAAGACAAATGTTATTACCGCAGAGAAACTCAAGGTTTGACTCATGGTGGGTAAACTTGATGAACTTAATACTTCTAAGTGATTGAAGATATCCCGGGAAAACATATGTCATGACCGCAGAGAAACTCAAGGTTTTACTCATCAAGGCATTTAGTGTTCTTATTCCAACTATGTAGGGGAAGAGATGAAAGTGTTAGTTTCTGAAGATGAAAGAGGTACACAAGTGTGTGATGATTTTGATGTTATCACAATCATCAGGGGGGAGATATTGTGTACATTGGGATGCTCAGTGTTTTACTTGAGGGCTTAATCATGATTCAGAGATATAATCACTTATTCCGATGTTGACATCGAGAGATTGTCACCCGCAAAGATAATCGATGATTCGGCTCTTCTTCAATGTTATCGGTTATTCTCTCTTTGGGCATTGGTGCTTGGGTTCTTGAGCTTCATACACTTTCTTGAGGGGAGAGAAAAGTATACATCGGGGTTATTCTTTGGCTATTGGACTTAATCGCTACCGATGGTATAAGTTTCTTTGTCTTCGTGTATGTGTATTCGAGTTCGTGAGCTCTAGTCTAAGAGGTATGCATCAATTCATCTACTTGGGGGAAGTGGTCTCTTGACAACTTTTTAGTTTGGATCGCTTCAGACTTCAGTGGTTATGAAACTTGAGAAGATTGTTTAAGTGTGCGATGATTCTTTGTTGTTCTACTTGATGATATAACCCCTAACGGAGACTTACAATGATCCTTCTTATATGGAGCAGCAAGATCGATGATATGGTGTGCGTCCTTGTGCATCTGGCTAAGGCAAGCTTGAAAGAAAGCTTAGAATTTGCTCAATAAGAAGATTTTGGTTTGGGGAAGCTACCAAAGTCTCACTTTCAAGTGGCTCAATTTCTCTCTTTGATTCAAGAGTCTTGGAAGCTTTGGTGGTGAATGTTTAAGAGATGATGAATTCTATCTTCTACAACGGGGCTGCTCGATATCCTTATCTCGGTACTCGTATCATCATCTTCTTTAACTATATCATCTTATCTATCTGTGTATATATTTATCAAAAATCAAATACAAAAATATAAAACCAACAAAAAGAAAATAGAAAAATATAAAATCATCAAAAATCCATAAAAATCAGAAAATTTCAAAAATACAAAAAATATGTTTTCTAAAGACATGTCTTCTGGTATCGATAACGTCTGCGGTCTTAGAAATGTCATTCAATAATGGCACGGGACCATAGATGAAGTTCGAGCAGGAGGTGTAAATATTCTTTTCTATACATGTCTCAAACTATGGCTTGCAGTTATTTCAGACTGTAACTCGTGCTTAAACTATGGCTTGCTATTATTTCAGATAGCAACCCATTTTTCAAAGAAAGGAAATATTTGTTTTAACAAAATGGTGGAAAATGAGTTGCTTTAAAAACAATCTGATTCAGTGTTTTTATAAAATTGAAAAACTCAATCAATGACTTGGTAGCTTGCTTTTCAGAAAATAAGTCATTGATTGATTGGGGAGAATGTTTTCAAATTTATATCATCTATTGGACTTATCTAATTATCCTAATATGCTTAATTAAAAATGATGTTAACCTATGTTGAAGGACTAGGTGCCTAGGATAAGATTTTAGGATTAGATGATTAGAGTTTGATAAACACATTATTCTACCTTATATGATCATTTGATATGTTGAATTGACTTTATTAGTCGATTCTTTGTTTGGGTGATGTCGACCACCATATATCTATTTGTGTCTACTAACGTATGCAGGTATATTGGTAAATAAGAATGTTCCCGATCCGGATCCCACAATGAAGATGATTGGATGCGAAAGGTAACTATATCTTGGGTTGACAAATGAAGAAACGGAGCTTAATTGGACTTCTATGGAGAGTTGGCATGAAAAAGGCAACGTAAGAGGTCTCATGCATCGTGAGATGGTTTTCTTCATCGACAAATGAAAAACGAGGGCTTAATTTGACCTCAGTTGGCATTAAAATGCAACGTAAGAGTCTCACTTTGCAAAGACGGTTTTCTTCCAAGCCCTAAAGAACAACACATAAGCTTCTCAACCCGCATGCGTATCTTTGTGCATGATACCATTTTTAAACAATTTTGAAAAATATTGTTTTGAAAATGGAAAATATTGTTTTGAAAATTAATTGGACTTAATTTTGAAAATCACTGGACTTCATTTTATCAAAACTTGAGTCACTCAATCATCGACTACGGTCATCGATTGAGAGTGATTAAAATAAAATATTTTCAAATGATATTTCTTCACAAAAGTTCTGTTTTGTACGTTATAACGTGGTGATCTAAAGATTTAATGTTATGTCATGGTATGATTTTTCTTTTGAATCAAGGTCTTTCAAAATGAAATTTTTTCTGTTCTTGTTTGATTGTGAAATTGTTTTATTTTACTTAAAAATCTTTTAAAACTATCATACGACACTAATCTTTAATGTCTAAATATGTTCCTGTCATTTTCAAAATTAAATCTTGCCACGTCTTTCCCAAACTTTTCTAAATGATTTAAATCAATTGGGATCACAAATCTCAATTGGTTTGAAATTTTGATCGGGGGAGAGATCGTGATTTAAATCTCAAATTTGTTTTAGTCCTTTTAAAACTCCGCCTCCATGTGCCAAACGATTTCAAATACACAATGCACATGTTGAGGAGGAGGATTTATCCAAAAATGAAATGAGTATTTAAACAGGGACATTTCTCCCATGTTTTCTAAACCTTATTAAATCACTTGGGATCCAAAATCTCAAAGGGTTTGATATTTTTATCAGGGGAGAATTTGTGATTTAATATGAAATTTGAAAAATGGTGATCATTTGATTCAATGTGTTGGCTCTCTCTAATATGTGCTAAACTCTTTCATATATTGATGCACATATTGAGGGGGAGCGAATGGTTTCTTAATGGCTTTTGTGATCGTGAATGTGCTTCAAAAGAACTCTTTCCTCTATGTGATAAAATGATTTCATATATCCTATGCACATATTGAGGGGGAGAAATTTACCAAGAAAATCAAATGGTTTTTTCTATGAAAATTATGATCAAAGAAAATATTTCAAAGTCCTCTTGCCTCCATGTGCTAAACAATTTCTAAATCATATGCACATGTTGAGGGGGAGGTTTTCTAAATGATCAAAACTATTAAGGTATAAAATGCTTTGATCTCGTATCACAAGTAACTTGATTGTTTTTCCAAATGATTTTTCAATTGGTTTCAAGGAAGAATGAACTGTACCAAAAGACCGACCATTTTACTTTATGTATGGAGTTATAAGGATGGTGAGGTTAGGTATTAGTTCGCATGATCTGCAGACAGAGGATCTAGGGACAATCCACTAGATAGTGTAGAGTCCTTAGGAATATTGAAAAAAGGAGAAAATGAGAATATGGGAAGAGTGCCGATGAGACGAGCTAGTCTGGAATAAACCCAACAAGGTTCTAGTAATGAAGTCTCGGTAAGCACTGAAGGGGTTGAAGAATGAAAAAGAAATGAATATGAAAAGGGTGAAAATAAATAGCCCTCCAACAATTCAACCTTAGGGCGTTGATCGTCTTTGAAAGCTGATTAAGCTACCTCACCAAACCGGCCACTTGTGAATGGCGACCGTAAAACTTAAAACTGCTTAAAACACAAATGCAATGAAGATCAGAGAATATAATGAATTCCTGGGTCGTTAAGTCCCACGGAGACTCAATGGTGTCAAACACTTGATCGAGACGATAGAATGATTACTAAGGATAGTGATCGGAAAGGATTTGGATGGATAATTACACTACTGAAAAAGTTAATAAATTACAGCGACTAAAATGCAAATTAAGAAAAAAATTAAAAAGATAAAAAATATTAAATAAACGCTATCACTATATTTAAAATGATGAACGTTTAAAACTTAAAACTTAAAACTTACGTTTAAAAATAAAATTACGTAAAGCATTGCAAAATAAAAAAATGATATCTAAGAAATAAAAGTCCTAAAAATATGAAAATGACATTTTTACAATCCTAATAATAAAATAAAATAATTAGAAAAGGAAAATTATTTTTACAACTATTTATTTAATTATTATTAATTAAAACTATTTATTAAGTATTTAAAATGCACTAAAATATAAGAAAATACAAAATTAACCTAGAAAAATGAAATTATAACTTAGAAAAATCTAAAATATGATAAAACTTATTTTAAAACTGAAAATATATTTTTTAGACTTTTATGTATTTATTATTAATTTAAAACTATTTAAAACTAATTAAAATGCTAGAAAATACTATTCAAGCTAAGAAAATTATGGAAAAATATTTTTAGGCTTTTATATTTATCTTAATCTAGTAAAATTGAAAACATATTTTTTTAAGCTTTTTCTAATTTATTTGTATTAAAAGCTAATTAAAAGTGCTAAAAACTAATTTAAATGCAGAAAAATAGCAAACAAACTTGGAAAAATCTGAAAAATTCAAGAAAAGCTTAAAATAATATTAGGAATCTAAGAAAAATATAAAAAACAGGGGTTGTGTGTGAAATTATGGAACTGATGTTGCAAGTGCTTATGAAATAAGCACTTGGATAAGCAAATGGAGACCAAAGACAACCCACTGATCACAGAAGTTCTATTATGCTAAATGTACCCTAATGCAACCAAAAACAACAAGTTTCAACCTCTGGATAGCAAGCTACTAAGTTTTGGCTTATTTGAGTTGAATGCACAAAGATTTTGGGACCGACTTTAAGCGAAGAACAAGCACTCAAATAAGCTGGAAACTAAAGAGAAAATGTTGGAACCTCACCTAGACCTGGGTGGCTATATCTAGACCAAAGAACAGACCAGGATAAGCCCTCAAGAGTTGGCTGCAAGGTCTGCAAGATGCACACACACACTCATTATATGAGTGTGTGCACAGGGCATATAAGCCCCTGTTGCCAAGCTCATTTGGAGCTTAAAGAAAAATCAAAAAAATATGTAAAAATGGACATAAGAAAATAGACCAGTAGGACTTTTAAAAACCACAAGTTTTATTGAGAATGACTCAGAAATGAGTCCAATAAAAATCCTTTCATTGGCAGCCTGGAATTTCAATATTTTGACTTTTTCACAAAACTGAAATGTTGACCAATTTGAGGTTTGATCATGATTTAAGGACTGATAATGGTGTATAATGATGAAATAAAACTGAAACAAGCTATACCTAAGTATTCTAAACACAAAACAAGAGTATGATTCCTTAAAATCTCAACAGTAAAGCTGCTAAGACACTTAAAGTGTAATTTTGACTTATTTGAACTTTGACACTGATTTAAAGGACTGAGATTAATGTTAATGGATGAAATGAACTTAATGCAGGCAATGTTTATGGAATTTAAACACAAAACAACCTTTTGATTCTCCAAAACCACAACGATAGCGGTTGAGATGGATTTTTTTGTAATGTTGACTTTGACATGTTACATGCACAAATTAAGACAGATATGAGTCAAAGACATCTAAACAAACATAAACCAAGAGACTTTATCCACTGCACAAATCTAAAAGACAGCTTATGAAGTAGATCCAAACACACCTTTAACTACTGTTTTGCAAGTTAAATGAATTAAACACTGATTAACTAAAACCATTAAAGCGACTAAAACTACTCTAAATATATCTGAATCAACAAATTTAAACTACTTATGACCTTAAATTCAGATTAAGCAAAGAAACTTTAAAATGACTTACAAATGTCCATAACCACTATGGCTTGAAACACAATGAAACGGAACCTCTAACCTATATTATCCAACCATTTTAACTTAGAATCAACCCAATCCAATTTGCATCACCCATTATCCATTTCGAATCCAAGTACCCATTTTAACTTTCTTTAACCAAGTAACAAAGTTGATTGAACTGATTCAGCAGGCTTACCAAAGACTATATAGAGCTTATTTAAGCTCAGTTGAATGAGAAAATAAGCTTTTTCAAGTTTGAATATGAGAATATGCAATGGGTTTTGCAACATGGAGGAAACATGAAATGGTATTAAAACCTTGAATTAACACTTAAAACTGGATTGCAATTGTAAAACAACTTAGTTTAATACATAGAAACAAAGATTACAACATTATGACTAAGACTAAAACATTTATAAAAGCGACATTAAAAGAAAATAAATAAAACTAGCTACTCTTCAATGCTTTCTTCCTTTTTATAGTTCGGATGATTTCTCTCTCTGCAGAATAATCCCACCTTATTTCAGGGCCATTGGATGACTTTTGGATCATATTGGCCATTGATCATATTTGGCGGGAAATGTGGTTTTGACAGATGGAGGTTGAGTGAGATGAGGGGTGAGATATTTAATGATATTTGGATATTGGTGGAGGTAGAGGGGACATGGATGGTGATATGTTGAGGTGGAGGATGGCTTGGAAGGTGTTTTGCAGAATCAAGTGGAAGAAGAAGAAAAAACGCGCCAAGGGTGTCTGTTTGACCAAATGGGTTGACCAGATATTAGTAATAAAGGGGGGGTCCAAAATACTTATTTGACAGGGGGCCAAGACATATGATAGGGTCCAATGGCAGTTTTGACAAGGCTAAGGTTTTAATAACAAGGGCTTGTTATGTAATTTCTGAAACTCAAGGGACCTAGGCTGCCAAATCTGAAAAGTTGCTCCAAGGATTAAAAGTGACAAGCTTCAATAGTATAAGGACTAAACTTGACATTTTCAAAATTTCAAGGACCATTTTGACAATTTTCAAACTTGAGGACCAAAGTTGTAGTTTGCAAATTTTATATTTCAAGGTTTGTTTTGACAACTTTTGAATCCCATGGACCTTAAATGACATTTTTCTTTATTTTGATATACGGGGACTGTTTTTGACAACTTTTGAAACTTGGGGGACTAAAACTGCCAATTTTGCAAACTTGATACGTTTTTCATCTGATTTTGATCTTTTTGCATTTAAAATACATAAAACACTGATTTGTGATATTTTGATCATTTTGATGTATTTTTGAGTGTTTTCAGATGTTTTTGTAGTCTAGACAGTATAAAAATGATGAGTATTTAGACACTCATCAATCCCCCACACTGAGATATTGCTAGTCCCTAGCAATGATTTAGATCTTTAATGGATTTTGAAAACTCTTTACCAAAAGCCATCACTTCCAGGTAGCCAAATGTTTGATTCAAGTAAGAACTATGGTACACGATAACCATCGATTTGTTGGCAAATCATAAACCATATAACAGTTTGATGTGTCTTTACGGAAACGTACCCTTCGGACTAGCCAACTCTTAGATAAATTATCGAATTATCTTTGGTGGTCGAATACCAATTATGGATTTTCCACTGCCTTTACCACAAGCCATAACCTTGCGGGCTAGCCAACTCTTCACTTTCTAGGATATGGTGAGTTGAGAACCATACAATTTTGGGCAAATTGCAAGCCATAAGCGGATTTGAGATATCTTTACCAAGAGCCGTTTGCTCCTGGATTAGCCAATCTTTTGTTTTAGACAAGGCGGACTGATAACCAAGATGAGTAAGTGTAGAACACTTACTCCAAAAAAAATTTTTTTTGGCCAAAACGGGGGAATTAGGCGGTATAATTACATGATAAAATTCGTGAGAATTCCCCCCACACCAGAAATGAATATTGCCCTCAATATTCAAAGTACCGGCGGTTATGCCGAAACAAAGAACGTAAAAGGGAAATACTACAGCCTTTATTTGAAATTTTATTTATTTATTTATTTTTTATTTTTTTTTAGATATATATATATATAACATGTGGGGTATCACCCCCACAGAGTGGTAGAAAGGGTGAAATCAGAAATATGGGTGAAAACCATATGGTGTGTGTACTCTTGTTTTTGGTTACGGTCGCTAGCTTGACTCGACCCCGAATTTATTGGTTCATGGGGAAGCAAAGTGGAAGAAACAATCTCCATCGGACTTTCATTCAAGATGTTTGGATAAACATTGAAGCACGTGAAAGTTCCACACCGATGAGATATAGATAGAACCGGCTCAAAAATGATAAATGAAAATGCCGGGATCAAAGATAGTGTCCTCATTCCGAAGGAGAAAGGAAAAGAGCAACCACACCATTAGTGAAGAATGGAATGAATATGTGCCTCACAATGCATGTCCATTCCTCATCGAGAAAAAGCAAATCACCATTTTGACATTTTAAGCTTAAATTTGAAGCTTTTATGGTGATTGGTAACAAAATTACCGGAGGAGAAGCGGTTCTTCAATCATGATTTTCAAGAAAAAGGATGTCTCCCTCCCATCAAAGTAAGTATTGTCAATTCTGTTGGAATCGACTCATCACTAAGAAAATCATCGACCTCCTTCCAAAAGTTGTCATCTTCCTCAACTGGAGTGAGAGAAGGAATGGAAGAGTCGGAAATGGGATGAGAAATGAGTGGATGATCATTATATAGGAGATTTCTAGTTTCTCCAAGATGCGGCGAAATCAAAGAGATCATCGTCACTTTCGATGAAAGTGGGCGATGTGAGCGAGTTCATCGGTGAACTCCTCGAAGAGGATCGGACCGTGGGAGTGATGCCTCAACATACTCGATGTCTCCATAAGATTTACAATCATCGCTAAAATTGGAGAAAGTCTCAAAATGATCATTTGAACACTCAAGAGGGAAAGAAGAATCACACATATGATCAGAAATTCCCTGTGACTCTCTCGGGATTGGGACAAGGTCCTCAACACTAGACTTTATGAGTTCGTCCGATTCCTTTTGAGAACAGTGTCAAGATGCTCATCCCTCATGTTTAGAGAGTGAGTGGGAGCCGGGTGTGGTAACAGAGGCTAGGGAGTTTAGAAGGACTAGCATACATATGTTTAATACTTTCCATTTGTTCTTCCGCTAGTAATTCCATCATAGTCTTTTCTCCCTGATTTTCCACGGAAGGAATTTCAACTGATGAACTTGATGAATCTGTACATAATTCACTAATATCAAGGGTAACATTATCATCATCATCATCGAGAATGAAGCGGAGGAAGCTAGATTTGAATGCTTTTGTATTCTAATTGATTCCCTAATAGTGTTTTCAATGGCAATGGGAAATCTAATTTAGCGGCCGCTCCGGCTAACAAAACTTCCATGGATTTCTCATTTGGATTATCTTGGGGATGTTTAGATTCCTTCAAATCTTTCACTAAATCCAAAAGATCAAGGAGAAGATTTTGAGGAAGTTAGTTAGGTACTTGTAGAGGTTGGTCATGATCAGTCGTAATTGTTACAAGGAAATGGGTTCCCTGTTTGACAATCCGAGCTAGAGTGAGGACCTCCACAATACTCACAATAGTAGAATGTGGTGGAAGTGGTATATGTTGTAGTCATAATTGTTATCAGGAACTTGCTCATAGACAAGTGTGTTTCGATTGACAATGAAGCTGGAATGTGAACCACCACAGTACTCACAAAAAAACTGATGAGTCTCCAGATGTGGTAGGCGATGGAATAAATCAGTTGTGTTATGGTAGGAATAGGGATCCTGGTTATAGACAGACCCGTGTCCTGATTCCACCATACTACCTGGGGCAATTGCCACCATTATAAGGACCACCACACCATTGACAACCAAGAGGGTGAGGATAAGACATAGAAAGAATCAAATGGTTTTAGAGGGTAAGAAATGAAGAATCAAAAGGGTAAGAGGGTAAAGAGGAATATTTTTGGTATTTTTGAAAAACATTTTGATAAAAACAAAGAATGAAAATATTTTTGGCGTTGTTAACACTTCAGGAAAAGTGTTAATGAACTTTTTGATATTTTCTGATAACTTTACAAAAAACTTTTTACAAAGGATGGGATATGTGCAAGAATGGGTCTGAAAATGGCTAAAAACACGCTAAAGCCTCCCGACGTAAATTTTGATCTGTGTGAAAACAGTCAAGCTACCTCACCAAACCGGCACTTGTGAATGGCCGGTAAAAGCTTAAAACGCTTAAAACACAAATACAATGAAGTCCAGAGAATATAATGAATTCCCGGGTCGTTATGTCCCACGGAGACTCAATGGTGTGCAAACACTTGATCAGACGATAGAATGATTACTAAGGATAGTGATCGGAAAGGATTTGGATGAATAATTACACTACTGAAAAAGTTAATAAATTACAGCGATTAAAATGCAAATTAAGAAAAAAATTAAAAAGATAAAAAATATTAAATAAACGCTATCACTATATTTAAAATGATGAACGTTTAAAACTTAAAACTTAAAACTTACATTTAAATAAAATTACGTAAACGTACAAAATAAAAAGTGATATCTAAGAACTAAAAGTCCTAAAAATATGAAAATGACATTTTTACAATCCTAATAATAAAATAAAATAATTAGAAAAGGAAAATTATTTTTACAACTATTTATTTAATTATTATTAATTAAAAACTATTTATTAAGTATTTAAAATGCACTAAAATATAAGAAAATACAAAATTAACCTAGAAAAATGAAATTATAACTTAGAAAAATCTAAAATATGATAAAACTTATTTTAAAACTGAAAATATATTTTTTAGACTTTTTATGTATTTATTATTAATTTAAAACTATTTAAAACTAATTAAAATGCTAGAAAATACTATTCAAGCTAAGAAAATTATGGAAAAATATTTTTTAGGCTTTTTATATTTATCTTAATCTAGTAAAATTGAAAACATATTTTTTTAAGCTTTTTCTAATTTATTTGTATTAAAAGCTAATTAAAAAGTGCTAAAAACTAATTTAAATAGGAAAAATAGCAAACAAACTTGGAAAAATCTGAAAAATTCAAGAAAAGCTTTAAATAATAATAGGAATCTAAGAAAAATATAAAAAACAGGGGTTGTGTGTGAAATTATGGAACTGATGTTGCAAGTGCTTGTGAAATAAGCACTTGGATAAGCAAATGGAGACCAAAGACAACCCACTGATCACAGAAGTTCTATTATGCTAAATGTACACTAATGCAACCAAAAACAACAAGTTTCAACCTCTGGATAGCAAGCTACTAAGTTTTGGCTTATTTGAGTTGAATGCACAAAAACAGATTTTGGGACCAGCTTTAAGCAGAAGAACAAGCACTCAAATAAGCTGGAAACTAAAGAGAAAATGTTGGAACCTCACCTAGACCTGGGTGGCTATATCTAGACCAAAAACGGAGACCGGATAAGCCCTCAAGAGTTGTTTGCAAGGTGCGAGGTGTGCCAGGGCATATAAGCCCTTGCCCAAGCTCATTTGGAGCTTAAAGAAAAATCACAAAAATATGTAAAAATGGACATAAGAAAATAGACCAGTAGGACTTTTAAAAACCACAAGTTTTATTGAGAATGACTCAGAAATGAGTCCAATAAAAATCCTTTCAGTTGAGCAAAAACTGAGAATTTCAATATTTTGACTTTTCACAAAGAAATGTTGACCAATTTGAGGTTTGATCATGATTTAAGGACTGATAATGGTGTATAATGATGAAATAAAACTGAAACAAGCTATACCTAAGTATTCTAAACACAAAACAAGAGTATGATTCCTTAAAATCTCAACAGTAAAGCTGCTAAGACACTTAAAGTGTAATTTTGACTTATTTGAACTTTGACACTGATTTAAAGGACTGAGATTAATGTTAATGGATGAAATGAACTTAATGCAGGCAATGTTTATGGAATTTAAACACAAAACAACCTTTTGATTCTCCAAAACCACAACAGATAAGCAGTTGAGATGGATTTTTTTGTAATGTTGACTTTGACATGTTACATGCACAAATTAAGACAGATATGAGTCAAAGACATCTAAACAAACATAAACTAAGAGACTTTATCCACGCACAAATCTAAAAAGGCGACTTATGAAGTAGATCCAAACACACCTTTAACTACTGTTTTGCAAGTTAAATGAATTAAACACTGAATTAACTAAAGCAAACCATTAAACTGACTATAACTACTCTAAATATATCTGAATCAACAAATTTAAACTACTTATGACCTTAAATTCAGATTAAGCAAAGAAACTTTAAAATGTCCATAACCACTATGGCTTGAAACCTGTGAACCGGAACCTCTAACCTATATTATCCAACCATTTTAACTTAGAATCAACCCAAATCAATTGCATCACCCATTATCCATTTCTGAATCCAAATGTACCCATTTTAACTTTCTTTAACCAAGTAACAAAGTTGATTGAACTGATTGACTTACCAAAGACTATATAGAGCTTATTTAAGCTCAGTTGAATGAGAAAATAAGCTTTTTCAAGTTTGAATATGAGAATATGCAATGGAGTTTTGCATGATGGTAGAAACATGAAATGGTATTAAAACCTTGAATTAACACTTAAAACTGGATTGCAATTGTAAAACAACTTAGTTTAATACATAGAAACAAAGATTACAACATTATGACTAAAACTAAAACATTTATAAAAAAAACGACATTAAAGAAAATAAATAAAACTAGCTACTACTCCTTCAATGCTTCTTTCTTCCTTTTTATAGTTCCAGATGATTTCTCTCTCCTCTCTGAGATAATCCCACCTTATTTCAGGGCCATTGGATGACTTTTGGATCATATTGGCCATTGATCATATTTGGCGGGAAATGTGGTTTTGACAGATGGAGGTTGAGTGAGATGAGGGGTGAGATATTTAATGATATTTGGATATTGGTGGAGGTAGAGGGGACATGGATGGTGATATGTTGAGGTGGAGGGATGGCTTAGAAGGTGTTTGCAGAGATCAAGTGGAAGAAGAAGAAAAAACGCGCCAAGGGTGTCTGTTTGACCAAATGGGTTGACCAGATATTAGTAATAAAGGGGGGGTCCAAAATACTTATTTGACAGGGGGCCAAGACATATGATAGGGTCCAATGGTAGTTTTGACAAGGCTAAGGTTTTAATAACAAGGGCTTGTTATGTAATTTCTGAAACTCAAGGGACCTAGGCTGCCAAATCTGAAAAGTTGCTCCAAGGATTAAAAGTGACAAGCTTCAATAGTATAAGGACTAAACTTGACATTTTCAAAATTTCCAAGGACCATTTTTGACAATTTTCAAACTTGAGGGACCAAAGTTGTAGTTTTGCAAATTTTATATTTCAAGGGTTTGTTTTGACAACTTTTGAGTCCTATGGACCTTAAATGACTTTTTTCTTTATTTTGATATACGGTTGTTTTGACAACTTTTGAAACTTGGGGACTAAAACGCCAATTTTGCAAACTTGAGTACGTTTTCATCGATTTTGATCTTTTTGCATTTAAAATACATAAAACACTGATTTGTGATATTTTGATCATTTTGATGTATTTTTGAGTGTTTTCAGATGTTTTTGTAGTCTAGACAGTATAAAATGATGAGTATTTAGACACTCATCAGGCTTAGGGTTCAATACATATGCTCTGGTGTTTACTAAGGTAACAGGTATTGAAGACAAGAAATCATGGACCGTGATGCCTGCACTAAACTTCCAAAGCTACTCAAGTTCCTCTTAAAAGGTCTTGTTTCATTCTCTCGGGGAACCTACATAATCTATTGACTTTCTCTTAGAGATTGTTGATATTGAAGAAGGAGACCCTCTCCCTAGTCTCCGGCATAGGAACCAAATGTGCACTATTGAGTCTGGAGCCAAGAGATCATCCACAATATCTCATTAGGACACTATTCTTGAAGACTTGATGTTTCACACAATGTGGAAAGTAAGAATATATTAAGAGTCCTACGCATTATCCTTGTGGTATTGCCAGAACATCTGAGTGATATGTAAAAGTATTCACAATGAAGATTGTAATCCTTCTAGAGCCAACATCAAACAAGCTCTTGGTGGGTGACATGTGAGATCTTTTCTAAAGATCAAGCTTGTGACAACTGGATAGAAACGATGGGGAGATTCAATCTTGAATCAACCTTAGTCCAAGAATGGAATTGACGAATACTTTTGGAAAAACCGTTTGATGTGCAAACCTTCTTTTCTCTAGCACGTCGAATGTGTATTATATTTCAAACACAAAAAGTATCTCTGATTGAAAAATACTTTTAGAAAAACCGTTCAATGTGCGAATCTCTTCTTTTTTACTAGCACATCGAATGTGTACTCATTTTCTAATACAAAAGGTATTTTGATTGAAAATTGATCTTTCTCATAAAACCTTCGTCGTATTGCAAGACTCTTTCTTCAAGCAATACACGATTGTTTTCAAATCAATTTGTCATCAATCAGTGAATCCTAATTATTTGGTTCACTCACCGTTTTGTCTTCTTTGAGACGTTCGGTTTGAGAACGGCTAGAACAGGCTGAAACCTGTCAAGGAGATTCTTAGGAATCTACGATCCGCGAGGCGGTACTTATGCTGATCAACGAACCGTGGGCGTGTACCTCAATTCAACGAAAGTGATCAAAGACACTTTCGTGTGTTTTATTGCTACCGTTGTTTGCAGTACATTTGGACGGTTGCGGCTGTCAGAATTGAGGAGTCAATCCAAAGCCGCATGCTCACAGCATCCACACTAAATTGAAGAAATCATGACGGTGTATATCATACATAATCGATATTTCATACTATGTTTCTACTACGTTGCTGCAAATATCATGAGCCAGTAAAGCTTTCGCTACTCTGATGGAAAGATGTCATGATCCAGAAAGTGTGAGCATGTCGGTCCAAAAGTCACAACTTCACATGATGGCAACACAATAAAGGGTGATCCAGAGATTTACTGTGACTGATGATCTCAATGAAAGCTCAAAGATCATCAAAGATGTGGATCAGTTCAAAGACCTCCACTGAAAGTACTAAACTATGCGGACTTTGAAGTATCACTGCTAAAGCACAAGATTGCGGATTTGAAGAATTGAAGTCTACGAGCTCAAGAACAAAGTCAAGAATAGAATGCTAGGATTCAAAATGTAAATCATGGGGTGACCTCCCTTAGGGGGAGATTGTTAGGAATTTCTAATTCCATGATAAAGTGTCGGTCACCCTAATTATGGTCTAGCATATGTTAGCTCGTAGACGTGTCGGTATTTACGTTATTTATCAGTTTATTAGTTAGTTATTAGTTTAGTTTAGCGTAGTGTAACACCGTGGAGGAAGGACGGGTCTTTACCCACTGTATGCCTGATCCACAGTCCGATAGGAGGACGGTATGTTTGTAAATATAAATACCCCTTCCATCCATGGAAGGGGTGGTGCTTCTCATAATCTAACCTTCCATATTTTGTGAACCAAGTCTCTAGCAAGAACACCCTCTCTATCTACTTTCTCTCTTTAATGGCAAACATGTATTTTGATCTTCCAAGACCACGCGTCTGCGTCTCTTCCAATTCTCTCTTTGGGACCAAGCCAGTAATTGGCTTGAGCGACTTCCCGCCGGCTCCATCTCAAGTTGGGATGATCTCACATCTCGCTTCCTTGCTCAATTTTTCCCACCTGGGAGAACCACTAAGATTAGGAATGACATCTTGATGTTCCAACAACGTCAAAGTGAATCTCTCTACGAAGCATGGACTCGATTCAAGGACTTACTCCATAAAGTCCCTCATCACGGCATTGATCTTTGGCTTCAAATCCAACTCTTCTATGATCATGTCAACTTCCCCACTAAGCGATCCATTGACCAAGCAGCCAGTGGAAAACTTAGTGATCTCACTGTGGAAGAATCGTGGGGTATAATAGAGGACCTTTCTCTCTATGACAACGAAAGTTGGAATGACCCCGGTGAGTTGCCCAAAACCGTTAAGGCAATCTCCTTGCCTCCAATTGACTCACAATCTTCCGACCGTGGGATGCTCGAGCTTGAAGATTAAGTAAAATTCCTAATGAGCTCCTACAAAAATCCTAAGTCTTCACGCCATGTGAACAAAGTTTCTTCCTCGTGTGAGCCGTATAGTGATCCTCATAACACGCGCACTTGCACCCGATTCCCCGAACAAGCTTTTGTTGACTATGCATCCACGCGTATTAATGGAACGGGAGGAAGATTCCCTACAACACCCGGACATAGGACTTTTAATGACGCCTGAGAAGCATGGAAGGGCAAGCCCGACTTCTATTAGGGGCAAACCAAAATTCACCAATGATTTCTCATGGCCCCCATCTCACGGCCCTAACCAACAAAACATTGAAGGGATGTTGCAAAACCTAGTCGCATCCCAAGAAGCCCAAATAGCTAAGCTCTCGGACCGCTTTAACCAACAACAAGTCGAAATTGATAGGAAGATATATAACCTTTTGAAAGCCATAACCAATAGTGATAGGAAGGTTAATGCTATCTCAACTCCCGAAACTTCCGGTGTAGAGATTAAGGTCCCAAGTAAGTTAGCTAAGCACCTTCAATTCGTCAATACCATCGCCTTAGTGAAACCTAATAGAACAAATGGAAAGCGAACCATGAGGTGATACTTGAGGATAAGGAAACACCACGAATGAAATGGTAGAGTAAATGAAGTAGACAATGACTATTTCAATAAGTTTCCTACGGAATAAGAACTATCTCGCCACCCTCACTTAGTGCGTGACCTCCGTCACATGTATGTTAGGAAAAGCCCTAGGATCAAGTTTGGGAACCCTTGGAATCTTAATATACCATGTTGCATAGGACACCTAGGTGGCAAAGGCCTACATTGATTGCAAGTCCCCAATCAACATAATGACTAGCACCTACTACAATTGGGTAATGAAGAAGCTTATCCCAACTAGGCAAGATCCCGATAATCCTAGGGTTAGTTGCAATTTTCTTGGAAGAGTTAAGGGATTACCCGTTTATGTAGGTAGTTTCACGTTTCCTACGGATTTCATAACAGTGGATGATATTAGTACGGCCATAGATCTAGCTTGTCCCGTTATTCTAGGGAAACCTTTCATAGAAAGCAAGGGATGACCTATGATCCTCGTTAGGAATAGTGCGATTCAAGGATGAGACCGATGATATAGCTTACCAAATGCCGTTTAAGATTGATAAGTTTTCATCATTCTCTAATGATGAAAAGGAACTTAAACTATCAGTCTATTATAGGAATGAGGAGGATAAAAGAGGTAGATTATGTTATGGCCAAGATTTTCGGTTTCTATAAGGATTGCTTGAACTTAAGACCGGAATAAAGAAATAAGTGGGGAGAGGACGAACTCTTAGAGAGGTGTATCATAGGGCACTTCTCCGACATGGAACCACCCACTAGAGACCGTCATGAGGAAGAAGGTGACGGTAATGAAGTCACGTAGGAGCACGACTACGAGTCTAGCTACAAGACTCATAAATAAAGAAAAGCGCTGCGTGGGAGGCAACCCATGCTTAATTGTTTGCTTGTTTGTGTCATATATCTTTTATTGATTGTCTATTCTCATGTTTAAATTTGTAAAATGCTTTATTTTGTTTTTAACCTCGTCTTAATTACATATAAAGGTATTTTACATAAAGGATAAGTGTAGGGAGGATTACACCCGTTTTCAAAAGAAACGTAAACATGAGAATTGCAATTAATTAAATGATATACATGTGTGTTTGTTCGAGTCAAATGCTTGTATCGAGTCATAATGGATGTTTTCGAGAATTTTTCAGTTTTAAAGATGTAAATTTTCCGAATTTTTTCGAGAAAATCGCAGACCAGTTTTTGTCAAGATAACCTGGCGGCGTCGGGATCGCAACCTGACGGCGTTAGGAAGGAGCAAAAACAACTGATTACTCTTTTGTCGTTTTCTAAGCTGCTTATAAATTTTGGAATTTTCCAGGTCTTAATTTTCCAGAAATTCTGTAAACATCCATTCTACAAGCATTATATCCTAGTTTAGTAGAGTCTTATATATATTATTACCGTCAATTTTACGCGAAGGTTTCGTTTGTTTTCTTCAAGTGTGCAGGTTTTATTTATCAAGAAGAAGATACATAGGGTTGGAAGGAGCTTTTCACGCATACATTCTTCTTGGAAAGGATTTAACCAATACTTCACACACGGATCCTACCAAGCTAATCAGGGGAGTATTAGTTTCTTTCGTTTTTTAATTACCTTCCATTATCATAACTTTGATACTTTCGGGGAACATTGGGGACAATGTTCAGTTTAAGTGTAGGGAGGGAAAATAAAACGGGAACTTTGAAACTATGCTTATCCTTGATTATTTGCTTTGTCCAATTATATTTGTGTAATAAACCATGAGAAAATGTCAGTTAGGGTAATTTTGGCACCAAATTTAAAATTTTTCATGACATATAGGAGTGGGCCATTAGTCTTAACAAAAGCGTCTCACTGATAGGAAGCTACATGACTAGCACAAAAACCCTTTACCACCTAAATTCCACCCAAAATGTGAGGATCACCTTTAGATTAGTAGGAATTAAAGCATTCATCTTTAATGCTTAGTGTGTGAACCGGTAGTATAATAGATTCTAGAACTTGTTTTGTGATGCATCCCGAGATCGCTAGTAAGACTACACTTGTGTAGTTAGGAATAACTAAATGATAAGAGGCATTAGGATAACCCTTGTTTGATACCCGTAATATAATTGCTACTTCCACATCGGTTGATTAATTCCCCCACACATTTGCGTTGTACTCATCTTTAGTACACGATACCCCTAGTTAACCCCCGAGCCTATCCTTTTGCGGTTCTCGTGATGTTTCGGTTTTCCGGAATATCAATGAAGAGCATTGTTTACATCCCACCCCCAAATGTACACCCAAATCGCCTTAGCCTACCTTGTATGCACTCACTTTTAGTGCATTATTGTTATCACCCTAAAAACCCTTAGTTCAATTATCTAGTTGCTTGCATAAGTTGCTAAGTCGAGTCATATCCTTTGTATACAGTTTTGGGACGATTAGGACTCATGCGAAAAGTTAAAGTTTATGAAATGACGGGAAGAGAACATTAAATTCAAATTCCCTTTATTTGCATAATAATGTGTTAGTGCAAATATTACGATATTTAATCTATAAAGTCTCATTTGTTTTGATTGATGACAAACATGTAACTTGTAATACATAACGTAAAATGTACAAGTTACTTGTAATCACACTTTGTCTCAACATACATTCAACACCTCTCGATGACTCCAGTCCTCATATGTTACAACACAGGTTCGTACATGTTTGTTATGTGGCATTATGATCAAACCCATTAACAAATCATTTAGAATGTTTAAAATACGTTTAGAGTCACTAAGTATTTTAATAGGTTAACCATTATTTTTCGAACCTCATTTTACATTTTGCATTTACAAGTATTTCATGCAAATACTAAAGTTTACTTACACTTGACAAAATATATTTTATTTTGACAAGCACTCTTTTACAAAAGGTAACTAGACATTTTATTAACTAGTTACATAATACATTTTACAAGTTTACCTTGATAAACTTTTTAATCTAAAAATGGAAATACATGTTACATCATGTCATGCATCATCTTTGAAATCCTTGGAAGATCACTTGAATATTTTGGTTAGATTGACACTCAATATATCAAATGTGATCTTAGTTTTGATGAATCTGTCACACACATTTTCTCTATGTCAAATACTAGTTTTGATGAATCTGTCTCAGAGGACCACGACACCAAAACTTATAAAGGGCGGATCCCTTTATTTGGTTCCGTGGAATCCGTCTGTACAGTATGCAGTTTTTTTGGGCAACTTAAAAAAATCATAACTAATTAACCGTAAGTCCGTACGAGTCGAGCCACCTATCATTTTAAAGGGTATTGAGTCTACTTTCACTTAAAAATACTTTCATGGCCTGAGTCTAATTTTAAATAAGTAAAATAGACCAAACACTACAGTATGTCTAAAATATTAAGTTTCGCTTTAACATAAAAACTCAAATTTTTGAATCAAACAATTTAAGTTGGTATTCTTAGAACTTTGATACAACTTCTTTTGAAACTAATTAATTTGGTAATATGTTTAAAGGAAACTAATCAACCTTGGTATACATCGTCATATTTAAACGCTAAATGACGAAAAGTGTTTTTCTTGTCATACTATGCTAAATGACCACTTGTTTATGTTGTTTGCATTTATGTTTCTTGCTTATTTTCAAATTGTCATTTTCACTTGTTTGTTGCATAATATAAGTGTCAATCTTGCCATGTTATTTATTCGCTTGCTTGACGATTTCTTGTTTATGCACAATAGGACATTTGCTAGATTTTGTGCACTAAGTTGGAAAATTGTTTTACCATCACTTATAGACTTAGATCACTTCTTTTGCATAGGTTATACTAACATCTCGCATAACTTATAAAATGTCATAACTCACTTAGCAATGAGTACTAAGTAAATTAGTCAAGTACTTTGAAAAACGGAAGTTTTAAGAGAGTGTTTGGTACAAGGACAAAAACAATGTTGTATTATGTAATTTATTTGTTTTTTCTTTGTTCGGGTGATAATATTACTTAAAACAATGTTGTATGCTAACCGGTTTATGCAGGGGGATAGCACAAGTGTGTTATCAAATTTTACCCATTTTCACTTTCATGTGAAAATCGTTAGCCCTTGGTCAAAGTCTATGCCCCACTATATTTGTATATGTGTTATCGACTTTTCCTAACTAGAAATAATTAATGTCACATGTTTTAAGCAAGATTTCAGGTTTCGGAAAAGTTCTCGACACCTAAAAAACTGTTCTGTGGTGATTTCTGGTGTCCACGGATCAGACGGCACCAAAGATTTGGTACCGTCTGTTATAGAAATGGTGCTTGCCATACTTGTGCAGGCGGACGGCGGCACCAATTTAAGGGTTCCTTTGTGTAAAGAAATGGTGATGTGGATTCTACAGGTAAGTTGTTTAATTTTACTAAATCCCGCAATCTAATTTGCCAAATTTAGTTTCCAGGATAGTTGTTAATGCATATCTTTCATATCTCATTCAACACATCCTCAATGGATTAACTTAGGATGTTTGACATGATCTTAGACACTTCCATCTCATTAGAAACTAAAATCTTTGTATGGATTAACCTCAAATAAGCAACTTAAGAAAACCACTAGGATTAGCATTCGATCTTGTTGCTTCATTAACTTGAACTCCTTATCCTCAGACTCATTACCTCTCAACATCTCATCACCTATTAAAGATGTGAACTTTCTAAACTTGAGTACTCCAACTCCACCACCAAAATCACCCACCATCATCCAAAACACCTTCACTACCAAAGTCTCCAAAACTTGTACTTTGTGCCAACACCACCAACATCTCCTCACCCATTTGCGGATGACTTAGATGACTTACCGAGACTAACAAATCTGGACTCATTACTTGCAAAGATATCATACACAAGTCTATCATATGACTATAGATATTGTTTTGTATCTACATGTATTGCCTCACTTGGTTAACATGAAAATAATGTGTCATCCTTCAAGACGATAAGTATTTACATAGAGTCATAACTCACACATATGTTAAAGACATATGATCCGCCCCCAGACGGTCAAGTTTTCTCACACAAGCTAGCCACTTATGAATGGCTAACCGTAAGAAACTTAAAACAGTCCGGAAACAAATGCAATGAAGATCAGAGGAGTATAGTGTTTTCCCGGGTCGTTATGTCCCAACGAGCTGTGCGAGAATAATCAAACGTATAGTGATCGAGAGAATTTGAACGGAAAAAGATATATGATTGTGAATGATTATACCTAAAGAGAAAGCTTATAAACTACAAGGCTTAAATACAAATTAAGGAAAATTAAAAAGATAAATTATATTAAATAAACGCTATCACTATTTTTAAATTGATGTTTTTCTATGATTTATAAAACAAAATAACTTAAATAAACTATTTTAATTAAAACGTAAACCTAAATTACCTAAAAACGTGACCTAGAATGAAAACGCACGTTATATGTAAAAATTAGCGGTCATAAAACGTATAAAATTTGTAAAATAAAAGTCCTACTAATGTAAAAACAATTTTCTTACTTACTAAATGACAAAAGAAAATTTTAGAAAAAAATTTATATTTTTTTGACTTTTATATTTTTTATTATGAATTAAAAACTAATTTACTCTAATTAAATGATTAAAAATAGTAAACTAATTTATAAAAATGAGCAAAAATCACAGAGATTACTTTACACTATGGGGGACCTAAGAAAAATGAAAATGGGATCAACAGCTTTTACGGATAAGCTGTTAAAAAATAAGCTAAGTATAATAAGCTATAACTAACAAACGACCTTAAATAATAATTGATGCAAGAAATTACCAAAACAAGACTCAAGGACAGTTGGTTAAGAGTGTTGGGTGTGTGGACAGTGTGCAGGAGATCCTGTGTTCGAATCCCAGCAGGCTACCATTTTGCTACTCTTTTTAATTTTGCTTTATACTTTTAACCAACTAACAAATAAGCTAATTATAAACTACAATTAAAAAAAAATTCTAATTCTAACACAAGTAAAAAAAATTACATCGAATGAATGGTACGAGGTGAAACAGATTTGGGTTTAGATTCAAGATAAGCAAAGAGACACTCTAGCTACAACTTAATCTAATAAGCTCGAATTAGCTAAGGACTCCCAATAAGCTAAAACTTAACAAGGAACCTAAGTTACTACTACATCTATACTAAGAACTTGATCAAAAGCTAATAATGAAGCCGAATGAGCACTTAACTAGCTGTATGTGAACCCAACCAAACACCACTTATTGAACTTGTAAGCACTCAAATAACATGAAAAGCAGTTGGGAAGCAAGATTTATGAACCAATAAGCTAAACTCATGAGATAATCTATCAAAATAACGATAATGACTAAATAAGGGGGGAGATCAGTTGGCAAGACACCTAAACTAGGGAATCCTAATACTAAAAGAAACTAGACTAATAAGCAATTCATGGGACAAATAAGCTAGAATAAACTGAAAACAATCTAACTAAATCTAATTACACTAAACGGTACTAAAGACAATCTAAATAAGCTAAATGGTTCTCCTAATAAGCACTTGAAAACATCTTGACCGCTATTGTGGAAGTTCAGCAAAACAGGTCCGAAGGGTTCTTTATGAGCTTATTTTGGATAAGCTAGTGGGATATAGCTTGAACTTAAGCAGAGGTCCACCAACCCACCTATCAATTGCACCGTACCTAGATTACGAGGGCTTTCACAAGCTTGTAATAAGCTTGTGAAAAGGCTTCAATGGGAACATGTAGTCTTTGTTGGGCTGCAAAAGAGTCCCAAACAAGTGGCCAAAAATGGTTTTGTACCTTGAAAATTAGCCACCAATAGAGCTTCTAATGGAACAAAGGAACTTGCACCAGATTAAGCTTGAACTAAAAGCTACTAAGAACTAAATTCGCAGCTAGGTTGGAGCACGTGACAAGCTAAAAAAAAAAGCTTGAGGGCTAGTGTGGGGGTCTGCGCAGCATACAAAAGAGCGTGAGGGACTTTTGACTAAATTATAAGCAAACAAACACCTTTGAATGCCTAATAAGCTACCAACATATTAACTTGAATATACTAGGACTAAGAAAAGACAATTTAAATTAACATTGAACCTAATTAAGACATCAAAAGTGGCGTGAAACAGGCTAATTTGGTACAGAATTCAAGAACTTGACGGATTCTATGATGAAGTTGAAAATGAATCAAATGACTTGAAAACTAAAAACTATGACCAAGGAAGCTTAAAAATCAGTTTACAAACATAAATCTCTCAGAACTAACTCACACAAATCACTTAATCCTATAACTCAAGCTAAATCCAAACATCCCTGTTTAGATGGTTTTCTTAAAAGCGGTTAGAGAGTAAAGAAAACATTAACTTGCATCATTCAACAAAACTTAAATTGAATAAAAAAAAACTTGTAATATGCTTTTGCAACACTGTCACAGGAAATGAGAACAAGTAAGAGGGGAGATATAAAATTGAATTTTTAAAAAAAAATGAACTTGCCTTAAATTGAGATTAACAGTTACATGAAAATTAAAATGACATTGAAAATAAACTGAGCTAGAACACTAAAATTCTAGATTAAAACTAAAAACTGAATTAAACCAAAAAAGAAACTAAAAATTAATACTACTTCAGTCTTCTTTCTTCTTATATAGCTCTCAACAAGCTTCCTCTTCCATTTTAAACCATTGGATTGGTCAGAGTTGATCTAAGCCTTTGATTGGTCTTTTTGGCGCCAAATTGATGCTACAGGGTCCTAATAACTTGTGATGGGGAGAGGGCATTAAATGCAATTGTATTGGTGTGGAGGTTGGAGGGGACAAAGCATGGAGTAGGGGAGCTAGGGTGGTTGAGTTGCAGAAAAAGGTGGAGAAGGAAGAGTGGTATTGAAGGGAAACGTTGGGTGGGTTTTGTAAGTCAAACGAGTTGACTAGTTGGGAGGAGTGGGTAATGTGTATTTTATTTTGGGTTAATTTGTTTTAGTTGGTATTAATCACAAGGACCATTGTTGCAATTTCCGAATTCTTCAAGGGCTAGAGGGACTGAAACTGAACTTTTCCAAAAATTATTATAAGGACCATAGATGACAAACTTTATTAACCAAGGACCATAAATAATATTTTCCATTTTTGAAAATCCCGGGAACTTGTTTTGCCATTTTTTTTGAAAGTTGGGGGCTGAAACGCCAATTATGCAAACTTTGTTTGTTTTGTGTTTTACTCACTTTGCATTTAAAACATATAAAACACAATTTTGGGATATTTTTAGTATTTTGATGCATTTCTGAGTGTTTTTAAATGTTTTGCAGTTGATTTGACCAAAAATGATGAGTATTTACACACTCATCAATCCCCCACACTAAACTATTGCTAGTCCCTAGCAATCTTTTGAGAAAACTTAATGGATTTGAATCTCTTTACCAAAAGCCATTACTTCTGGAGTAGCCAAATGTTTCAGTTCAAGTAAGAACTATGGTACAACGATAACCATGTGATTTTGAGCAAACCACCAGCTTCCAACGGATTTGATTTGTCTTTACCGAAAGCCGTTTGCTCGACTAGCCAACTCTTAGATAAATTATCAATATTATCTTTGGTGAGCTGATTACCAATTATGGTTTTTCCACTGCCTTTACCACAAGCCATAAACTTGCGGGCTAGCCAACTCTTCACTAATTAAAGATATGGTGAGCTGAACACCATACAATTTTGGGCAAATTGCAAGCCGTCAACGGATTTGAATTATCTTTACCAAGAGCCGTTTGCTCCTGGATTAGCCAATCCTTTTGTTTATTAGACATGGCAGACTGATAACCATAAGTTGAGTAAGTGCAAAACACTTACTCCAAAAAAAATTTTTTGCCAAAAATGGGGGAATTAGGCGGTATAATTACATGATAAAATTCGTGAGAATTCCCCCCCACACTAGAAATGAATATTTCCCTCAATATTCAAAGTACCGGCTGTTATGCCGAAACTGAGAACGTAAAAGGGAAATATTACGGCCATTATTTAGAAAGATTTTTTTTTTTTTTTTTTTTATGAAAACTTATATATACACAACATGTGGGGCAACTCCCCCACACTAGGGTGGTACACACGGGTGAAAACCCATGTTTAGCTACTGTTTTTGATTCCCGAGTCATTAGCTTGACTCGATCCCCGCATTAATTTGTTCATGGGGAAGTAAGTGGAAGAGACAATCTCCATCGGACTTTCATTCAAGATGTTTGGATAAACATTGAAGTACGCGAAAGTTCCACACCGATGAGATATAGAGAGATCCGGCTCACAAATAATAAATGAAAATGCCGGGGTCAAAGATAGTGTCCTCACTCCTCGAGCAGTGAAGAAGAGAGGAAGTCACCAGGTAGGTGAAGAAAAGAAGGAAAATCATGATGACGATCATGATAAGATCTTCTTCCTCAGGATCAAGTGCAGTTGCACTCGTTTGGATTTTATCGGTTGAGCTCTTTGGTTTGGAAAGCATCTCGGGAGGGAGGGTTGGAAAATTTGTCATAGAAATACAAACTCTCATGATTGAGAACTTTTCCCCCCGATCATGATTTTTGCCATCCAAGCAATCATACTTCGGCGGAGTCATGATATGAGTGAGTTCACCGGCGAACTCCTCATGAAGAGAATTATTCACATGATGTGAATTTGTGAACTCTTGTTCCATTGTGGACTCATCACTATCCTTGTCAAAGATTGGATTGTCAGAAATCAAGGTGAATTCAGATTCGAATTCAAATAGAGGATTGGTGAGAGTTGTTTTGAATGCTTCAGGAACAAAGTGATTAACATTCTCTATTGGACTGTTGGGATAAGAGGTGAGTGAACGATCATTATAAAAGAGACTTTCAATCTCTCCTAGATCGGCTTCGAAATCAAAGAGACCATCATCACTTTCTGATGAAAGTGGATTGATGTGAGTGAGTTCATCGGCGAACTCCTCAAGATGATCGACATCAGATTGTGGAGCGATGCCTCAACATACTCGATGTTTCCATAAGAAGCACAATCATCGCTAAAATCGGAGAAAGTTTCAAAATGATCTATTGAACACTCAAGAGGGAAAAGAGAATCACACATATGATCAGAAGTTCCCTGAGACTCTCTCGGGATTGGGACAAGGTTCTCAACACTAGACTTTATGAATTCGTCCGATTCCTTTTCAGGAATAGTGTCAAGATGCTCATCCCCATGTTTAGAGAGTGAGTGGGAATATCGGGTGTGATAGCAGTTGTTTGAGGTGGAATCTCAACTGCTGGGGATATCAACGATGAACTTGATGAATCTTTATAGAATTGAAGGATATCAAGTGTATCCTCATCATCACTGTCATCAGGAATAAACGAATTGAGAGCTAGATCCGCCGCTTTTTCTTTTGCAATTGATTCCCTAATAGATTTTTCAAAGGCAATTTGGGAATTTAATTTAGCAGCCCGCTCTTCGGCTAACAATTCTTCCATGGATTTCTCATTTGGATTATCTTGGTGAATGTTTACATTCCTTCAAATCTTTCACTAAATCCAAAAGATTAAGGAAAAGATTTTGAGGAAGTGGCTCAGGCTGAGGTGGTGCCTGATTCACTTGGTACTGTAGAGGTTGGTCATGATACGAAGAGTCGTAATTGTTACAAGGAAATGGATTCCTTGTTTGACAATCAGAGCTAAAGTGTGGACCTCGACAATACTCACAACAAGAAAGCGATGTGGCTGTGAGTTATATGTGTGGTAGTCATAATCGCTATCGAGGAACCACGCCATAGACAAGCGCGCTTTCCCGATTGACAATCGAATCGGAGTGTGAACCACCACAAGTACTCACAATGATAAAAGCTGCGAGTCTCACAAAGGTGGTAGTTGATGGAATAAATCAGTTGTGTTATGGTAAGAATAGGGATCTTGGTTATGGACAGCACCCGCTGACTCCACCATGCTACAACTGGGGCAATTGCCACCATTATAAGGACCACCACACCATTGACAACCAAGAGGGTGAGGATAAGACATAGAAAGAATCAAATGTTTTCAGAGGGGTAGGGATGAAGAATCAAAGATGTGAGAGGGTAAAGATGGATATTTTTGGATTTTTGGATAAACATTTTGTAAAAATAAGAAAGAAAATCTTTTTGGGTTTTTGTGTTTGTTGAAAACTGATTTAAAAAATTTTTTGGATTTTTATAAGAAAATATAAACATATATAGATGGATGGTATGAACAAAGAGTGAATTTTCAAATCACTAATCTGCTAAACTATAGATAATTAGCACAGCTCCCCGGCAGCGGCGCCAAAATTTGATCCGCCCCCAGACGGTCAAGTTTTCTCACACAAGCTAGCCACTTGTGAATGGCTAACCGTAAGAAACTTAAAACAGTCCGGAAACAAATGCAATGAAGATCAGAGGAGTATAGTGTTTCCCCGGGTCGTTATGTCCCAACGAGCTGTGCGAGAATAATCAAACGTATAGTGATCGAGAGAATTTGAACGGAAAAAGATATATGATTGTGAATGATTATACCTAAAGAGAAAGCTTATAAACTACAAGGCTTAAATGCAAATTAAGGAAAATTAAAAAGATAAATTATATTAAATAAACGCTATCACTATTTTTAAATTGATGTTTTTCTATGATTTATAAAACAAAATAACTTAAATAAACTATTTTAATTAAAACGTAAACCTAAATTACCTAAGAACGTGACCTAGAATGAAAACGCACGTTATATGTAAAAGTACGCGAATGCGCAAGTAAAAACGTAAAATTTGTAAAATAAAAGTCCTACTAATGTAAAAACAATTTTCTTACTTACTAAATGACAAAAGAAAATTTTAGAAAAAACATTTATATTTTTTTGACTTTTATATTTTTTATTATGAATTAAAAACTAATTTACTCTAATTAAATGATTAAAAATAGTAAACTAATTTATAAAAATGAGCAAAAAATCACAGAGATTACTTTACACTATGGGGGACCTAAGAAAAATGAAAATGGGATCAACAGCTTTTACGGATAAGCTGTTAAAAAATAAGCTAAGTATAATAAGCTATAACTAACAAACGACCTTAAATAATAATTGATGCAAGAAATTACCAAAACAAGACTCAAGGACAGTTGGTTAAGAGTGTTGGGTGTGTGGACAGTGTGCAGGAGATCCTGTGTTCGAATCCCAGCAGGCTACCATTTTGCTACTCTTTTTAATTTTGCTTTATACTTTTAACCAACTAACAAATAAGCTAATTATAAACTACAATTAAAAAAAAATTCTAATTCTAACAGCAAGTAAAAAAAAAAAGAATTACATCGTAATGAATGGTACAGTAAGTGAAACAGATTTGGGTTTAGATTCAAGATAAGCAAAACAGACACTCTAGCTTCAACTTAATCTAATAAGCTCGAATTAGCTAAGGACTCCCAATAAGCTAAAACTTAACAAGGAACCTAAGTTACTACTACATCTATACTAAGAACTTGATCAAAAGCTAATAATGAAGCCGAATGAGCACTTAACTGCTGAATGACCCAACCAAACACCACTTATTGAACTTGTAAGCACTCAAATAACATGAAAAGCAGTTGGGAAGCAAGATTTATGAACCAATAAGCTAAACTCATGAGATAATCTATCAAAATAAGCTGATAATGACTAAATAAGGGGGGAGATCAGTTGGCAAGACACCTAAACTAGGGAATCCTAATACTAAAAGAAACTAGACTAATAAGCAATTCATGGGACAAATAAGCTAGAATAAACTGAAAACAATCTAACTAAATCTAATTACACTAAACGGTACTAAAGACAATCTAAATAAGCTAAATGGTTCTCCTAATAAGCACTTGAAAACATACTGACCTGCTATTGTGGAAGTTCAAAGAAAACAGTCCGAAGGGTTCTTTATGAGCTTATTTTGGATAAGCTAGTGGGCGATATAGCTTCGAACTTCGAGCTTAAGGAGTCCACCAACCCACCTATCAATTGCACCCGTACCTAGATTACGAGGGGCTTTCACAAGCTTGTAATAAGCTTATGAAAAGGCTTCAATGGGCTGCTGATGTAGTCTATTGTTGGGCTGCAAAAGAGTCCCCAAAAAGTGGCCAAAAATGGTTTTGTAGCTTGAAAATTAGCCACCAAGAGAGCTTCTAATGGAACAAAAAAAACTGAACCCGATTAAGCTTGAACTAAAAGCTACAAAGAACAAAATTCGCGGCTAGGTTGGAGCACGGACAAGCTAAAAAAACTGTAACAGGCTAGTGTGGGGGTTCACGACGCAGCATACAAGGGCAGTAAAGGGGGGACTTTTGACTGAATTATAAGCAAACAAACACCTTTGAATGCCTAATAAGCTACCAACATATTAACTTGAATATACTAGGACTAAGAAAAGACAATTTAAATTAACATTGAACCTAATTAAGATATCAAAAAGTGGCTGTGAATAGGCTAATTTGGTACAGAATTCAAGAACTTGACGGATTCTATGATGAAGCTGAAAATGAATCAAATGACTTGAAAACTAAAAACTATGACCAAGGAAGCTTAAAAATCAGTTTACAAACATAAATCTCTCTAACTAACTCACACAAATCACTTAATCCTATAACTCAAGCTAAATCCAAACATCCCTGTTTAGATGGTTTTTCTTAAAAACTGGTTAGAGAGTAAAGAAAACATTAACTTGCATCATTCAACAAAACTTAAATTGAATAAAAAAAAACTTGTAATATGCTTTTGCAACACTGTCACAGGAAATGAGAACAAGTAAGAGGGAGATAGCATAAAAATTGAATTTAAAAAAAAAAAGAACTTGCCTTAAATTGAGATTAACAGTTACATGAAAATTAAAATGACATTGAAAATAAACTGAGCTAGAACACTAAAATTCTAGATTAAAACTAAAAACTGAATTAAAACAAAAAAAAGAAAACTAAAAATTAATTACTACTTCAGTCTTCTTTCTTCTTATATAGCTCTCAACTAGCTTCCTCTTCCATTTTAAACCATTGGATTGGTCAGAGTTGATCTAAGCCTTTGATTGGTCTTTTTGGCGCCAAATTGATGCTACAGGGTCCTAATAACTTGTGATTGGGGAGGGAGCATTAAATGCAATTTGTATTGGTGTGGAGGTTGGAGGGGACAAAGCATGGAGTAGTGGAGCTAGGGTGGTTGAGTTGCAGAAAAAGGTGGAGAAGGAAGAGTGGTATTGAAGGGAAACGTTGGGTGGGTTTTGTAAGTCAAATGAGTTGACTAGTTGGGAGGAGTGGGTAATGTGTATTTTATTTTGGGTTAATTTGTTTTAGTTGGTATTAATCACAAGGACCATTGTTGCAATTTCCGAATTCTTCAAGGGCTAGAGGGACTGAAACTGAACTTTTCCAAAAATTATTATAAGGACCATAGATGACAAACTTTATTAACCAAGGACCATGAATAATATTTTCCATTTTGAAAATCCGGGACTTGTTTTGCCATTTTTTTGAAAGTTGGGGGACTGAAACTGCCAATTATGCAAACTTTGTTTGTTTTTTAGCTATTTTTACTCACTTTGCATTTAAAACATATAAAACACAATTTTGGGATATTTTCAGTATTTTGATGCATTTCTGAGTGTTTTTAAATGTTTTGCAGTTCAGATTTGACCAAAAATGATGAGTATTTACACACTCATCAACATACTATCAAGTCTTGTTATCCTTGAGTTCAATCTAAGCTTTATAATCTCAACAAATTAGGATTAACAACTTAAGTATTTTATCCAAAATATTCAAGTATATGCGACTTACGATTGTAGTCATTAAAAGTCATATCCGAAAAATCAACACCCAAGTATTTTAACAACACATGTTGAAACACTTATCCAAAACAAACAACCCACTGTGCCACTTATCCCTCTTTGACACCTACTATCCCTCTTCCATCTTTTGGCACCATTAAGCGTATTGCTCATGATCTTCCAAGAGCATCCTTTAAATCAAACGTCCCCTTTCAAGGTGAACCTATACCTCAGGCCCTAAGCTTCATAGACATGACCAAAACTTCAAGCACTTCACCCACTAGTTGTAGCAACCAATGAACCATAAGAATTAGTATCCGTACTTCTTTGTGTTCAACGTCTATGGACAAATAATCAACCTAAGTACTCCCATAGCACAACAAACCCCTACATCACCACATCCTTATTTAGACACACTAGAAGACCTACCACCTAGATCAACCAATCCACCATCATTTGAATTCGTTGAGTGTATTGCTCAAAAAGCCTTTGTGTCCAACACTTGTACTGAATCAAATGCACGTTTGAACAAACTCAACCATCCTTTTCCACATATAAGGACTTAGATAATTCATTATGGCTAGAACCTCAACTATCAAATAAGCATGGTGCTCTTGGTAATTGTTGTCAATGTCCACTAGTTATAAGTAGTACTACCTTCACAAATTATCAAAGTATTAGTAATACTTTGTCGTTAAACTTCTGCATAAATTTCGTTAAACCTCAAATCAACATTTTAACAACATATGTTAAAATGCAATCTCAAAGCCAACATCACACACACCAAGCAACAATGACTTTTGAGGAGTATACATAAGAAACTCGAGTGAATTCCTCTTGTCATCATCTAGTGAATATAATCTTGAGACCAAGTTTATTTAGATGGGACTATCCGATTCAAACACTTTGGCTTCATATCTTCATTTAGGAAAACATGATGTTTTGAAGAACATTATGACTAAGATTCATGCGTTAAGATTTCATCTTGTTAAAAGGATATTGTATATCCTATTCATCATTCTTGCGACATAAATAGTTGTGTTACAAGAGATTTTATTACACCTCATTGGCTAAATGATCTTGAAACAAACATCTACAAGTTCTATGAACTAGCATATCCAATTCATCTTATCATACTTGTTTTCATAAGCATGATAACTTTATCCCATGGGATAATCTCATTTGTTGAAAGATACTATTTGTATCTATTTCCTTTCAAGCGTACATCATAACCTAAACTTGCTTAAACCGAGTGCACATCCAAGGTTAAAACTACCCATATTTAGAGCATACACAAGATCTATTGAAGTTGGTAACCTCACTTAGATTCTTGATAAATAAAATACCAAAGAGCTTTCTTGAGAACGTTCTTAGTTTAACGTATTCCATTCTCTAGTCTTAGATGATCAATTCACATTTAAATTACACACTTCAACTCAACATAAAAGATGTTATCCATTAGATCATACAATTAGCTGTGTAATTTGAACAACTTTAGATTCTAAACACAAGATTAAAACAAATTGTTTATCAAACACATCTGTATAACATGACGTCTTGATCACCTTAGTTATATTGCATATTAGTTAAGTCACATTAAGCCAAGTATTTGTAAACTATCATCTTTTATGCATTTTAATATGCAAAAGTAGGAGTTCCCATCTTTCTAACATGAGAATGACTACTAGAGAACCTATTTCACTAGAAACTCAATTTGACCTAACGGTTGAATTGCTTCCTGGAGAGAAGTTGGGTATGTGGAATCACCCGTAAAAATGGTCATGTTTAGCCTTAATTGAGCACCGCTAGTAATAGTCTCATATTGATTCTCCAACTTGCAAAATCTGTATTCCTATACTTGCCTAAAGTAAGTGTTAAAACATTGATAGTTTGCCTCGCCTTAGGAATACTAATCAAACAAGTAGTATATATGACTTTTCTTTTAAAACCACTTGCATTGCACTTACATGTGTTGATTACATGTTCTTGTTTGATACGATAAGTTGATTTGACATTATCTTAGTGTTTGATAACTAGTCGAATGTGTAAACCTTAGTACGGTTTTATCTTTATAATGCTTGTATTCTTGTTTCATGCTACTAAACGTTTAAACCTAAAACTTTGTTTGCATGATACTTACTTTTGAATTAATTTTAGCATGATTGACATGTTACTTATGAAATCATAATATGTCATTTTGATACGTGATAATTCTGATATGATAAGTT
>OU343216.1:64404068-64474976 GCA_910596185.1 Chrysanthemum makinoi | reverse complement strand
CCAAAGAGTTGGGGATTTTAAAGCTAGGAATGGAGCTACCGTGATCTCAACAACCTAACAAGATCCGAATGGGAAGCCTCGCTGACATGAGTTTCGCCAAGACTATAAAGTGATTTGACACCCCAGAGTATCCCCTTTATCAACATATCTACAGCCAAGAATGCCACTGCACGGATGAAGCTATACAAGTTCGATGGTACACTCGATGGTTGAACAAGAATCAACCTGCGGGTGAAGGGAAATCAAAATTGACCAAGGTCAGGGAACAAAACAAGATTCTTCTCTAATGATGATTTTGGAATCATGGTGAAAGAGTTTGTAGTCGCAATTGGTGTAAGACTTTAAGACGAGAATGATCTTTAGCACCTTGAAAGTTTTGTAGGTGGTAGACTTCGGGAAGGTCATTACAAACTGCTTCAAAGAACTAAATGAAGACATCTTCCTAGAGTAGTTTTTGTTATGTAGTAAGATGTATGTGTAATGTGGTGATTGTATTATGAACAACTATAATTATGATGTATAAAGTAGTGATAGGTTATGGGTTAGAGTTCCCTTTCTATTCTAAGAGGGAACTTAGGAGTGTTCATTTTGATTAAATAAACCGACACATTTTTTCTCCAACAAATTTTTCTTACATATTTAAATCACTTGAGATCCAAAATCTCAAAAGATTTGAAATTTTCGATCGGGGAGAAAATGATATAAATATACAATCGATAAAGGTGACCAATTTATTCCAAAGTGCACGACGTTCTCTAATATGTGCTAAACTCCTTTTCGAATCTCAAGCACATATTGAGGGGAGCATTCAAAAGAAAAATAAACTTTCAAGGTACAAAATAATTTTTTTTTAAGTTTCAACAAAAAGTACCTTGATGGTTTTCTAAAGATTTCAGTATGGCTATATGATCATGAATGTGCTTCTAAGAACTCTTTCCTCTTCGTGCAAAACAATTTCAAAAATCACATGCACATATTGAGGGGGAGCAAATTTTTTGAAAACCACATCCTTTCCTAAAATATTCTTAACAAAGTATGAAAATTACTAATTTTGATCAGGAAAGTGATGTTGATATCTTTTAGAAATTGGTGATCAAAGAATCAAACCGTCTGCTATCAAATCTGAGATTTTCAAGTCCTCTTGCCTCCATGTGCTAAAACGATTTCAAATACATGATGCACATGTTGAAGGGGAGTTTTTCTAAAATATCAAAAATAATTGGTACAAAAATGCTTTGATAATATATCACATGTATGCAGTTGATTTTCAAATGTTTTCAAATTGGTTCCAATGGAAGATGAACAATACCAAATAGACTGACCAAATTAACTTTATGTATGGTGATATAAGGATGGTTAGGTTAGGTATTCGTTCCCACGATCCGGCCAGGCGGGAGGATCTACCCAGGGACAATCCACTAGATAGTGTAGAGTCCTTAGGTATGATGAAAAAAGGAGAAAAGTGAGACATGGGAAGAGTGCGGACTGAGACAGAACTAGTACTAGAATAAACCCAACAAGGTTCTAGTTATGAACTCTCGGTAAGCACTGAAGGGGTTGAAGAATGAAAAGAATTTGAATGAAAAGGTGAAAATAAATAGCCCTCCACATCCAACCTTAGGGCGTAAAGGGTTCAATACATATGCTCTTTGGTGGTTACTAAAGGTGCCAAGATTGAAGAGAAGACATCATGGACCCAATGATGCACTGCAATAAACTTCCCAAGCTACTCAAGTTCCTCTTAAAAGGGCTTGTTTCATTCTTCACGGGAAGCATAATCTATCGACTTTCTCTTTAAGATTGTTGATATTGAAGAAGGAGACCCTCCACTAGTCTCCCCATAGGAAACCAAAATGCACGATTGAGTCTAGGTTAAGAGATCATCCACAATAAATCTCATTAGGACACATCAATGAAGACTCTCTGTTTCACACTATGTGGAAAGAGATATTATATCTTATGAGTCCTACGCATTATCCTTGTGGTATTGCAAAATATCTTGTTTTATAAGAAACATTGTCACAATGAAGATGGAAAGCCTTCTAAAGCCAACATCAAACAAGCTCTTGGTAGGTGGCATGTGAGATATATCTAATAGATCAACCATGTGACAACCGAAAGAAATAATGGGGCGATTCAAACTATGAATCAATCCCGGTTCAAAGTTATGGATTTGCCGGATACCTTTGATAAACCGGTCCTGTGTCAAAAAATTGTTTTCACTAGCACATCGACCGTATTAATATTTCAAATATAAAAAGGTGTTTATGATTGATAATTGATTTTTCTCTGTAAACCAAGTAGTATTGTACTTTGTTAGGTCAGCACTAGTTTTACAACACAAGAATCAAGAGAGTAGAGGATAAAGAAGAGAAGGGTTGAACAAAATAAACACACCACACAACGCTAGCAGGTAGCGGTTAAGAATAGAGTGAAAGTGAAAGTGAATAATTGGAACAACCAACCTTCAAAATGAAGGTTTACATAGGTATTTATAGGCAAGGAGCTAGGGCAACACACCTACTCCTTCCCTTTCTCCTCTGGGCTTGGGCCTAAGCTCATGGGCCTTCTACATAAGCTTAAGGCTAATAACAAACATAAAGGCCATAACTAAGCTAACTATTACATATGAGTAACTAACACTTGAATAAGGTTTAGGAGTGATTCCAACAATCTCCTCCTCAAGTGTTATTACATATGAGTAACCAACACTCAAGTGTTGGTGATGAAAACGGTGAAGCGTTGATGTAATAGTAGCTTTGATGCCTTCTGACATTCTTCTCTTGTGAGAAGAATTGCCTTGATTTGAACAATCTCCCAGAGAGATAGTTTACTTTGAACGGTTATGCTTTGACGTCATCATTAACCTTGTTCTTTGATCATTGTTCGTTGTGATGAAAGTGATAGTATGTTGTTGTTCCGATCAAGTCGCCTCAAATCGCTTCCCGCTCACGGTTCCTCGTCGTTCTTCAACATGTCTCACACGCTCTTTTGACTTGGAATCGTGATCGATGGAGTTCTTTAAGTCTTTAACTATGTAGATTCTCTGTATTGACGAAGAATCATTCTGACTGTTTGTGTTGCTTTTGGATAGAACTTCCATTAGTGATGATGTCGTGAGTATGAGAAAGAATCGCATGATCATTCCGCTCGAGCTTCCATAAGAAGAAAACATTTAAGCGGTTAGTATAATGGATTCCGCACTTACAAGTTTGAACTTCGGAGTGTTAACAAAGATAGTGTGAAAACACAACTCTAATTCTTACAAAGGCCGTTCCTGAATCTGAGTCCCACAAGTGAGATAACACGATAAAAACGGCACCTACATTCCGATGAGTCAGTGAGGTACACCGAAGCATCACCTCACGACCGTTTGAGACCACTAAGCCAATCCACGGGGAGTTGCGGCGACCTGTCGGGTTTAATGTTGACCTCGGCAGAGTTTCCATTCATTCACCGAGATCACAAATGTAACCTCTCATAAATGTTCTCGACAGGCTAAGATTGAAGGACCCGATATGAACCATCGATAACCTTATTATAGATCATCAAGTGATTAAATGTCAAATGTACCTAAGAGATCTTTTGATGAATCTCGTGGCTCTAGACTCAATTAGTGCATTTTGGTTTTCTACGAGGAGACTGGGAGAGGGTCTCCTTCTTCAATACCGGCAATCTCTAAGAGAAAGCCGATATTTCATTAGGGTTCCCGGTGAGAATGAAACAAGCTTCATAAGAGAAACTTGAGTGGATAAGAAGGTTTAGTGCATGTCATCGTCCATGCATCGACTTTTAATCTTTCTTACAATGGTCAATAAAGTGACAAACCAGAGTATATGAATTGAACCCTGCATGCCCTAAGTTGAATAATAACGGAGGGCTATTTCTTTTCACCCTTTTCTTTGCATTTCTTTTAATTCTTCAACTCCTTCTTTCTCCGATTCTCATTTTCTCCCTTTTACAATCATACCTAAGGACTTCTAAATACTAACTATTTGTGATGTCTTGGGGTAGATCCATCTTTCTCAAGGATCATAGACAGTTATTCTAACCTTAGTCACCTTATAACTCCATGACTAACCTATGTTGCCATAAAACCACTGATATGAAAGATCTCTGGTGTTTATGAATGAAAAACATTTTAGTATCACCTTTGAGATAAGATTTTGCATAAATACTCCCCCTCCACATGTGCTTAAGAGTTTTAGCGGTTAAAATGCACAAATGAAAGAAAGAGACATTTTGAATTGATTGACTCAAGATAGACAATCCTCCTGACATTTAATAAGAGTTGCATTGTCGACTTTAGGTGACAACAGCTCTAATAACTACTTGAAGGTGTAGACAATCCTCGAAGGTCGTCAAACCCGCCGAGTTCATGTTTATCAAGAGTTTCTCGAATGGTACATTCTACTCGACAAGTCCTTTCGCGACACGTTTACATTACTAGCGAACTAGTTTGAAATTATTACCCGTCAGACAAGTCTTTTGAAGTTACTACCAGCTAAGCATCGTCAATTGTTGGTTAAGTCCGAATCACACAAATTCATTTGCATTTTACACAACATATTTCTTATCACATATTTTCTCCCCCTCAAAAATGGCATATTAAAGTGTTATTTTTGAAACGTTTTAGAATAAATATGACCATTTCGAGTGTTGCGGGAAGAATGACCATCGAGAACAATTTTTGAACAAAGTTTTGATCAAGTACTCCCTCAACGAAGTGATATAAGCGGTTGAGGTTTTGAAAATCATAGGGAAAGTACTTGTTCTTTTGAGCAAAACCTTGAAAAGTGAAAGGTTTGATAGGTTTTACTCAAAAGTAAGAAGCTTTCGCTCCTTTATAAGGATGGTATCAAGGCGCACTACAGGTCCTTTATTTCAAGTACGGTTGTACACTTTAATGTGTGCATAAGCCATAGACATAATCAATCAAACATCCAAAATGATATGAAGAAACAATCTAGGGGTAGTGAAGTATTGATGTTCGGAGTGTGCATGTGGCGTTGAAATCGGTTAGTTTCTCCCGGTTAACCCACCGAACATAACTCTCCAAAGTGAGAGCCATCCTTCGAAACAACCGTTCATCAATCATTGTGATGATCCCGCCCACATTCCTCCTTTCCGAGAATTCCAAATTAGGAGACCCGATTTTCTCGGCGTATATCCTTCAACCAGTATGCCAATCCATCCCTAACAAGTTTCAAAGTATGATCCCGAACTGGTGGAGTTCGCCACGCCATTAAGGCTTTTTTGAAGTTCACTCACGGTAAACAACAAAGGTTTGTCATGAGTGTATTGAGATAGGCTAGTTGATATCGGAAGATCAAGCTTTGGAGGAGTGAAGTTGACACGCACCGATAAGATTCAAATGCACCGGAGGATCTTCAACCGTTCTTTTATGACTATCGCCGATGAAGATGAAGCGACTTGATGAATTCTCGTTGAATTTCGTTGAAATTGTCTCATGCGACCACGTACTTTAAGGTACATGTCTTCAATATCGCTTGAGAGACAAATTCTCAAAGTCGACTTCACGCAGTAATACTCCTTTCATCTGTCTTTTGACCACAATCTTCTTAAGAAAGGTGTAGTCCCATTTGCATGAAAGACCAACATGTTGATGGCGCTATGTCTTTAGTACTAAACATTGCATGTTGAGACTTCCGAACTCCCATGTACTTTCGTAGGCGTTACGCTGATGAATCCCATACAATGCATCTGGTCATATGCTTCCAAATGTTGGAGAACAAGTGATTGGCACGTTCTCAATGGCAATGCGGTTAGTATTGCGAGGAATGGAAGTGTCAGGATGTAGCATATTTCCTTGAACCATCGCCACCATGGAGAAGAAATTCCGTGTCCTCGTTGAAGAAATATGCGGGGGAATCGTGGTTCATCTGTTGGCCAATGGTGGTAAGGGTTTGGTCCAATGATTGTAATATGGAGGTTTTCCTTTTTGTGAAGTCAATGTTTGCTTTCGGGTTGAGCCAATCCATGTTGTTAGACATGGCTCTAGCAATGTTCTCAAGGTGATATTCAACCTCGATGGCACTTTCGGTGCTGTCTTTTAGAAGTTGAAACGCTTCATTCTTGATTCGTCTCAATTATGATTTCGTCATTTTCTTCACATGGAACTTTTCTTGCAAGATTTTTGTATGCTCCAATGTAGAACCGCCACCGGATCTTGACCTTCATCGGGGTAGGAGTTTGATTGACAAGTGCAGGAACCATGCAAAGTCTTGGTTTATCGTCATCTAGCCATGATCTGACTCGTGACCAGTCGTCTTCTTCTTCTTTTAGAAGGCCTTGATGATGATTCGGTTTCACTTGTTTGGGAGAGGTGGGTTGTTGTAGGCTCGGGACCTCTTCACCGCCACCACATAATCAAAGTGATCTTCGTTTCGAAGGTGGTAACTTCGGAATCGTCACGAGGTTTATCAGTAGAAGAGCGAGGAGGATATTTTTGTTGAGCGAGGCCGTGGAGGAGGTTGCATCATAGAAGATTCACCGAGACTGCTTCGGCGTTTAGGTGCAGAATCTTTATCCTTATCCTTGTCTTCATCGTCTCCTGGCGTTTCGACTTTTCGAATCTACAAAGCCTCTTGAAGTTGGTAGTCCAGCAATGCTTGAAACAACTTTCCTTCATCAGAGGTAAATGTCCCAGATTGTGCTGACATTTGTGTAACAAGCTTGGCCACCAATTCATTAATCGAGAAAACTACCGGATCGGTTGGATTGATTGTGAGGGTTAAGGGCGTCGATCGAATAGTTTGCTACATGGCGATGCATAAGATTTGGATAAAGTTGTTTGGTGAACAACTCCTTTGTGACTTTGGAGCGTACTCCGAAGGTACTTTTAGGTGTAGCCCGATCATTTAGTTCAGTTCCTCTTGATGATTGATTTATGAACTCTGAACAAACTTCCTTTCTCCTTTCATCTTTCATGCTTTCGTCATACGATTGTATGTGATCGACAAAGAAATTGACTTTTGTTGAGCACGTTTTTCTTTCTGACTTGTTTGACAACTTTGGTAATCCGTTTATGAGCTTGAGAAATCCAAGATCGAGGTGGATTCTTCACAGATTTGGATGATGATTTTGTTGATCCTTTTGATGGTGGTGGTGATGAGTGAGATGAAGAATCTGATGAGGAGGGACATGAGGAGATTCGGGGTCCTTTGGAGGTGCAGAAGTATCCTCCTTGGAGCGAGTTGGACTGTTGAGAAGAAAGTCATCATAATCTTCTTCGTCATCATGTCTAGTTTTAGCCTTTTCTTCCGTCTGTTCCTTAGCTTCTTCATCAGTTTTTCTTTCTCTTATTCTTTTCTTTAGGTTCCTCAATGTTAAGATCAAGACTCCTTCACAAGCGTTTGTTGTTGCACAAGAGTGGTGGCACCAGATCCCATATCGGGTTGATTAACGCGCATCGGGACTGGTGAAGAGTGGACACACTTCTCGATCCTCCGGGCCACCCATTTGATCTTTGCAAATTCTTGCTTTTGAATTTGTCTAACTAATTTAAACTTCTTCCTGTAGGATTGATCCGGTAGCTCTTCTTCTTCTTCAGAGCTTTCATCATATGACTCAAGTACAGGAGTCTTTCCTTTGCCATGTTCAGCTATTGGACTTGGAGGTTTAGCTGTTGGAGGAGGTGTTACGGTTGCAGTCAGAGTAGGTAATCTCGTCATCTGTTTCGGTACCTTCGAGCTTTTGTCCATAACCTTTCTTTGCGGTTCGGGTTTGGGAATTGGGATGGGAGCAGCTTCCTTAGATGGAACAAACCTCTTTGAAGGAGGGTTCCTCTTGGGGAAATTCCTTTGACTCACAGATATTTGCGTACTTCTCGCTTCTCTTCTGGTTCTCCTACAGGTGTACCGAAGACTTGTCGTCGAGATGACCTACTTTGCCTTTTCTAAGCGCTTCCGGATACCTTTTTATGCGTGTGGAGCTTTCGACATCTTCGGTTAGAAGGTAATCTGGCAACACAGCACCTTGTTTCTTTGTTGAGGAATCCTTGATTCTTACAGTTAGAGTGGGTTCAGTCAACATGTCATGATTGTTGGGGTCACCGAGTCTCTTGGGAATATCTGGATTAAGCCCAAGTGCTCTTTGAATCAACAGTTTAGTGTATCTGATGTAAGGGATCTTTGAGCCAAGCTTTTGGAGGAATGACATCATGTCGTCCCATATCGAGCTTCATTTGATGTGCTTCATGTTGATCAATGCCCAAAAGATTTGCAGTTCCATGAGCTTAGGATGCTCATAGCCACTCCGCGACTAGAAACAGACTTGGTGATGATGATGTAGAGAGTTCTCCAAGGTTGAGGAATATTTTTAAGCTCTACGTGAGAATGCTTAGTGATTACTCCTGTAGCCTCGTCATAACCGATATTGATTAAGAATTGGAGAACGAGCTCTTCAGCAGGTGTGGCATAGAGTTTGGTTGGCTCGACGTGAGGAATGAGAAGAACAGCCCGTAAATGTGATGGTGACTTGTTTGTCATTCGAGTCACTATCACGGCATTGCTTCCTTTGACCTTTTCCATAGTATTCCGAATTGTTGTATGTAGATCTCAGTGCATGAGAGTTGGTGAGCATGTTACGATACGGATGAGTCTTGAGAATATCAATAGCAATCAAGCGCGAAGATTCAGAGCGGTAAGAGTATCAAAGTCAACACGAAGGTTATTCTTCCCTATCTTCATTGGATAGCCATAAGGGTAGATATCAACAATGGAGAGAACATTTGGTGCATCCACATTCATTTGTTCGACCCATGTCGTGATCTCGAAATAACATTAGCCAAAAGAACCAACATATCGAAAGACATAATGTTAGTCAATAGAAGGTTTTATTGTCTAGATATTGAATGTACAGTGATAATGATTGTTACGAGTCCTAAGTCACTTGTTTGTCTAATAGTCTAATGACGTCGTGAATTGTTTCGTGAGTTAGTTAACTTTAAGTTTTAAAGTTTATGTTATCACTTATTGTTCACAACATATCAAACGATTAAGTTTATTAGTGACATTATTGGATTCGTGACGTTATGATTAGTTTATTTACAAGTTTGTACACGTAACAATTCATCATGAAGGTCAATCCAGGGTTAAGCGTAGTAGTGGCAAAGTTTAAGCGTAAACGGTATTGACATATGCGTGAAGCGAAAGCTACGCGTGGGATCCTAACTTACGCGTAAGAAATGTTACGCGTAGGAAAAGGGTACCTTATGCGTAGAGCTTACGCGTAGGCGTATATATATACCTTACGCGTAAAGGCTTACTCGTAAGAGTAGACCTTATCGCGTGAGGTCACTTGTTTCGCATATCCTTCACGAGGATGCGTAGTCCATTGTAGAACCTTACGCGTAAGCTGTTATGCGGGATTAATCTTACGCGTAACATGACTATGCGTAGGGTAATCCTTATGCGTAGAGTTGCAATAACCTTGATTTCGGAATTATGAGTAGCAAACACGAAATAACATCATCATAAGATCAATATTAACACTAACACTCATTCTATATCAGATCATGGCATGGCGGTATATCAAACAATTATGCGTAGAAAACCTACAGCGTAAGCTAAAACCCTAATAGTTCATAGTTTACGCATAAAAATTTTAGCCATAGGATTTGCACCAAAGTGTTTCTGGGAGGTCTAAGAAGCATACAGAGTATGTTTAACCAAGTTTTAACATCAAATAAGCCATGAATCAAAAATTACCCAATTCGTATGAACTAGAACCCTAATTTTCAATTAATGATTCCTTAGTGTTTCTGGGTGATTTCGGGTTTAAATATGCTCAATTCAACTTGAAAGCAACCTCATATAACAATCTTTATTACCAAAAACGTTCTCATTTGAAAACACCCAAATTAACGCATAAACCCTAATCAATCAATTCGTGTTTCGGGTATGTTTAGCGATGAAAATGTATTCATTGATGTAATAAAAACATTTTGGCACTATCATTTCACTCATAAACACACAAATTTGATCATGTGTTCATGCTTTCACGGCGTAGAACACATAATCCTTCTAGGCGAAAATCTAACCGTTAGTTTGAAATAAAATTCAAAACCCATGCTTAGATTGTTGCAATGAAGGTATTAACACTTACAAATTGATGATCAAAAGCACGGATTTGTTAAACGATTATGGATCGTGGATGATATTTAGATGAAAGTAATAAATGTGAAAGGTTAAAGTTAGGTGGGAGGTGTTTTTGTTAAAAATAACTTTAACATTTTGACAGTTTTAGTCCCTCCACCTTTTTCCATTTTTCAAACAAAGCCATTTAACTTCCATTTTGGTTACCAAACAAAGTTTTTAGGAAAGAAACTTGACGACACTCCCCCTCGACTTGAGAAATAATGAAAGGTTATAAATTTAGTCCGAGGAGTGTCATTGTACCCGAAAATTTACCACCATTTGTTAAAAGAAACAACCGAGATAAGATAACATGCAAGTACACTGAGATGTTTTGAACAAAGGAAAGTGTATTTTTCCCCTCAACACTTGATCGGAAAAATATTGAATTTTGAAAGAATAAAGTGTTGATGGAAGAAATGTACTTGCCATGTTGAAAGAAAATTAGATTAGAAGAATATTTTTGTTGTTTTTATCAGGTTTATAATTTTGTATTTTGTTTTTGAAAAATTATTTACAAAAGAGAATTTGGTGGTGACAGGTTTTTAGGCTGTTTTAGAGGTCATCCATTCCTCTTGAGTCAAACACCTCATACCAATCCGGTGGACCAACTCATTAAACCTAGCGGGAGGCAAGGCTTTGGTGAGAAGATCTGCCAATTGGTATTCTGTACCCACATAATATAATTCAACAGACTGCTCCACGTGATCCTTGATGAAATGATATCGAAGATCGATGTGTTTTGATTTCGAGTGCGAATCGAAGTTGCGAGATTGCAATGGCACCATTGTCAGCACATCGGGATTCTCAAATACGTAACCATAGTCTTTGAGTTGTGTTCTCATCCATATGACTTGAGAACAACATGCGGACATACATATTCGCCGTTGAGGAGCGATGTACAATCCTCGCTTCTTCGATTGCCATGACACCAGTTTATCACCAAGAAATTGTAAAGCTCTTGAAGTGCTTTTCTGTGAGTCTAAGCATCCTGCGGGTCGCGCCTAAAAAGCGATTAGTTCAAAACCGAATCCTTCTGGATACCGATCCCCAAGTTAATGGTTCCCTTTATGTATCGGAGGATTCTTTTTAGCCTCGTGAGTGGGTTTCGGTTGGTCGCTGACCGATAACGAGAAAAGATATCGGCAAAGACAATATCAGTCGCTGAGTCGTTAGATACATAGAGACCCAATAATACTACGGTATTTTGTAGGGTCCACCAATTTCCCATGTAAATCAGTTTCTAGCTTCTTGGTATGAGCCATTGGTGTGGCATAGGTAAGTCCGTTTTCATTCCAAATTTGTTTAACAATTCAAGGGCATATTTGGACTGACTCAAGAAAATACCACGGGGTGATTGATGAACTTGCAGTCTGAGAAAGAATGTAAGTTCACCCATCATGGACATTTCAAAATTTTCTTCATTAGTTTTGCAAAAGCGATTGAAAACTTTTTATGTGTAGACCAAAAATGATGTCATCCACGTAAATTTGAACAATTAAGATATGTTCCCGTGATATTGTATAAAAAGAGTTGGGTCAACCGAACCTTTGGTGAAATTATTAGCAATGAGGAAGGATGATAGCTTATCGTACCATGCCCGAGGAACTTGTTTGAGACCATCTGAGCTTTGTTCGGTTTGTAGACGGATTCGGAAACTTCGGGATCAACGAATCCATCTGGTTGGTGACATAAACCGCTTTTTAAGTTGTCCATTGAGAAACGCAGCTTTGACATCCATCTGATAGACCGTCATATTCATATGAGCCGCGAACGCTAGAAATATCCAACGACCTCAAGACGAGGAACCGGAGCAAAAGATTCTTCAAAGTCAATACCCTCTTCCTGATGATAACCCTTAGCCACCGTACGCGTGACTTATTTCGATAACATTTCCTTCAAAGATCAATTTGTTTTTCCAAATCCATTTTAGACCAATGACGACTCGCGTTGGTCTTTCAACCGATTCCCATACTTCAAGACGTTTGAATTGGTTGAGTTCTTCTTGCATGGATTCGATCCAGTTGTCTTTGTCATTGGTCTTTGATGTTTTAGGTTCGGATTGGCGACGGTGAGTGCATAAATGCAATGTTCACCGTCTGTGTGAAGACGTTGTCTCGTAACGACTTGTTGATTCGGGTTGCCAATAATGTTTTCTAGAGGATGGTCTTTCGTCCATCTATGTGTGGAGGGTTGACGTTGGTATACATTGTGCGCATTCTCGAGGATTCAAATGGTTTGTTGAAGATTCCGCGACATCCGGTGCAGCAGTCTCATTAGCAAACGGGTTGAAGAACGCATTTGGATCAAGATCTGCAGGTGGGGTACTACATTCGAACATCACCAGTTTCATCATCATTGTTGGAAGCGGTTTGTTCAACTGTTGTGGTGGAGTTAACTGGTGTAGGTGCATCTCGCAACGGTAGTTGTTGTAGCGGTGTTTATCGGTATTAGAGTATTATCGGGTTGAGCAGCGGAAACAAATGATACACCGAGCACTTTCATCAATATCGTCGCATGTAACGGCCGGAGCAAATAACCTTTCCATTTGTTGACGAGTAAGTGGGGGCTTTGTTCGGTGATGATGGGGTTTGGGGAAGTTTAAGCGGTTTGACCGGTTCTAAGTCGTGTATACTCGAAGCCATTTTGAATATAAACGATATTGAAAGTTTCTTAATCTCCCATTTCAACCCATTAATCGTCTTTAGCAGATTTGAAACTTTGATGAAGTCTACATTTCCTCTAACTTTGAAGGTTTCAAAGATGCGGCAGCGAATTTGTAGATGAGCAGAAACCACACAAAGAAAATCTGACTAATTGCGGAAGATCCGTTCGAGGGTAACATGCCAGAGATCAACAAGATCTTCAACTTTTTGAGTAACTTCACACAAGATCACGCGTGAAATTGAGACGATAACACCAAAGTGAGACGTTTGAGCCACATATCGTCTTATTTCTTTCCTCTAATTGAAGAAATTCAAGAAGGCATTGGGTTTTCGAAAAGAAGCATGTAGAAGAACAAGGAAGCAATGACCACCTACACACTCTCTCTCCCTCGATGTTTCAATGATCAATCATACACCAAGTATGTTTGATGATGAATGAAGACAACAAACCATGTATAAGAGACAATGAAACCATGTATGTCCAATTGATCGAACAAGTGTGAAGTACCAAAAATATATTTCGAGAGAGTCAACGATAAAACATCTCGTTCATTATGTTGATCATCAGCTGTGTCATTGTTGTTGGAAGCAGTTTGATCTTCTGTTATATAGAAGATTCGGTTGTTGTTGTTGTAGATTCGGTGTATCTCAAATTAGAGTATTATCGGTTATGCGGCGGAAACATTCGATACATCCGAAGCAACGACTTTGGCGAGAATCTTTAACCGAAGGAGCAAGCAATGTTTCCAGTTCATGACGATTAAGTACAATGGTGGAACGGAGCGGTGATGGATCATGATATTTTTTTACGGTGAGAAACGGGTCCTACTGCTTTTGCAAGAGGAGCCATAAGTGTTGTACCGCATAGAAAGATAGAAGGGGGCAAGGAAGAGAAAAACATGGATCCCCAAGTGTAACGGGTTCCGATGTTAAGCATAAAGATGTAGTGTCAATTATCTTCTTGACACCTGAACATGCTAATTTGATGGTTTCCTTTCCTGCCTCAGGGATGGATGTAGTTGGTATCCCACTTGTTTTGGTGCAACTACTTAGTATCGTGCCTGTAGGAATCCACCTAAGACTAACAGTTTTGAAAATCCTACCCGTTGGTATCCATCTAAGGTTAGATCTAAGGGATGTTGAAACTTCTTTTGGGAAGAATTTGCGTCCTATATTGATCCACCTATTAGGTTTCTGAAATTTTACTTTTAGATCAACGGGTTTTTTTCTAAGCGTTTGAGTTAACTTAGGTTTTGGTTTGCTACTACAAGCAGTGTTCAAGAATACACTCGGTGATACACTAGGTTGTGAACCTAAGATTCCATCCTTTTGGAGTAGTGCCCTTTTCCTAGCCTTTTCTAGGTCATAGTTCTTGTAATCGTCATTTGAATCATATGAATTTTTACGTTTAATGCTCGGTTTAGACACGGTGTTCGAACAAATCCTAGATTGGCGTAAGCGACCACTGCATATGTTTAACAGAAACATGTTTAATAGAAACAAACATTATTGTTGGGCCGAATGTGGAGTGGACTGGTTTTGACAAATGATTATTCTCAACAACTTGGGAGGCAAACCTTGTTTTTGAAGATTTAGAACGTTGATTTAAAAGCGGTTGGTTGTCTAACTCTTGATTGATTTTCGATTGGTTGAAGAGATTTCCTCAAGATTGTTGGTTTTGTAAACTTAGTATCCACACTCTTGCCGCTTAATCTTCTCAATTTGTTTTGTAAAGCAACATGTGCAAGCCCCTTTGCTTGAATTTGAGCTTTTAAATGCTCATTTTCATTTACTAATGTATCCACACGATTACTTTGATCATTTGAAGACTGACCATTGTGTTCTGAAGAAAAGATTTGTTTTGTAATTTAAGTTCAAGAGAGATGCAATGTGCCTCTAGTTTTGAAAAATCTTTATGAGACTGAGCAATGGTCTTTTGAGAAGAATGTTTTCAGATTCAAGAGTTTTATTTGACGTTTCAGTTGAATTGTTAACAAGTAAGGGCTCGACATGATAGTTGTTCGGACATTGTGCAACACACTGGTCAACCTCTCCTTCATTACTAAATTCAGGTTGCTTCGGTATGTTGTGTAAGCATTTTCGGTCGAATATGATCAACGTGATTGTACCTCGACCATCCGTTCTATGTCAAGTGTCATAAGTGGGTAAGATATCTTCCTCAACCATTTGTTCTTCGTCCGTTAGGCTCGGTGTGGTAGTTAAGTATGATATCTTCTCCCGACTGGCTGTCATCCTGCTTCCAATGCTACAACCTCATTGTCCGCATTACCGATGCATGATTCACGATAATCACAACATTCCCAACGTCCATATGAGCATGCCTTTCATGTACATCAACTCTTTCACCTTGCACGCTGCGGATATCGAGAATTTGATGATGTCTGACGCTTCAATGCGAGCGAGCCATGTATCCTTCTTCCAATGCCACAAATGGATCTTATGATCGAATCCATGTCACTCCCCAAAGAAACAAAGAGAAAGAAGGTGCAAAGTCGATATAGCACGAGCAAGAAGGTCGTTATAGTGAATCTCGGTTTCCCTCCAAAATAATTTTGAAAAATTTTGACTCTCAAAATTTGAAATTCACTATAAAATCCAATTCTAAGGTTGAAAGAAAATTTTGAGTTATGACAATTGTGACGCTAAATTTGACCAGAAAAAATTAATTTGGGCCCAAAATTTGAATTTTTGACCAAAATTTTCACAGTTAAACCAAAATTTGAATCTCGCGTAAAATTGAACGTTTAGTCTCGAAAAATTAAATTTTACTCAAATTTTCCTAAAAACTCGATTTTTTTTTTTTTTTTTTTTTTGATAACTTGTGTTGGTGGATCTTTGTAGTCGAATGAAACGCTGTTGATGAAGTGTCTTTAGGCGTAGAAATAACCAAGAACCAAGTAGTACTTATGCGTAAAAACACCAAAAATTACACGTAACATGAAGGAGTTACGCGTAGGTTTTAGCTTACGCCAGGAAGGTAAAGGCTAAAGTTATGCGTAGACAACAAAGTTAGGCGTAGAAACTTAGGCGTAGGATTTAGCTTATCCGTAAGACAAGGCTTAGGCGTAAGAAAATCTTAGCGTAGGATTTTCTGCGTAAGCTTAAGTTAAGTTTAGGGTTTTATCCCAAATGATCTTTTACATTATCACGGGCAAAAGATATCCGAAAGTCGATATTTTAGGGCTTATCCAAGCAAGAAAACACGGAGTAAACCACAAAGCGAAGATCAAACCAAGGATAAAGTTATGCGTAGAATTAGGTTTTGATAAGCGTAGTTCTACTCGTAAATGACTTTGCCCAAAGATGTTTCTAAACCAGATTTTGTGATGAAATAGCTTCAATATCACCAAAATAACACAAAAGTGTGAAACTTGATTATCCAAAGCTTCTAAAAAGCTTACGAGTAGGAAAACACCATCGCACAAAACTAGTTTAAAACGATTCTATTAAAGTTTCAAACTTTTTGCAAAAAACTTAAACTTTAACACCCAATAACCTTTAAAGTACAAGAATCTTGGATTGAAAAGTGTAAAAATTGAGTTTTTAAGCGCGAGAAAGGTTAAAAACGTGAACCTACGAGTAGATAAAAAACAAACCGCTTTCACCAACTAGATGGCGATTGATACCGCTGTAGGTCACTAGTTTTACAACACAAGCATCACGCAAGAGAAGAGATAGAGAGGATAAGAGCGGTTGAACAAGATAAACACCACACACACGCGTTAAGCAATAGGCCGTTAAGAATAGAAAGAGAGTGAATAACTTGAACAACCAACCTTCTAATGAAGGTTTACATAAGGTATTTATAGGCAAGAGCTAGGCAACACACCTACTCCTTCCCTTTCTCCTATGGGCTTGGGCCTAAGCTCATGGGCCCTCTACATAAGCTTAAGGCTAATAACAAACATAAAGGCCATACTAAGCTAACTATTACATATGAGTAACTAACACTTGAATAAGGTTTAGGAGTGATTCCAACACACTTTATTGGCGTACTTCGATTGTTTCTCAAATCTCTTTCATCAATCGTGAATCTCAAATTCATGGTTCACTCCTCCGTGTTGTCTTCTTTGAGACGGTTTGAGAACAGCTAGAGCAACGGAACTGGCGTGTCAAGGAGATTCTTGAATTATACCGATCACGCAGTGTACTTCTCTGATCAACGGGAACTGCGTGTGCACTCAATTCAACGAAAGTGATCAAAGACACTTTCATGTGTTTTATTGCTAACTGTTGTATGCGGTATATGTTTCTAAATGATCGAATGGAGAGGTCAATCCATAGCCGCATGCTCACACAACACATTCATCTCTAAAGAAATCGTGATAAAAGCATCAACGACTCTGATATTTTCACTCCATGCTTCTGCTATGTTGCTGCAAATATCATGAATCAACTAAAGCTTCCGCTACTCTGATGAGAAGATATCATGATCCAAAATGTGAGCATGTCGGTCCAATTGTCACAACATCTTATGCGGGCAACACAACAATGGGTGATGCTGAGATTAACTGTGGCTGATGATCTCAAATAAAGCTCAAAGGTCATCATAATGTGGATCAGCTCTATAACCTCCACTTAATGTACATTATAGTTGGATTATGATAATATCACCATGAAAGCACAAAGATTGAATATTTTAAAGAAGTGAAGTCTACGAGCTCAAGATCAAAGATTAATTGGAATGGGATGCTAAAATGTAAATCATGGGTGACTCCCTTAGGGGAGATTGTTAGGAATTGGAAATTCCATAAGTGAAGAGTCGGTCACCCCAAATACTATCTAGCATAAGTTAACTTCAGACTTGTCGTTGTTTACGTTATTTAGTAGTTAATTAGTTAGTCAAGGCGTAGAATAGTCTAGTGCAACACCGTGGAGGAAGGACGGGTCTTTACCCATTGTATGCTGATCCACGTGCCTGAGGAGGCGTGCTTCTTTGTATAAATAGCCCTCTCCCCACAAGGGAGAGGGTTGGATGTTCATTTGGAATCTAACCTTCCATGAGTTTCTCTTTCTAGAATATCCCACTTTCTCTCTCTAAACCATATATTCATACGCCCATATTTGTGATTGTTTATGTGTTTGTGAAATCCAATATGTTACATTGTAGCACTTAGTAGATACAGCATATGTTTTGAGTGAAGATTGTTATATAAATAAGTTTATCATGTTTTTACAAGTTCTCGTCGTTTCATAAATATGATCACCTTAGTTAACGGTCTTGGGCAAAGAAGCCTTGAGGCTTTAGCCATGGCCTTACCGTGGCTTTGGTCTTGACTACCATGGTATTGAGACTCAGCTTTTACCTTAGCCGTAGCCGTGGTCTTGGCTTATGGCCATTAGGCCTCTTGGTTTGCTTTTAGTTGTGACAAAGTATAGTCGTGAGACTATATATAGAAGCGTTCAGTTTTTGAAAGATAATGGCCTATTTAAGCGTTTTCAAGGTCCGAGCTTCTTTTCAAGTAAAGGAAAACGCGTCGGACAACTTTCGTGTTTTAACTTTTGATGATTCCCGGAAGTACCACTTATTTTTGGACAAACCCCACAGATTATTTGGCGTTTCTAGGTTTTCCTTTAAGTTCTTTTGACTATAACTTTTGACTCGATTGTCCGTTTCGGGTGATTCAAGTTGCTATTTTTACCTTTTTATCTTTTCTACCATAGTATGTAAGTTAGAAAGTTCATATGTGACTGCTTTTAATGGTCTCAAATGTGTAGAATATGACTAGTTTACTAGTTTGTTACTTTTATGACAATATGTGAATTAAAACATGTGATTGTGTATATGAACATCATGAATCAACATAGTAACTATATATATAGCATGAAATTGTCAAGATTATGAATAATAAACATGAGATGATGGTGGTGATTAGTCGCTTACAAGTTTTGGCTTTCAATCAAGAAAGGAGTAACTAGTAAGGATAGGACTTTGATTAAACACTTAGGACCTTGGATTGAGCTAGCTTTCTACACCTTGGCACCCTTGTAATCTTGAAGAGTTGGTGATGAAGTACTAAGTGACTTGAGTGGATCTAAACTCGAGAAGATCACTTAAACTTGCTAGAGATTTGATGTAGTAACTTGATATTTGAAACTTCTTTGCATAAACTTGGAGTTTATAGATCAAATTATGGAAGATATGATTGTTTTATGATATGAACGACCAAGATAAGTGTATGAGGGTTTTTATGATGTCTTTCACTTGCTATTTATAGGAGGGTAAGTTTGGTTAACCATATATTGGGTTAAATGTTAACCATGGTTAAGTTTAGACACTTGTAATGATCTAAATGAAGCATGGTTAGGATCAAGCCACCAAAATGATGACTCACCCCATATGGGTTGTCACAAAGTGGTGAGTAAGCTTAGATGATAAGTCTTGGTATTATCTTGAGTTTAGAACATGATTTGGTTCTGTTAAATGCCAACCGTAAGTTGTTAAGCCATTAAACGTAAAGCACCGGTATCGTAAAAATCTGAAACTTGTAGGAATGATGAAACTCATCATTATACTCCATCTAAAAATATAAAATGAGTGATAAGTCTCATTGGGTGCAAAAACGCTGCCTAAATCAGGAAACACGGGTCAAAAACGTGTAAAATGCAATTTATCATAAAAGAACGAGATTTCAGGGAAATGACCGTGAATTTATTTAAAGTAGACTAAAATTAGTCTATAAGTGATATGAGATGTCAAAATGTGGTTTTTGTTATATGGGATAACTTAACAGTTATACGTGAAGTCTAAAAGTTACGCGATTTAAGCAAAAATGTAGAACGTACAAGGTTAATTTCTTTATGGTCAAAGGAGGAGGGAAATATGTTTGACTTTTCTAAAAAAAGTAAAAGTGTCTAAACATCTTAGAAAATACATTGCAGGAATGGTTAAGTCTGGGTCTACGTAGAATTGTTTAAAACGTAAGTTTAGTCTCGTACGGCTCAGGGTTTATTTGGTAACATTTAAATGAAATCTTAAAAATTCTCTAATTGATTATGAGTGATCTAAAAATTAATCTGTTGTGAGGAAAATTGTCAGAGTTGGTTTTCGTTATGCGCGGGATGTTTAAATGGTGTTCCGACCAAAACAAAACTTTAAAACGATGTTTTCTTAATAACTTTTGCGAAGATGATCTAACAATTGTCAAACTTTTAGGATATTAGTAAAATAATTTAACTTACAAGAATGTGAAATAAAAATTTTAAGGGATGAATAGTGAAAGTGAATAGTAACTTTTCAAAAATATGAAAAGTAACCCGAAAATGCGCGTTGTTACAGCAATCATGTCTTGCATTGAAATTGTGTAAAGGTTTGAAGTGCGATTTCCAGACATAAGATCGTTTCCTTGTAGATCACGAATGAAACAAGTTTTCTCCCTAAAAGCAAGTTCCAAATCTCCATCACAAAATTGACCAACCGAGAAGAGATTGTGACTGAGTCCTTCCACATAATAAACTCTGCTAATTTCGATGTTCCCATTGATGTAATCTCCGAAGCCCATGATATCCGTGTAACACCCCCAAAATATCGCAGCGGAAGATTGTGTCATTGGGGTGCTACTTCATAATACAAAGTACAAGTTATAGAAAACGACCTCTAAATGAGACGTTTTGAAAAGTTACCATTCGATTAATGAAATCAGAGTTACAAACAATGAGATCCCAAAGTATAATACATAAATGTTTCGAATGGTAAATGACAAAAGCATAAGTCTTCAAAATATTTCGAGCGACTCTATGCTCCATGCAACAGCTATCAACTTATAGACCTGAGATAAACATGCTAAAAAGTGTCAACACAAAGGTTGGTGAGTTCATAGAGTTTGTTTTGAATAAGTTGAAAAGCCTTTAAAGAATGTTCACACAGCAAAGGCATTGTAAATCCACTCAGTTCCAAGTTCCGCCATAAAGAACTTGCAACTTGTGTGTTCACAACCCAATTGCTAAAAATATAGTTCATTTTATAGTTAAGCACACATACAGACATAATAGTTCACATTATTGCACTTAGTGTTGCTCCGTCTATATTAGGAGACTTTCATGTGAAGGGGGACTCGTCTATATTGGGAGACTTATCATCGACTTATCATGTGAACGAGGGGATTGCTCCGTCTATATTGGGAGACTGATCATCGACTTATCATGTGAACGAGGGGACTGCTCCGTCTATATTGGGAGACTTATCATCGTCTTAAGTATAACACAATCAAGTATAACGCAATCAAGTATAATGCAATCAAGTATAATGCAATCAAGTATAACGCAATCAAGTATAATGCAATCAAGTATAATGCTTTGAGTATTTGTAAAAAGTATAAAGTAAATGTTTGAGCATGTATCTCTCCCAAAGAGTTTGTAAAACAATTAAGCGAGTAAAAGTGGGGCTACGAACTCACGGTAATCCTTAAAAGTTTAAAGTACTTGTGAAAGTAAATGAAAATAGTTGAGCATGTATCTTCCCCAAAAGTAATTTAAAAAGTATAAAAGTTGGGGCTATGAAACTCACCTGATAACAACTGATGAATGATACTAGAAAATTGGGCAGCGCTTCCGCATCTAAATTCAAAAATCCATTTCCTAAACTATAAAAACCTCTTAATCACCTCATATCTACCCCATAACTATCCCAATAGCTTCAAAAACAAAAACCTATCTTTAATATTGCCCGATCTATTCTTGCAAAAGTTTTGAGAACTTCCCGGGACCCACAGGTCCAACCCACCATTGTGTAGCTCTTAATCCAACCGCGAAAATACAAAATAAACTTAATTTTTACGTAGAGAATACTTATGCCTTCACCTTATGTGTATAACTCGGAGCCTAAAAATCAAGTATGGAGGGTGTATGGAGGGTGGCGACATCAAGGAGGAGGGGGAAATGTGTGTGTTTTTCTGTGAAATAAAATGAACTAGTTTTCTTTCTATTTATAGGGGAAAAATTATGAAAATATCTAGATATTTTGATGAATAGTGTTTAGATATTTATATTAAAATATATTATAATAAAATATCTTAGATATTTATAATAAAATATAAAATATCTTAGATATTTATAATAAAATATATTATAATAAAATATCTTTAGATATTTATAACAGTAACTATATATTTATATATTGGAGTCAGAGTACATTGTATATGCATAAAATGGGTGTAAAAGTACTTACTTGTTCAATTTAGAAATTAGTAAATAATAAAAATTACGGTGAATAGTAACTCGTGAATAGTAATTTGTGAATAGTAATTTTTTTTTGGAAAAAAAAGTTTGAGTTTAAATAATGACCCAAAATATGATGAATAGTAAAATGAATAGTAACAGTGAATAGTAAAAATGAATAGTGACCCGAAAATACGAATTGTTACAATCCGCGAAGTGATAATTCCCGAATCTGAAAGTGCCAATGAACTTTGAAACAAAGTTTCATAACAGTTTAAGATTGCCTGTCATGTGTCGGGAACATCCGCTATCAACAACCCAGAGGATGATCTGTATCACCTGCATTACACACAGACGATACAGGTGGAATAGAAGTAGATGTGGAACCCGAAGAGTTAGAGGGTTCCGTTACAGTGATAGTTGAACACACATGTTTATGATTTTAGGTATCCATTTAAAGCCAAGTGTATTATGTAACCATCGCTGCCATCTCCAACTAGTCTTAGCTTTGATCTTAGCAAATGCATTAGGTGATAAGTTCTTCCTAGGAGGTGAGGGGGTTCTAGGGGTACATCAATGAGTGTAGCAGGAACAGTAAAAGGCGGTTTACCTAGCACAGACTTAGAAGCATTAGTGGGCCTAGAGGTATTCCTTTTTCTATTATTCCGCTTACGATTCAAGATAGCATTAGCAACACATTTATCATGACAACCAGAAAACATGCTCTTACAACAATCAACACAAGAGGCTTCAAACATAACATATAGTACTTAAAGTTTCAGCATTCGTTACATCACTTTTTCTATTACATTTGTCTAACGCAATGTCTAAAGTGGGTGTAATGTGAGTTTTATTCAAAGTCCTAAGGTGTTCTTCTACTTTAGAGGTCTTTATTGTTCTTTTCTTACGTCGCAACTTCCTATTCTTCCTTGTTTTGCTCTTAAGCTGTGAAGTGCAAGCGTTGGGAAAAGAGGCAAGTATTCCTGTTTCAGTAGAGGGAAGCACATTAGTTTCTTGTGATGTGTCATTAGGTATTCTAGTGTCAATTTTAAGTATTCCAGGTGCAATTACTTTAGTATTACTACTCCTATCTTGCTTAAGTTTCACCAACTCTGCTTTTAAATCATGGATAGTGTGTAACAAATCTTGGTTTTCAGAGCGAGTGTTTCCATTTTTCCATAAAACATCTTTGGTATATGCAAGATGATCATCAGCATCTTTAGACGCTTGAGCCCGAGTCTTTTTTAGAAAATCAAATATGACACCATATTCTGTTTTAACTTTTGAAATTCTTGTTCATATTTTGAGATTTGACACTTCAAAGACACGTTTTCATCATCCAGTTGCTCATGTTTTGGATCAAGTGTTTTTGTATGCAACTGGTTGATTTTGTTTTGCAAAGCGATTTCTCGATTTGGACAATCTTTTTGACACCATTGAAGATGACGTCTTACATTGGAAAGCTCATTTAACAATCGCTCATTTTCAATTTTTAAAGACGTGATTTCTGACACATTATCGGTATTCTCAACACATTCAACAGAATCAACAGCGATATAATCAAATGCATATGCAACATAATGTAGTAACACAACATTTATGGTATCGGCACAGATAACATCTTCCAAGAGTCGGTCAACTTGTTTTCGTAACATTTTCTTTTTGCGTTTTGTATTTGAAATCGACGTTTCTGTTTGTTCGAAAACTGTTTTCATAAGACCAATCTCCTTCTGAAGATCACGTTCCCAATATATTGCACACAATTTTAAATTTCGAACATGGGGTAAAAGTCTTTTCTGAAAAATATCTCTTTGTTGTCGCGCATGTGGCGATTGAAAATGTTCAGCCTTTATTTCAGAATTAACTTCAATTTCACGTTCCAAAAGTGTGATGTCAGATATGAATGTAGCAAAATATTTAAGAAATTGACATTTGTCGGGTAATGATTTAACTTCACTGAAAGAAGGTAAAGGACCATTAACTTGTGCAACATTTTGTCGAGGACCATCATTAGAAGTGGACTCAGAAGGTGGTGTGATAACCCAAGGTGTGTTAGAATTATCCTGTTGTGTGACGAAAGTTATGGCTTTTGAATAGTTAAATGGTTTATTATAAACAACATTTTCCACTTTTAACCGACTCTCGTCTTTTGCATCTAATTCCTCATCACGATTATATTCAACAACATTCATAATGGAATCATCAATTCTATGTTCTGCACTGTAGACTTGAGGAGTTGGTTTGAATGCTCTATGTGAAAAACGTGGTTTGTAATCAGCAAGAATTGATCCATATCCATTTGGATTTGGTTTAAAAGAAAACTTTTGTATCGTTGTGATTGACTCACCATGTTTATAAACAACATTTCGAAACTCTTTGATTTTGTTTTGTAAGTCGACAATTTCTTCAAGATAGTCATCTATTTGTTTCCTTGAATGCTTTTTGTACTCACAAAACTATTTTTGACAAGTTAACAACTCAGACTTGGCTTTTTGAGTTTCCGAAGTGAGAGCGTTAAGTTGTTGTTTATGATCATATTTGAGTTGTTCTATTTAAGACAACAAATCATTCTTGGATGCAACTAGATCACATATCTGTTTTTCCAAAGATTTTTCATTTTGGTAAGATTTAGCAAATGCGACTTCAAAACCTTTTTCACGTTTTTCTTTAGTTTGAAAAATGTTGAGTTGAAACTTATAGCATTCATTGTCCTTAGTCAACAGTGCAATTTTATCCTGTAATTTCTTATTGATGTCTTGGCACTTTTCCATTTGAGATTTGTGAGTCTGAATTAAGTTGGTCATGAGCTCAATATCTGGATTAGACAAAGGTTCATCTTTTTCAACGTGAGTCTTAACAGAATCATTATTCAAATCCTCAAATATAACCACGGAGTCAATTTGATTGTCCAAATTAACCATAAGGTCAACTTGATCGTCAAATATAACTACGGGATCCATTTGATTATCATCATAATGAAATGTTGGAGATTCATGTTGAACACTCTGAGCCTCGTCGGATGCAGATGTTGGCGGAGATATCAGATCAGTAATGAGAATAGTTTGATCCGGTACCTGAGACAAGCCATCAGTATCATATACTGGGCCTATGTCACTCATGTGGAGCTCTTGCATGTTGGCCATGAGCATCACAGCAGCATTAGCCTGCAAGTCCTCCATGTCATCATCAGAATTTGCATTAGCCATGAAGCTTTGTTCCTTGTTGGTAAGAGTTCCACCAGCTTCATCCTTGAGAGCCAAGAGTAAAGCCTCTTTGTGGTAAGCGCTGCCTCTTGTCCTCAGCTTTGGGCATGCATTAGCCAGATGACCCTTCTCATTACAGTTGTAGCATCCGAGACCATTAACCCCAGTCTCTAGCATTTCCCTGATCAACCACTTGAACCGGTTGTTGTTGTGGGACACCCATGTTATTTCTTCCATTAGGATTAAATCCTTGACCACTACCCATCCGACGAACATTACCACGATTCTGAACATCAACTCTTCTGTTGTTAACAACAGCTTGATTCCTTGTGTTAGGTGAGGTACGAATGCGATTGTTGGATTTGTTGGAGTATCGACCGAAGGCTCTAGCAATCATAACAAATCCCTGTTGCAATGCATCGAAAGCTTCTACATCCTCATTTGATTCACTGTAAAGTGCTTGATCATTGTTGCTGTTGTATGGAACCAATTGATTTTCTTGTTGTTGCTTTGAGGGATCATATGGTGTGATCTGAGCAGTTGGTTGTGGAGGATTTGTGAAGGTTGTTGGCAAGGTCGGGAATTGAGGATAACATGCTTGAGCCCACAAAGCTAGAGTTTGATTATCCGGGAGTGAAGGCAAGGCAGGGACTCCACGGGTAATCCTTTCTTTGTCAACTTTCTTTTGGTAAGGTTTCAAATAGTCATACAACAATCCGTATGTAGCATGATGAAGATTCTTCGCTTGACGGATGAAAATAACATACTTTTCCCAATCAGGACCAAGACTGCTCAGGAACTTTGTGTTGACTGCAATCCTTGGCATAATGATATTATGTTTTTCCAAGTCATTGATGATGTCTGAAAACCGATCATGATATGACTCTAATGTCTCCCCTGGTTCAATCATGAAGTGTTCATATGCTAAGTATATTTTGGATTCCATGTCTTCTTGATTGAGTTATGTGCCTTCCATGAGAAGATGAATGTGCTCCTACATTGCTTTAGCAGTCTTCTGAGCGTCAACACTACGAAGTATCGGATTGGGTAAACCCAAAAGGATATATTGCATTGCAAGTTCATTGACTTCTAAGTGTAGAAGTTGGTCAGTAGTAAGTTGATCAAGACCGACAACATTGGTAACATCACCTCTTGGCGGATTAGCATTCGGATCCCCGGGTATAATGAGGGTAGGTATCTTAAAAGGACCTTCAAGGATGACCTTCTTCAAAAAATTTCCATGTGGCTTCTTTAGATCACAAAACCTAAAGAACCTTATCACCCATTGATCGTAGTTTCCTGTAGTGAGCATTGGAGGTCTATCAAGGATCCGCTTCATGAATGGATTGTTGGCTACTTAAAGCTTCACACATCTTTGCAAACCAAGTAGGTTCCTTTGGAGTTGAAACATTCATAGAATACTTAGCCGGATATGGTTGTTGACACCATGTTGTACCATGTTGTACTTGTTGACGAGGATTAGCTTGAGGATTCTGTGGTGGAAAAGGTTGTGCTCCTTGTGGAAAGTACATTTGAGGTTGTTGTTGAAATTGTTGCACTTGTTGTTGTTGTTGATAGAATTGTTGTTGTTGAGTTAGTTGTTGTTGTTGTTGTTGAGGATACTCATTAGGAAAGTAGCTAGAGTGTGGTGGTTGAGACATCTTGAAACTTGTGTTGATGATGGATCTTTGTAGTCAAATGAAACAATGTTGATGAAGTAACCTTATGCGTAGAAACCAGCTTAGGCGTAAAATCCAACATATTCATAAAAAGAGAGCTTACGCGTAGACTTGAGGAAAACTTAGCTTAGGCGTAAACCAAAGGCTTAGTAGTAGAATCCTTATGCGTAATATTTGCTTATGCGTAAGACAAGCTTAGGCGTAAGAAATGCTTAGGCAAAGAGAATTCTACGCGTAAGAGTTTAGCTTAGGCGTAAAACTAGGGTTTTGCCCAAAAATCCTTTACACTTATACCAGTGTAAAATATATCCAAATTCGAAGTGTTTTCAGGCTTATCCAAGCAAGAAAAAACTGACTAAACCAACAGCACTGAAGAATAAATGATGAGAAGCTTACGCGTAACAGATGCTTAGGCGTAGACTTTAGAGCTTACGATTAAAACTAGGGTTTTACTATGCGTAAAACATACAAACTTCCACCAAATCTGATTTTTATGCTTAAAAGTGTTTAGAAACCTGATTTTAATGATGAAAGAGTTTCAATATCACCAAAATAACACAAAAGTTTCAAACTTGATGAACCAAAATCACTTTCACCCTTACGCGTAGACAGAACTACACGTACCAAAACAAGCTTTAAACGCTGTTGATGAAGTGTCTTTAGGCGTAAAACATACAAACTTCCACCAAATCTATTTTTTTTTTTTTTTTTTTTTGATAACTTGTGTTGGTGGATCTTTGTAGTCGAATGAAACGCTGTTGATGAAGTGTCTTTAGGCGTAGAAATAACCAAGAACCAAGTAGTACTTATGCGTAAAAACACCAAAAATTACACGTAACAGTAAGGAGTTACGCGTAGGTTTTAGCTTACGCGTAAGCAGGAAAAGGCTAAAGTTATGTGTAGACAACAAAGTTAGTGAAACTTAGTAGGATTTAGCTTATGCGTAAGACAAGGCTTAGGCGTAAGAAAATCTTAGGCGTAGGATTTTCTACGCGTAAGCTTAAGCTTATGCGTAAGTTTAGGGTTTTATCCCAAATGATCTTTTACACTATCACGAGGCAAAAGATATCCAAAGTCGACGTATTTTCAAGCTTATCCAAGCAAGAAAACGAGTAAACCCGAAATCGAAGATCAAACCAAGGATAAAGTTACTGCGAGAATTAGGGTTTTGATATGCGTAGTTCTACTCGTAAAATGACTTTTGCCCAAAGATGTTTCTAAACCAGATTTTTGTGATGAAATAGCTTCAATATCACCAAAATAACACAAAAGTGTGAAACTTGATTATCCAAAGCTTCTAAAAGCAGGTTCACAGTAGGAAAACACCCTCGCACAAAAACTAGTTTAAAACGATTCTACACATAAAGTTTTAAACTTTTTGCCAAAACTTAAACTTTAACACCCAATAACCTTTAAAGTACAAGAATCTTGGATTGAAAAGTGTAAAAATGAGTTTTTAAGCGTGAGAAAGGTTAAAAAACGTGAACCTTACGAAGAAAGATAAAAACAAACCGTTTCACCCAACTAGATGGCGATTGATACCACTGTTAGGTCACAAGGTTTACCACACAAGCATCAATAGAAGAGATAGGGAGGAGAAGAGAGGCGGTTGAACAAGATAAACACCCACACACACGTTAGCAATAGGCCGGTTAAGAATAGAGTGAAAGAGAGTGAATAACTTGAACAACCAACCTTCAAATGAAGGTTTACATAAGGTATTTATAGGAAAGGAGCTAGGGCAACACACCTACTCCTTCCCTTTCACCTATGGGCTTGGGCCTAAGCTCATGGGCCTTCTACATAAGCTTAAGACTAATAACAAACATAAAGGCCATACTAAGCTAACTATTACATATGAGTAACTAACACTTGAATAAGGTTTAGGAGTGATTCCAACACACTTTATTGAGCAGTACTCGATTGTTTCTCAAATCTCTTTTCATCAATCAGTGAATCTCAAATTCGCTGGTTCACTCACTCCGTGTTGTCTTTTTTGAGACGTTCCGGTTTGAGAACAGACTACGAAATGCTGAAACCGTGTCAAGGAGATTCTTCGAATTATACCACGATCACAGGCAGTACTTCTACTGATCAACGGGGAACCGTGGGCCGTGTACCTCAATTCAACGAAAGTGATCAAAGACACTTTCATATGTTTTATTGCTAACGCTTTTTATGCAGGTATACCCGATGTTTTGCAACATAGAATGGAGAGGTCAATCCATAGCCGCATGCTCACACAACACATTCATCTCTAAAGAAATCGTGATAAAAGCATCAACGACTCTGATATTTTCACTCCATGCTTCTGCTACGCTGCTGCAAATATCATGAATCAACTAAAGCTTCCGCTACTCTGATGAGAAGATATCATGATCCAAAATGTGAGCATGTCGGTCCAATTGTCACAACATCATATGCGGGCAACACAACAATGGGTGATGCTGAGATTAACTGTGGCTGATGATCTCAAATAAAGCTCAAAGGTCATCATAATGTGGATCAGCTCTATAACCTCCACTTAATGTACATTATAGTTGGATTATGATAATATCACCATGAAAGCACAAAGATTGAATATTTTAAAGAAGTGAAGTCTACGAGCTCAAGACTGAAGATTAATTGGAATGCTGGGATGCTAAAATGTAAATCATGGGGTGACCTCCCTTAGGGGGAGATTTTTAGGAATTGGAAATTCCATAAGTGAAGAGTCGGTCACCCCAAATATTATCTAGCATAAGTTAGCTCGTAGACTTGTCGTTGTTTACGTTATTTAGTAGTTAATTAGTTAGTCAGTAGCGTAGAATAGTCTAGTGCAACACCGTGGAGGAAGGACGGGTCTTTACCCATTGTATGCCTGATCCACAGCCCGAAGGAGGGCGTGCTTCTTTGTATAAATAGCCCTCTCCCCACAAGGGAGAGGGTTGGATGTTCATTTGGAATCTAACCTTCCATGAGTTTCTCTTTCTAGAATATCCCACTTTCTCTCTCTAAACCATATATTCATACGCCCATATTTGTGATTGTTTATGTGTTTGTGAAATCCAATATGTTACATTGTAGCACTTAGTAGATACAGCATATGTTTTGAGTGAAGATTGTTATATAAATAAGTTTATCATGTTTTTACAAGTTCTCGTCGTTTCATAAATATGATCACCTTAGTTAACGGTCTTGGGTAAAGAAGCCTTGAGGCTTTAGTCATGGCCTTACCGTGGCTTTGGTCTTGACTACCATGGTATTGAGACTCAGCTTTTACCTTAGCCGTAGCCGTGGTCTTGGCTTATGGCCATTAGGCCTCTTGGTTTGCTTTTAGTTGTGACAAAAGTATAGACATGAGACTATATATAGGGCAGTTTCAGTTTTTGAAAGATAATGGCCTATTTAAGCGTTTTCAAGGTCCGAGTTTCTTCTCAAGTAAAGGAAAACGTCGTTCCGGACAACTTTCGTGTTTTAACTTTTTGATGATTCAGACCAGAAGTACCACTTATTTTTTGACAAACCCCACACTAAGCTATTTGGCGTTTCTAGGTTTTCGCTAACTTCTTTTGACTATAACTTTTGACTCGATTGTCCGTTTCGGGTGATTCAAGTTGCTATTTTTACCTTTTTATCTTTTCTACCATAGTATGTAAGTTAGAAAGTTCATATGTGACTGCTTTTAATGGTCTCAAATGTGTAGAATATGACTAGTTTACTAGTTTGTTACTTTTACGACAATATGTGAATTAAAACATGTGATTGTGTATATGAACATCATGAATCAACATAGTAACTATATATATAGCATGAAATTGTCAAGATTATGAATAATAAACATGAGATGATGGTGGTGATTAGTCGCTTACAAGTTTTGGCTTTCAATCAAGAAAGGAGTAACTAGTAAGGATAGGACTTTGATTGAACACTTAGGACCTTGGATTGAGCTAGCTTTCTACACCTTGGCACCCTTGTAATCTTGAAGAGTTGGTGATGAAGTACTAAGTGACTTGAGTGGATCTAAACTCGAGAAGATCACTTAAACTTGCTAGAGATTTGATGTAGTAACTTGATATTTGAAACTTCTTTGCATAAACTTGGAGTTTATAGATCAAATTATGGAAGATATGATTGTTTTATGATATGAACGACCAAGATAAGTGTATGAGGGTTTTTATGATGTCTTTCACTTGCTATTTATAGGAGGGTAAGTTTGGTTAACCATATATTGGGTTAAATGTTAACCATGGTTAAGTTTAGACACTTGTAATGATCTAAATGAAGCATGGTTAGGATCAAGCCACCAAAATGATGACTCACCCCATATGGGCTGTCACAAAGTGGTGAGTAAGCTTAGATGATAAGTCTTGGTATTATCTTGAGTTTAGAACATGATTTGGTTCTGTTAAATGCCAACCGTAAGTTGTTAAGCCATTAAACGTAAAACCGGGTATCGTAAAAATACGAAACTTGTAGGAATGATGAAACTCATCATTATACTCCATCTAAAAATATAAAATGAGTGATAAGTCTTTATTGGGTGCAAAAAATTTGCCTAAATCAGGAAACACGGGTCAAAAAGCGGTAAAATGCAATTTATCATAAAAAGAACGAGATTTCGTGGAAATGACGTGAATTTATTTAAAGTAGACTAAAATTAGTCTAAAAGTGATATGAAATGTCAAAATGTGGTTTTGTTATCGTGGGATAACTTAACAGTTATCTCACGTGAAGTCTAAAAGTTACGCGATTTAAAAAATGTAGAACGATGCAAGGTTAATTTCTTTATGGTCAAGGAGGAGGAAATATGTTTGACTTTTCTAAAAAAGTAAAAGTGTCTAAACATCTTAGAAAATACATTGCGTGAATGGTTAAGTCGGGTCTCACGAGAATTGTTTAAAACGTAAGTTTAGTCTCGTCTGGCTTTCAGGTTTATTTGGTAACATTTAAATGAAATCTTAAAAATTCTTTAATTGATTATGAGTGATCTAAAATTAATGCCATGTGAGGAAAATTGTTAGAGTTGGTTTTCGTTATGCGCGGGATGTTTAAATGGTGTTCCGACCAAAACAAAACTTTAAAACGATGTTTTCTTAATAACTTTTGCGAAGATGATCTAACAATTGTCAAACTTTTAGGATATTAGTAAAATAATTTAACTTACAAGAATGTGAAATAAAAATTTTAAGGGATGAATAGTGAAAGTGAATAGTAACTTTTCAAAAATATGAAAAGTAACCCGAAAATGCGCGTTGTTACAGCAATCATGTCTTGCATTGAAATTGTGTAAAGGTTTGAAGTGCGATTTCCAGACATAAGATCGTTTCCTTGTAGATCACGAATGAAACAAGTTTTCTCCCTAAAAGCAAGTTCCAAATCTCCATCACAAAATTGACCAACCGAGAAGAGATTGTGACTGAGTCCTTCCACATAATAAACTCTGCTAATTTCGATGTTCCCATTGATGTAATCTCCGAAGCCCATGATATGCGTGTAACACCCCTAAAATATCGCAACGGAAGATTGTGTCATTGGGGTGCTACTTCATAATACAAAGTACAAGTTATAGAAAACGACCTCTAAATGAGACGTTTTGAAAAGTTACCATTCGATTAATGAAATCAGAGTTACAAACAATGAGATCCCAAAGTATAATACATAAATGTTTCGAATGGTAAATGACAAAAGCATAAGTCTTCAAAATATGTCGAGCGACTCTATGCTCCATGCAACAGCTATCAACTTATAGACCTGAGATAAACATGCTAAAAAGTGTCAACACAAAGGTTGGTGAGTTCATAGAGTTTGTTTTGAATAAGTTGAAAAGCCTTTAAAGAATGTTCACACAGCAAAGGCATTGTAAATCCACTCAGTTCCAAGTTCCGCCATAAAGAACTTGCAACCTGTGTGTTCACAACCCACTGCTAAAATATAGTTCATTTTATAGTTAAGCACACATACAGACATAATAGTTCACATTATTGCACTTAGTGTTGCTCCGTCTATATTGCGAGACTTTCATGTGAACGAGGGACCTCGTCTATATTGGGAGACTTATCATCGACTTATCATGTGAAGCGAGGGACCTGCTCCGTCTATATTGGGAGACTTATCATCGACTTATCATGTGAACGAGGGGACTGCTCCGTCTATATTGGGAGACTTATCATCGTCTTAAGTATAACACAATCAAGTATAACGCAATCAAGTATAACGCAATCAAGTATAATGCAATCAAGTATAACGCAATCAAGTATAATGCAATCAAGTATAATGCTTTGAGTATTTATAAAAAGTATAAAGCAAATGTTTGAGCATGTATCTCCCCCAAAGAGTTTGTAAAACAATTAAGCGAGTAAAAGTGGGGCTACGAACTCACGGTAATCCTTAAAAGTTTAAAGTACTTATGAAAGTAAATGAAAATAGTTTGAGCATGTATCTCCCCCAAAAGTAATTCAAAACGTATAAAAGTAGGGGCTATGAAACTCACCTGATAATAACTGATGAATGATACTAGAAAATTGGGCAGCGCTTACGCATCTAAATTCAAAAATCCGTTTCCTAAACTATAAAAACCTCTTAATCACCTCATATCTACCCCATAACTATCCCAATAGCTTCAAAAACAAAAACCTATCTTTAATATTGCCCGATCTATTCTTGCAAAAGTTTTGAGAACTTCCCGGGACCCACAGGTCCAACCCACCATTGTGTAGCTCTTAATCCACCAAAAAATACAAAATAAACTTAATTTTTACGTAGATAATACTTATGCCTTCACCTTATGTGTATAACTTCGGAGCCTAAAATCAAGTATGGAGGGTGTATGGAGGGTGGCGACATCAAGGAGGAGGAGGGAAATGTGTGTGTTTTTCTGTGAAATAAAATGAACTAGTTTTCTTTCTATTTATAGGGGAAAAATTATGAAAATATCTAGATATTTTGATGAATAGTGTTTAGATATTTATATTAAAATATATTATAATAAAATATCTTAGATATTTATAATAAAATATAAAATATCTTAGATATTTATAATAAAATATATTATAATAAAATATCTTTAGATATTTATAACAGTAACTATATATTTATATATTAGGAGTACAGAGTACATTGTATATGCATAAAAATCGTGTAAAAGTACTTACTTGTTCAATTTAGGCGAAATTAGTAAATAATAAAAATTACGGTGAATAGTAACTCGTGAATAGTAATTTGTGAATAGTAATTTTTTTTTGGAAAAAAAAGTTTGAGTTTAAATAATGACCCAAAATATGATGAATAGTAAAATGAATAGTAACAGTGAATAGTAAAAATGAATAGTGACCCGAAAATACGAATTGTTACAATCCGCGAAGTGATAATTCCCGAATCTGAAAGTGCCAATGAACTTTGAAACAAAGTTTCATAACAGTTTAAGATTGCCTGTCATGTGTCGGGAACATCCGCTATCAACAACCCAGAGGATGATGCGTATCACACATTACGACACAGGTGGAATAGAAGTAGATGTGGAACCCGAAGAGTTAGAGGGTTCCGTTACAGTGATAGTTGAACACACATGTTTATGATTTTAGGTATCCATTTAAATCCAAGTGTATTATGTAACCATCGCTGCCATCTCCAACTAGTCTTAGCTTTGATCTTAGCAAATGCATTAGGTGATAAGTTCTTCCTAGGAGGTGAGGGGGTTCTAGGGGTACATCAATGAGTGTAGCAGGAACAGTAAAAGGCGGTTTACCTAGCACAGACTTAGAAGCATTAGTGGGCCTAGAGGTATTCCTTTTTCTATTATTCCGCTTACGATTCAAGATAGCATTAGCAACACATTTATCATGACAACCAGAAAACATGCTCTTACAACAATCAACACAAGAGGCTTCAAACATAACATATAGTACTTAAAGTTTCAGCATTCGTTACATCACTTTTTCTATTACATTTGTCTAACGCAATGTCTAAAGTGGGTGTAATGTGAGTTTTATTCAAAGTCCTAAGGTGTTCTTCTACTTTAGAGGTCTTTATTGTTCTTTTCTTACGTCGCAACTTCCTATTCTTCCTTGTTTTGCTCTTAAGCTGTGAAGTGCAAGCGTTGGGAAAAGAGGCAAGTATTCCTGTTTCAGTAGAGGGAAGCACATTAGTTTCTTGTGATGTGTCATTAGGTATTCTAGTGTCAATTTTAAGTATTCCAGGTGCAATTACTTTAGTATTACTACTCCTATCTTGCTTAAGTTTCACCAACTCTGCTTTTAAATCATGGATAGTGTGTAACAAATCTTGGTTTTCAGAGCGAGTGTTTCCATTTTTCCATAAAACATCTTTGGTATATGCAAGATGATCATCGGCATCTTTAGACGCTGAGCCCGAGTCTTTTAGAAAATCAAATATGACACCATATTCGCGTTTTAACTTTTGAAATTCTTGTTCATATTTTGAGATTTGACACTTCAAAGACACGTTTTCATCATCCAGTTGCTCATGTTTTGGATCAAGTGTTTTTGTATGCAACTGGTTGATTTTGTTTTGCAAAGCGATTTCTCGATTTGGACAATCTTTTTGACACCATTGAAGATGACGTCTTACATTGGAAAGCTCATTTAACAATCGCTCATTTTCAATTTTTAAAGACTTGATTTCTGACACATTATCGGTATTCTCAACACATTCAACAGAATCAACAGCGATATAATCAAATGCATATGCAACATAATGTAGTAACACAACATTTATGGTATCGGCACAGATAACATCTTCCAAGAGTCGGTCAACTTGTTTTCGTAACATTTTCTTTTTGCGTTTTGTATTTGAAATCGACGTTTCTGTTTGTTCGCTTGTTTCATAAGACCAATCTCCTTCAAGATCCGCGTTCCCAATATATTGCACACAATTTTAAATTTCGAACATGGGGTAAAAGTCTTTTCTGAAAAATATCTCTTTGTTGTCGCGCATGTGGCGATTGAAAATGTTCAGCCTTTATTTCAGAATTAACTTCAATTTCACGTTCCAAAAGTGTGATGTCAGATATGAATGTAGCAAAATATTTAAGAAATTGACATTTGTCGGGTAATGATTTAACTTCACTGAAAGAAGGTAAAGGACCATTAACTTGTGCAACATTTTGTCGAGGACCATCATTAGAAGTGGACTCAGAAGGTGGTGTGATAACCCAAGGTGTGTTAGAATTATCCTGTTGTGTGACGAAAGTTATGGCTTTTGAATAGTTAAATGGTTTATTATAAACAACATTTTCCACTTTTAACCGACTCTCGTCTTTTGCATCTAATTCCTCATCACGATTATATTCAACAACATTCATAATGGAATCATCAATTCTATGTTCTGCACTGTAGACTTGAGGAGTTGGTTTGAATGCTCTATGTGAAAAACGTGGTTTGTAATCAGCAAGAATTGATCCATATCCATTTGGATTTGGTTTAAAAGAAAACTTTTGTATCGTTGTGATTGACTCACCATGTTTATAAACAACATTTCGAAACTCTTTGATTTTGTTTTGTAAGTCGACAATTTCTTCAAGATAGTCATCTATTTGTTTCCTTGAATGCTTTTTGTACTCACAAAACTATTTTTGACAAGTTAACAACTCGACTTGGCTTTTGAGTTTCGGTGAGAGCGTTAAGTTGTTGTTTATGATCATATTTGAGTTGTTCTATTTAAGACAACAAATCATTCTTGGATGCAACTAGATCACATATCTGTTTTCCAAAGATTTTTCATTTTGGTATGATTTAGCAAATGCGACTTCAAAACCTTTTCACGCTTTTCTTTAGTTTGAAAAATGTTGAGTTGAAACTTATAGCATTCATTGTCCTTAGTCAACAGTGCAATTTTATCCTGTAATTTCTTATTGATGTCTTGGCACTTTTCCATTTGAGATTTGTGAGTTAATTGTTGGTCATGAGTTCAATATCTAGCGATTAGACAAAGGTTCATCTTTTTCAACGTGAGTCTTAACAGAATCATTATTCAAATCCTCAAATATAACCACGGAGTCAATTTGATTGTCCAAATTAACCATAAGGTCAACTTGATCGTCAAATATAACTACGGGATCCATTTGATTATCATCATAATGAAATGTTGGAGATTCATGTTGAACACTCGAGCCTCGTCCGGATGCAGAATGTTGGCGGAGATATCATCGATAATGAGAATAGTTTGATCCGTACACGAGACAAGCCATCGATTATCATATCGGGCCTATGTCACTCATGTGGAGCTCTTGCATGTTGGCCATGAGCATCACAAATGCATTAGCCTACCAAGTCCTCCATGTCATCATCGTAATTTGCATTAGCCATGAAGCTTTGTTCCTTGTTGGTAAGAGTTCCACCAGCTTCATCCTTGAGAGAGTAAAGCCTCTTTGTGGTAGCGCCTCTTGTCCTCACTTTGGGCATGCATTAGCCGGATGACCCTCTCATTACAGTTGTAGCATCCAGACCATTAACCCAGTCTCTAGCATTTCCCTGATCAACCACTTGAACCGGTTGTTGTTGTGGGACACCCATGTTATTTCTTCCATTAGGATTAAATCCTTGACCACTACCCATCCGACGAACATTACCACGATTCTGAACATCAACTCTTCTGTTGTTAACAACAGCTTGATTCCTTGTGTTAGGTGAGGTGCGAATGCATTGTTGGATTTGTTGGAGTATCGACCAAGGCTCTAGCAATCATAACAAATCCCCGTTGCAATGCATCAAAGCTTCTACATCCTCATTTGATTCACGTAAAGTGCTTGATCATTGTTGTTGTATGGAACAATTGATTTTCTTGTTGTTGCTTTGAGGGATCATATGGTGTGATCTCGAGCGGATTGGTTGTGGAGGATTTGTGAAGGTTGTTGGCAAGGTCGGGAATTGAGGATAACATGCTTGAGCCCACAAAGCTAGAGTTTGATTATCCGGGAGTGAAGGCAAGGCAGGGACTCCACGGGTAATCCTTTCTTTGTCAACTTTCTTTTGGTAAGGTTTCAAATAGTCATACAACAATCCGTATGTAGCATGATGAAGATTCTTCGCTTGACGGATGAAAATAACATACTTTTCCCAATCAGGACCAAGACTGCTCAGGAACTTTGTGTTGACTGCAATCCTTGGCATAATGATATTATGTTTTTCCAAGTCATTGATGATGTCTGAAAACCGATCATGATATGACTCTAATGTCTCCCCTGGTTCAATCATGAAGTGTTCATATGCTAAGTATATTTTGGATTCCATGTCTTCTTGATTGAGTTATGTGCCTTCCATGAGAAGATGAATATACTCCCACATTGCTTTAGCGTCTTCGGCGTCAACACTACGAAGTATCGGATTGGGTAAACCCAAAAGGATATATTGCATTGCAAGTTCATTGACTTCTAAGTGTAGAAGTTGGTCAGTAGTAAGTTGATCAAGACCGACAACATTGGTAACATCACCTCTTGGCGGATTAGCATTCGGATCCCCGGGTATAATGAGGGTAGGTATCTTAAAAGGACCTTCAAGGATGACCTTCTTCAAAAAATTTCCATGTGGCTTCTTTAGATCACAAAACCTAAAGAACCTTATCACCCATTGATCGTAGTTTCCGGGAGTGAGCATTGGAGGTCTATCAAGGGATCCAGCTTCATGAATGGATTGTTGGCTACTTAAAGCTTCACACATCTTTGCAAACCAAGTAGGTTCCTTTGGAGTTGAAACATTCATAGAATACTTAGCCGGATATGGTTGTTGACACCATGTTGTACCATGTTGTACTTGTTGACGAGGATTAGCTTGAGGATTCTGTGGTGGAAAAGGTTGTGCTCCTTGTGGAAAGTACATTTGAGGTTGTTGTTGAAATTGTTGCACTTGTTGTTGTTGTTGATAGAATTGTTGTTGTTGAGTTAGTTGTTGTTGTTGTTGTTGAGGATACTCATTAGGAAAGTAGCTAGAGTGTGGTGGTTGAGACATCTTGAAACTTGTGTTGATGATGGATCTTTGTAGTCAAATGAAACAATGTTGATGAAGTAACCTTATGCGTAGAAACCAGCTTAGGCGTAAAATCCAACATATTCATAAAAAGAGAGCTTACGCGTAGACTTGAGGAAAACTTAGCTTAGGCGTAAACCAAAGGCTTAGTAGTAGAATCCTTATGCGTAATATTTGCTTATGCGTAAGACAAGCTTAGGCGTAAGAAATGCTTAGGCAAAGAGAATTCTACGCGTAAGAGTTTAGCTTAGGCGTAAAACTAGGGTTTTGCCCAAAAATCCTTTACACTTATACCAGTGTAAAATATATCCAAATTCGAAGTGTTTTCAGGCTTATCCAAGCAAGAAAACACTGAGTAAACCAAATCGCCATGACGAAGATCAAATGATGAGAAGCTACTGCGTAACGGTGCTTAAGGCGAGACTTTAGAGCTTACGATTAAAACTAGGGTTTTACTATGCGTAAAACATACAAACTTCCACCAAATCGATTTTTATGCTTAAAAGTGTTTAGAAACCTGATTTTAATGATGAAAGAGCTTCAATATCACCAAAATAACACAAAAGTTTCAAACTTGATGAACCAAAATCACTTTCACCCTTACGCGTAGACAGAACTACACGTACCAAAACAAGCTTTAAACTGCTGATGAAGTGTCTTTAGGCGTAAAACATACAAACTTCCACCCAAATCTTTTTTGATAACTTGTGTTTTGATCTTTGTAGTCGAATAAACGCTGTTGATGAAGTGTCTTTAGGCGAAATAACAAGAACCAAGTAGTACTTATGCGAAAAAACACCAAAAATTACACGAATGTTAAGGAGTTCGCGAGGTTTTAACTACGCGCAAGGGAAAAGGCTAAAGTTATGCGTAGACAACAAAAGAAGGAGAAACTTAGGCGTGGATTTCTTATCGTGAAGACAAGGCTTAGCGAAGAAAATCTTAGGCGAGGATTTTCTACTGCAGTATTCAAGCTTATGCGTAGTTTAGGGTTTTATCCCAAATGATCTTTTACACTATCACATTGCAAAAGATATCCAAAGTCGACGATTTCGCTTATCCAAGCAAGAAAACACCGGATAAACTACCTAAACCTAAGATCAAACCAAGGATAAAGTTACGCGTAGAATTAGGGTTTTGATACGCGTAGTTTTTACTCGTAAAATGACTTTTTCCCAAAGATGTTTCTAAACTGCATTTTGTGATGAAATAGCTTCAATATCACCAAAATAACACAAAAGTGTGAAACTTGATTATCCAAAGCTTCTAAAAAGCCATTTAGTAGGAAAACACCCTCGTACAAAACTAGTTTAAAACCGATTCTACACACATAAAGTTTCAAACTTTTTGCCAAAACTTAAACTTTAACACCCAATAACCTTTAAAGTACAAGAATCTTGGATTGAAAAGTGTAAAAAATGAGTTTTAAAGCTGTGAAAGGTTAAAACGTGAACCTTACGAGTAGATAAAAAACAAACCGTTTCACCCAACTAGATGGCGATTGATACCACTGTTAGGTCACTAGTTTTACAACACAAGCATCAAGAGAAGAGATAGAGAGGATAATAGAGGTGGTTGAACAAGATAAACACCCACACACACGTTAGCAATAGGCCGGTTAAGAATAGAGTGAAAGAGAGTGAATAACTTGAACAACCAACCTTCAAATGAAGGTTTACATAAGGTATTTATAGGCAAGGAGCTAGGGCAACACTCCTACTCCTTCACTTTCTCCTATGGGCACTGGCCTAAGCTCATGGGCCTTCTACATAAGCTTAAGGCTAATAACAAACATAAAGGCCATACTAAGCTAACTATTACATATGAGTAACTAACACTTGAATAAGGTTTAGGAGTGATTCCAACACACTTTATTGGCGATTACGATTGTTTCTCAAATCTCTTTTCATCAATCAGTGAATCTCAAATTATTTGGTTCACTCACTCCGTGTTGTCTTTTTTGGAGACGTTCGGTTTGAGAACAGCCTTCTGGCATTAGCGAAACCGTGTCAAGGAGATTCTTGAATTATACGATCCGCGGTACTTCTCTTGATCAGCGGGGAACGTGGGCGGTGTACCTCAATTCAGCGAAAGTGATCAAAGACACTTTCATGTGTTTTATTGCTAAGCGTTTTATCTTGGTATACGCGATGTTTTGCGTTGTCGGAATGGAGAGGTCAATCCATAGCAGCATGCTCACACAACACATTCATCTCAAAGAAATGCGTGATAAAGCATCAACGACTCGATATTTTCACTCCATGCCACCTTTCTGTTCTGCAAATATCATGAATCAACTAAAGCTTCCGCTACTCTGATGAGAAGATATCATGATCCAAAATGTGAGCATGTCGGTCCAATTGTCACAACATCATATGCGGGCAACACAATGGGTGATCTTTGAGATTAAGCGTAGTGATGATCTCAAATAAAGCTCAAAGGTCATCATAATGTGGATCAGCTCTATAACCTCCACTTAATGTACATTATAGTTGGATTATGATAATATCACCATGAAAGCACAAAGATTGAATATTTTAAAAGTGAAGTCTCTGAGCTCAAGGCGAAGATTAATTGGAATCTTTGGGATGCTAAAATGTAAATCATGGGGTGACCTCCCTTAGGGGGAGATTTTTAGGAATTGGAAATTCCATAAGTGAAGAGTCGGTCACCCCAAATATTATCTAGCATAAGTTAGCTCGTAGACTTGTCGTTGTTTACGTTATTTAGTAGTTAATTAGTTAGTCGGTAGTAGAATAGTCTAGTGCAACAGTGGAGGAAGGACGGGTCTTTACCCATTGTATGCACGATCCACGGCCGAGGAGGGCGTGCTTCTTTGTATAAATAGCCCTCTCCCCACAAGGGAGAGGGTTGGATGTTCATTGGAATCTAACCTTCCATGAGTTTCTCTTTCTAGAATATCCCACTTTCTCTCTCTAAACCATATATTCATACGCCCATATTTGTGATTGTTTATGTGTTTGTGAAATCCAATATGTTACATTGTAGCACTTAGTAGATACAGCATATGTTTTGAGTGAAGATTGTTATATAAATAAGTTTATCATGTTTTTACAAGTTCTCGTCGTTTCATAAATATGATCACCTTAGTTAACGGTCTTGGGTAGCCTTGAGGCTTTAGTTCAACTTAGTGGCTTTGGTCTTGACTACCATGGTATTGAGACTCGGCTTTTACCTTAGCGTAGCCATGGTCTTGGCTTATGGCCATTAGGCCTCTTGGTTTGCTTTTAGTTGTGACAAAAGTATAGTCATGAGACTATATATAGAGGCGATTTCAGTTTGAAAGATAATGGCCTATTTAAGCGTTTTCAAGGTCGAGTTTCTTCTCAAGTAAAGGAAAATTCGTTCGGACAACTTTCGTGTTTTAACTTTTTGATGATTGGACGGAAGTACCACTATTTTTTTGACAAACCCACACTAAGCTGCGTTTCTAGGTTTAAGCTAACTTCTTTTGACTATAACTTTTGACTCGATTGTCCGTTTGGGTGATTCAGTTGCTATTTTACCTTTTATCTTTTCTACCATAGTATGTAAGTTAGAAAGTTCATATGTATTTGCTTTTAATGGTCTCAAATGTGTAGAATATGACTAGTTTACTAGTTTGTTACTTTACGACAATATGTGAATTAAAACATGTGATTGTGTATATGAACATCATGAATCAACATAGTAACTATATATATAGCATGAAATTGTCAAGATTATGAATAATAAACATGAGATGATGGTGGTGATTAGTAAACACAAGTTTTGGCTTTCAATCAAGAAAGGAGTAACTAGTAAGGATAGGACTTTGATTGAACACTTAGGACCTTGGATTGAGCTAGCTTTCTACACCTTGGCACCCTTGTAATCTTGAAGAGTTGGTGATGAAGTACTAAGTGACTTGAGTGGATCTAAACTCGAGAAGATCACTTAAACTTGCTAGAGATTTGATGTAGTAACTTGATATTTGAAACTTCTTTGCATAAACTTGGAGTTTATAGATCAAATTATGGAAGATATGATTGTTTTATGATATGAAAGACCAAGATAAGTGTATGAGGGTTTTTATGATGTCTTTCACTTGCTATTTATAGGAGGGTAAGTTTGGTTAACCATATATTGGGTTAAATGTTAAACATGGTTAAGTTTAGACACAATGATCTAAATGAAGCATGGTTAGGATCAAGCCACCAAAATGATGACTCACCCCATATGGGCTGTCACAAAGTGGTGAGTAAGCTTAGATGATAAGTCTTGGTATTATCTTGAGTTTAGAGCATGATTTGGTTTTGTTAAATGCCAGCAGTAAGTTGTTAAGCCATTAAGCGTAAAACCGGGGTATCGTAAAATCTGAAACTTGTAGGAATGATGAAACTCATCATTATACTCCATCTAAAATATAAAAATGAGTGATAAGTCTCATTGGGTGCAATTTTGCCTAAATGGAAACCGGTCAAAAGCGTGTAAAATGCAATTTATCATAAAAGCGAGATTTGGGAAATGGGTTTATTTAAAGTAGACTAAAATTAGTCTATAAGTGATATGAGATGTCAAAATGTGGTTTTGTTATATTGGATAACTTATTGATTATCGTGAAGTCTAAAAGTTACGCGATTTAAGCAAAAATGTAGAACGTGCAAGGTTAATTTCTTTATGGTCAAAGGAGGAGGGAAATATGTTTGACTTTTCTAAAAAAAGTAAAAGTGTCTAAACATCTTAGAAAATACATTGCGAGAATGGTTAAGTCTGGGTCTCATTAGAATTGTTTAAAGCGTAAGTTTAGTCTAAATGCGGCTCGGGGTTTTATTGGTAACATTTAAATGAAATCTTAAAAATTCTCTAATTGATTATGAGTGATCTAAAATTTCTGTTGTGAGGAAAATTGTGCGAGTTGGTTTTAGTTATGCGGGATGTTTAAATGGTGTTCGACCAAAACAAAACTTTAAAACGATGTTTTCTTAATAACTTTTGCGAAGATGATCTAACAATTGTCAAACTTTTAGGATATTAGTAAAATAATTTAACTTACAAGAATGTGAAATAAAATTTTTACGGGATGAATAGTGAAAGTGAATAGTAACTTTTCAAAAAAATGAAAAGTAACCTAGAAATGCTTGGTTATTTACGGCAATCATGTCTTGCATTGAAATTGTGTAAAGGTTTGAAGTCGTTTCGGACATAGATCGTTTCCTTGTAGATCGCGAATGAAACAAGTTTTCTCCCTAAAAGCAACTTCCAAATCTCCATCACAAAATTTGACCAACTGAGAAGAGATTGTGGTGAGTCCTTCCACATAATAAACTCTGCTAATTTCGATGTTCCCATTGATGTAATCCCCGAAGCCCATGATATCGTGTAACACCCTAAAATATCTAGCGGAAGATTGTGTCATTGGGGTGCTACTTCAATATACAAAGTACAAGTTATAGAGAACGACCTCTAAATGAGACGTTTTGAAAAGTTACCATTCGATTAATGAAATCAGAGTTACAAACAATGAGATCCCAAGTATAATACATAAATGTTGAATGGTAAATGACAAAAGCATAAGTCTTCAAAATATGTCGGCGACTCTATGCTCCATGCAACGACTATCAACTTATAGACACGAGATAAACATGCTAAAAGTGTCAACACAAAGGTTGGTGAGTTCATAGAGTTTGTTTTGAATAAGTTGAAAAGCCTTTAAAGAATGTTCACACGGCAAAGGCATTGTAAATCCACTTTGAGTTCAAGTTCAGCCATAAGAACTTGCAACACATTGTGTTCTGACCTTGCTAAAATATAGTTCATTTTATAGTTAAGCACACTCTGGACATAATAGTTCACATTATTGCACTTAGTGTTGCTCCGTCTATATTCGAGACTTTCATGTGAGCGAGGGAATTTGCTCGTCTATATTGGGAGACTTATCATCCGACTTATCATGTGAGCGAGGGCTGCTCGTCTATATTGGGAGACTTATCATCGACTTATCATGTGAGCGAGGGACCTGCTCGTCTATATTGGGAGACTTATCATCGTCTTAAGTATAACACAATCAAGTATAGCGCAATCAAGTATAGCATAATCAAGTATAATGCAATCAAGTATAACGCAATCAAGTATAATGCAATCAAGTATAATGCTTTGAGTATTTATAAAAAGTATAAAGCAAATGTTTGAGCATGTATCTCCCCCAAAGAGTTTGTAAAACAATTAAGCGAGTAAAAGTGGGCTACGAACTCACGGTAATCCTTAAAAGTTTAAAGTACTTATGAAAGTAAATGAAAATAGTTTGAGCATGTATCTCCCCCAAAAGTAATTCAAAATGTATAAAATTAGGGGCTATGAAACTCCGATAATAAGCTGATGAATGATACTAGAAAATTGAGCGGCGCTTAAGCATCTAAATTCAAAAATCCATTTCCTAAACTATAAAAACCTCTTAATCACCTCATATCTACCCCATAACTATCCCAATAGCTTCAAAAAAAAAACTATCTTTAATATTGCCTGATCTATTCTTGCAAAAGTTTTGAGAACTTCAGGGACCTGAGGTCAACCCACCATTGTGTAGCTCTTAATCCAACCATGAAAATACAAAATAAACTTAATTTTTACGTAGAGAATACTTATGCCTTCACCTTATGTGTATAACTCGGAGCCTAAAAATCAAGTATGGAGAGGTGTATGGAGGGTGGCGACATCAGGAGGAGGAAATGTGTGTGTTTTTACGTGAAATAAAATGAACTAGTTTTCTTTCTATTTATAGGGGAAAAATTATGAAAATATCTAGATATTTTGATGAATAGTGTTTAGATATTTATATTAAAATATATTATAATAAAATATCTTAGATATTTATAATAAAATATAAAATATCTTAGATATTTATAATAAAATATATTATAATAAAATATCTTTAGATATTTATATGATGTATATATTTATATATATTAAGTCTGAGTACATTGTATATGCATAAAAATGGAGTAAAAAGTACTTACTTTGTTCAATTTAGGCGAAATTAGTAAATAATAAAAATTACGGTGAATAGTAACTCGTGAATAGTAATTTGTGAATAGTAATTTTTTGGAAAAAAAGTTTGAGTTTAAATAATGACCCAAAATATGATGAATAGTAAAATGAATAGTAGCATGAATAGTAAAATGAATAGTGACCGAAAATACTGATTGTTACAATCAGCGAAGTGATAATCCCGAATCTGAAAGTGCCAATGAACTTTGGAAACAAAGTTTCATAACAGTTTAAGATTACTGTCGTAATGTCGGGAACATCCATTATCAACAACAGAGGATGATCTGTATCACCGCATTACACCGCAGGCGACCGGTGGAATAGAAGTAGATGTGGAACAGAGTTAGAGGGTTCGTTCTGATGATAGTTGAACACACATGTTTATGATTTTAGGTATCCATTTAAAGCCAAGTGTATTATGTAACCATATCTGCCATCTCCAACTAGTCTTAGCTTTGATCTTAGCAAATGCATTAGGTGATAAGTTCTTCCTAGGAGGTGAGGGGGTTCTAGGGGTACATCAATGAGTGTATAGCGAGAACGATAAAAGGCGGTTTACCTAGCAGGACTTAGAAGCATTAGTGGGCCTAGAGGTATTCCTTTTTCTATTATTCCGCTTACGATTCAAGATAGCATTAGCAACACATTTATCATGACAACCAGAAAACATGCTCTTACAACAATCAACACAAGAGGCTTCAAACATAACATATAGTACTTAAAGTTTAATTAGATTACATCACTTTTTATTACATTTGTCTACGCAATGTCTAAAGTGGGTGTAATGTGAGTTTTATTCAAAGTCCTAAGGTGTTCTTCTACTTTAGAGGTCTTTATTGTTCTTTTCTTACGTCGCAACTTCCTATTCTTCCTTGTTTTGCTCTTAAGGTCATGAAGTGCAGCGTTGGGAAAAGGCAGGCAATATTCTGTTTAGATGGGGAAGCACATTAGTTTCTTGTGATGTGTCATTAGGTATTCTAGTGTCAATTTTAAGTATTCCAGGTGCAATTACTTTAGTATTACTACTCCTATCTTGCTTAAGTTTCACCAACTCTGCTTTTAAATCATGGATAGTGTGTAACAAATCTTGGTTTTCAGAGCGAGTGTTTCCATTTTTCCATAAAACATCTTTGGTATATGCAAGATGATCATCGGCATCTTTAGGCAGCTTGAGCCGAGAGTCTTTTTAGAAAATCAAATATGACACCATATTCTGTTTTAACTTTTGAAATTCTTGTTCATATTTTGAGATTTGACACTTCAAAGACACGTTTTCATCATCCGATTGCTCATGTTTTTGGATCAAGGTGTTTTGTATGCAAGCTGGTTGATTTTGTTTTGCAAAGCGATTTCTCGATTTGGACAATCTTTTTGACACCATTGAAGATGACGTCTTACATTGGAAAGCTCATTTAACAATCGCTCATTTTCAATTTTTAAAGACTTGATTTCGACACATTATCGGTATTCTCAACACATTCAAGCGAATCCTTGCGATATAATCAAATGCATATGCAACATAATGTAGTAACACAACATTTATGGTATCAGCACAGATAACATCTTCCAAGAGTCGGTCAACTTGTTTTCGTAACATTTTCTTTTTGCGTTTTGTATTTGAAATCGGCGTTTGTTTTGTTGAAATGTTTCATAAGACCAATCTCCTTACGAAGATCCGTTCCCAATATATTGCACACAATTTTAAATTTGAACATGGGGTAAAGTCTTTTACGAAAAATATCTCTTTGTTGTGGCGCGTGTGGCGATTGAAAATGTTCAGCCTTTATTTGAGAATTGCTTCAATTTCACGTTCCAAAAGTGTGATGTCAGATATGAATGTAGCAAAATATTTAAGAAATTGACATTTGTCGGGTAATGATTTAACTTCACTGAAAGAAGGTAAAGGACCATTAACTTGTGCAACATTTTGTCGAGGACCATCATTAGAAGTGGACTCAGAAGGTGGTGATTAGTCGCTTACAAGTAAGGATAGGACTTTGATTGAACACTTTGTCGAGGACCAACATTTTGTCGAGGACCATCATGAATAATAAACATGAGATGATGGTGGTGATTAGTCGCTTACAAGTTTTGGCTTTCAATCAAGAAAGGAGTAACTAGTAAGGATAGGACTTTGATTGAACACTTAGGACCTTGGATTGAGCTAGCTTTCTACACCTTGGCACCCTTGTAATCTTGAAGGATTGGTGATGAAGTACTAAGTAACTTGAGTGGATCTAAACTTCGAGAGATCACTTAAACTTGCTAGAGATTTGATGTAGTAACTTGATATTTGAAACTTCTTTGCATAAACTTGGAGTTTATAGATCAAATTATGGAAGATATGATTGTTTTATGATATGAACGACCAAGATAAGTGTATGAGGGTTTTTATGATGTCTTTCACTTGCTATTTATAGGAGGGTAAGTTTGGTTAACCATATATTGGGTTAAATGTTAACCATGGTTAAGTTTAGACACTTGTAATGATCTAAATGAAGCATGGTTAGGATCAAGCCACCAAAATGATGACTCACCCCATATGGGCTGTCACAAAGTGGTGAGTAAGCTTAGATGATAAGTCTTGGTATTATCTTGAGTTTAGAACATGATTTGGATTACTTAAATGCCAACCGTAAGTTGTTAAGCCATTAAGCGTAAGGGTATCGTAAAAATCTGAGGAATGATGAAACTCATCATTATACTCCATCTAAAAATATAAAATGGTGATAAGTCTTATTGGGTGCAAAAACTTATTTGCCTAAATGGAAACGGGTCCAAAAGCGTGTAAAATGCAATTTATCATAAAGAGCGAGATTTCGAGAAATGGCGTGAATTTATTTAAAGTAGACTAAATTTAGTCTAAAAGTGATATGAGATGTCAAAATGTGGTTTTGTTATACGTTGGGATAACCGCGATTATCACGTGAAGTCTAAAAGTTCGCGATTTAAGCAAAAATATAGAGCATTACAAGGTTAATTTCTTTATGGTCAAAGGAGGAGGGAAATATGTTTGACTTTTCTAAAAATGTAAAAGTGTCAAAACATCTTAGAAAATACATTGCGGGGAATGGTTAAGTGGGTCTCATTAAATTGTTCGCGTAAGTTTAGTCTCGTCACGGCTCGGGGTTTTATTTGGTAACATTTTTAAAATGAAATCTTAAAAATTCTATAATTGATTATGAGTGATCTAAAATTAATCATTTGTGAGGAAAATTGTCATAGTTGGTTTTAGTTATGCGGGATGTTTTAATGGTGTTCGACCAAAACAAAACTTTAAAACGATGTTTTCTTAATAACTTTTGCGAAGATGATCTAACAATTGTCAAACTTTTAGGATATTACTAAAATAATTTAACTTACAAGAATGTGAAATAAAAATTTTAAGGGATGAATAGTGAAAGTGAATAGTAACTTTTCAAAAATATGAAAAGTAACTTAGAAAATCTTGGCGTTATTCTGACAATCATGTCTTGCATTGAAATTGTGTAAAGGTTTGAAGTCACGATTTCGGACATAAGATCGTTTCCTTGTAGATCACGAATGAAACAAGTTTTCTCCCTAAAAGCAAGTTCCAAATCTCCATCACAAAATTGACCAAGAGAAGAGATTGGTGAGTCCTTCCACATAATAAACTCTGCTAATTTCGATGTTCCCATTGATGTAATCTGCGAAGCCCATGATATCGTGTAACACCCCAAATATCCTTGCGGAAGATTGTGTCATTGGGGTGCTACTTCATAATACAAAGTACAAGTTATAGAAAGCGACCTCTAAATGAGACGTTTTGAAAAGTTACCATTCGATTAATGAAATCAGAGTTACAAACAATGAGGTCCCAAAGTATAATACATAAATGTTTCGAATGGTAAATGATAAAAGCATAAGTCTTAAAATATGTTGGCGACTCTGCTCCATGCATGACTATCAACTTATAGACACTGAGATAAACATGCTAAAAGTGTCAACAAAAAGGTTGGTGAGTTCATAGAGTTTGTTTTGAATAAGTTGAAAAGCCTTTAAAGAATGTTCACACGGCAAAGGCATTGTAAATCCACTCGGTTCCAAGTTCAGCCATAAAGAACTTACAGCAATTGTGTTCACAACCTTGCTAAAATATAGTTCATTTATAGTTAAGCACACATCTGACATAATAGTTCACATTATGCACTTAGTGTTGCTCGAGTCTATATGGGAGACTTTCATGTGAGCGAGGGGGCTACTAGTCTATATTGGGAGACTTATCATCGACTTATCATGTGAGCAGGGGGTGCATCGTCTATATTGGGAGACTTATCATCGACTGCTCCATCTTGGTTGTGGAGGATTTGTGAAGGTTGTTGGCAAGGTCGGGAATTGAGGATAACATGCTTGAGCCCACAAAGAAAGAGTTTGATTATCCGGTGAAGAGCAAAGCGAGGACTCCGGGTAATCCTTTCTTTGTCAACTTTCTTTTGGTAAGGTTTCAAATAGTCATACAACAATCCGTATGTAGCATGATGAAGATTCTTAAGCAGCGGATGAAAATAACATACTTTTCCCAATGGGACCAAGGCTGCTTTCCGGGAACTTTGTGTTATTTGCAATCCTTGGCATAATGATATTATGTTTTCAAGTCATTGATGATGTCGAAAACCGATCATGATATGACTCTAATGTCTCCTGGTTTCATAGAGTGTTCATATGCTAAGTATATTTTGGATTCCATGTCTTCTTGATTGAGTTATGTGCCTTCCATTAGAAAATGAATGTGCTCCCATTGCTTTACTTGATCTTACGTCAACACTACGAAGTGTCGGTTGGGTAAACCAAGGATATATTGCATTGCAAGTTCATTGACTTCTAAGTGTAGAAGTTGGTCAGTAGTAAGTTGATCAAGACCGACAACATTGGTAACATCACCTCTTGGCGGATTAGCATTAGGATCCCGGGTATAATGAGGGTAGGTATACGAAAAGGACCTTCAAGGATGACCTTCTTCAAAAAATTTCCATGTGGCTTCTTGAGATCACAAAACCTAAAGAACCTTATCACCCATTGATCGTAGTTTCGGGGAGTGAGCATTGGAGGTCTATCAAGGGATCCGGCTTCATGAATGGATTGTTGGCTATAAGAAGCTTCACACATCTTTGCAAACCAAGTAGGTTCCTTTGGAGTTGAAACATTCATAGAATACTTAGCCGGATATGGTTGTTGACACCATGTTGTACCATGTTGTACTTGTTGACGAGGATTAGCTTGAGGATTCTGTGGTGGAAAAGGTTGTGCTCCTTGTGGAAAGTACATTTGAGGTTGTTGTTGAAATTGTTGCACTTGTTGTTGTTGTTGATAGAATTGTTGTTGTTGAGTTAGTTGTTGTTGTTGTTGTTGTTGAGGATACTCATGAGGAAAGTAGCTAGAGTGTGGTGGTTGAGACATCTTGAAACTTGTGTTGATGATGGATCTTTGTAGTCAAATGAAACAATGTTGATGAAGTAACCTTATCGTAGAAACGGCAAGCGTAAATCCAACTTATTCATAAAAGAAGCTTCACAGCGTAGACTTGAGAAAACTTAGCTTAGAGAAGCGTAAGCCAAAGGCTTAGTAGTAGAATCCTTATCGTAATATTTGCTTATCGTTAAAGACAAGCTTAAGTAAGAAATGCTTAGGCAAAGAAATTCTCTGTAGGTTTACTTAAGTGAAAACTAGGGTTTTGCCCAAATCCTTTACACTTATACGGTGTAAAATATATCAAATTAAAAGTTTTAGGGCTTATCAAGCAAGAAAAAGCCGACTAAACCAACAACGCGAAGAATAAATGATGAGAAGCTTACACGTAGAGATGCTTAGAACTTTAGAGCTTCGATTAAAACTAGGGTTTTACTATCGTAAAACATACAAACTTCCACCAATCGATTTTTTATGCTTAAAAGTGTTTAGAAACCTGATTTTAATGATGAAAGAGTTTCAATATCACCAAAATAACACAAAAGTTTGAAACTTGATGAACCAAAATCACTTTCACCCTTACGCGTAGACAGAACTACACGTACCAAAACAAGCTTTAAAACAATGCTACACACGTAAAGTTTCAAACTTGATGCTAAAAACTTAAACTTTAACACTAAATAAACCTGAAACCACAAGAATCTTGAGTTTTAAAGTGTAAAAATTTGAGCTTTTATGCGTATGAAAGTTTAAGACACAAACCCACGCGTATAGATAAAAACTTCAAAACCCAAAAGTGTTTCACCCAACTAGATGGCGATTGATACCACTGTTAGGTTCTCATATTGTAACACAAGCATCAATATGTAAGAAATATAGATAAGGTGATCGGATGAACACAAACACAAATTACACGAATAAGAATGAAAGAAAGTTATGCGTAGGTATTAGTAAAATGTGAACAACCATCCTTCAAATGAAGGTTTACAAGAACTTATATAGAGAAAGGAACTAGGGCAACACACAAGTTCTCTTCCTTTCCTTATTGGACATGGGCCAAGGCTTATGGGCTTTCTACATAAGCCTTGGCATTAATACAAACATAAAAGCCTAATTAAGCAACCTATTACATGTTAATTACAAACACTTGGAAATATAGTTTAGGAGTGATTCCAACAAATAGTAGTCATTAAGAACCAAATCTACTAGATCTAGTCTATGGAAACCCGGCCGTTAAGAACTTAGATTTCCCCAAGCTTCTTAAATACCTCCACTTGATAGGTGATCATTTGTTCAGTTCGCACACAAAGAATGGTTGTACTATGGCCAATTCCTTTCATACTCCGCAACTTAGTGAGGTCAGTTGGTCAATTCTCCCAACCCACTAGATACTAACAAGCTTATAATATTACCGAAACTATAAAGAAAGATAAAGAGGATAAATAACATAAATATAAACTTGAGTTAATGACATGAATCCATAGTATGATTTCTAGAAAAACATAAAAGAATACAAACTCAAATACAAAGAAAATCGTAGATGAGAACTTCGTTCCTCATGCTCCTAAGCCATAATTCTTTTTCTGTGTTTAATCTCCCCAAACCCTAGAAAGGTTTGAGAAAGGAGAGATGATTTGAAATGCAGAAATCTTCATGTATTTATAGGCGCAAAAACCTAGCTACGGTGTAACACTATGAAACAGTTATGTCGTAGTTCTTCATAAACAAAAATATTGTGACAACTCATAATTTCAGGTCATTTTGCAAACTTTGAAAATTTCACCATTCATCTCGGGAATTTACTATTCACTGGTTACTATTCATCATTTTACTATTCATCATTTTTGAAGTCGATTTGATAATTTGAATGGGGTATTTCAAAATTTTACTATTCACAAAACACTATTCATTAGGAAGAAAATCACTATTCATAAGTCATTATTCATCATTTAGTAAACTAGGTTTCACAGTATCAAATCAGCGTAACCTTAATGGTTTTAGTACAGAATTCATGAGCAATCATCGAGGACATTTCATATATGCTATATTTAGTCTACATATCATTAGTAACGTCATCAACATATTAGTTCATGCATGGATTTGCATTTTACATTAACATTATAATTTCATATTAAATAAGCATATCGCGTAATTAATTACTTTGAACATTTGATCCGATACTTCCAAATTATTCCGATATATTTTTATACTCATATTAAGATTATAAAAATAATATTATGAGTTTACCCGATGTTTTAAATTTATTTTGTATATAAATGGTTATATTTATATAATTCTGACGGTTTTAAGTAAATACTACTGGAGCAATTATTATACTAAATTTTTGCAAGAAATGTATTTTTATAATTTTTATGACATCAATGTATTTTATTTTGACCCGTTAAAACTTATTTTTAGCTAACAGCTACCTAAATGTTTAAATATGTACACAAGTTACCAACTATACTTAAATAATTACACTTATACTAATAGATGTATCGGCTTAACAATGTAAAATACACCAAGTCCTTTTTATTCTTGTGTATGTCGACACAATTGAATGACTCAACATCTTGATCACAAAATATCTTATGTCTACATCTATACTTACATATTTTTAATGAAATACCACTAATATACACATACAACACATCTTCCTAAAGTGAAAAAGTTGCAAAACACTCTCTCTTTTTCCTCTCATACAACCGGCCATAGTGAAGAAGACACAAGAAACATATTATTTTTCATGATCCATGTGATTATCAAGTATTACTAGTGATCTATGTAAGGTTTTGAAATAAAAACCTATAGATTAATAAGGTTTTCATCACTTTCTTTCACATAATCATTCAAGTAAGCATTTCATGGTCTTCATAACTTTTTCATATTTATCTTTATGTTATTTCATCATTTTTGCAAGAAACATGCATGTTACATATGAATTTATACCACTTTTGTTGTTTTTATTACTTATTATGTAATATAATTATCCTATAATGAATCCTTCGAAACATATCACTTTTGGTGATGTCAGAACCATGACACCTAAGAAGGTGTATGGTAGGATTTGAATAACCCGGAGTTGTTTTGAATTGGTTTAGAATAGGTTTAGCGAAAAACTCATTGCGACAAGATTTTTAAAAAGGTATGTCCTTATTTTTCGAAATATGGAGCTCGACAGTAAATAAAATTTTTGGCCTAGATATTTAGAAAATACACTTTAAAAGCGAAAACATGGCGGCTTGAGCGGATTAAAGCGGGCTATAACTTGAAGAAGTTATGATTTTTTCAAGTTAAGCGGCGAAAACTATAAATTCCTGAAAATTTCAGCGTATTCACGTCTATTTTATGCGAGTCAAAAATGAAGCTTAGGCGTTATAATTTGTGTCGACTTATCAAAAATATATTAGTATACTTTGTCTGAAGCTAAGGACATATAAAAAGCGTAGAAAGCGGACTTATAGCGATTAAATTATACACGTTTACAAAAGTTGCCGTAATTTTATTATATAAGAAAAACTATATTATTTCTAATAGACAAGTATTACGGCAAAACAAGGGACCATGTTGAAGGTCGTTTTTAACATTGATGTAGAACTTTTTATAAAGTGATGTCTTCTAGTAAAAGTAAGTTCGCCAAGCATATTTTCCAAAATGTCCGACCGTTTGTCTAGCGGAGTTGTAATGAATTAAATCCGGTCACTCAAACTTGGCCGAAAACCACCCTTAAACTATATTTTGGACAAGTACCATACTTAACCTATATTTTTCTTTGTGAACGAGACCTCTAGGATGGGAACTTAAACACTAAAACTTTGAGATAATGATACGAGCTTCCTAAAACCGTTGAGTTCGTTTCCTATATCGGCGTGCACCATTTCGACTTCAGCTTGAGGCCGTTTTGTCACTTTCATGAAATTTCAACGACATTATTTTACGACGAAAGTTATAATTTCATAATAAATCATTAAATGATTATCGTAAGATATCATTTCAACATAATCTTAAAAGTATTTTATAACATGACGAGATGTCATAAACCTATATTTAAACGATAAATTCTATTTTTCAAAAGCATACAAGTGGTATAGATTACATGTGGAATTGCATGCACGACATTGTTTCATGATTTGTTAGAACATATCATTCATAATAGGTCACGGTCCAGGAGGTTGCGCCTCATTTGATGTGCCATTATATCATCATTATCATTGCAACGGTGAGTTTCATAGCCCGGTTATTATTCAAGTTTTTACTTTATTTCAAACCTCTGGGGGGAGAATACATTGCACATCATTTTATTACGATGCCAAGTATATCAAATTCATTATATTGCTTAAGTTACCTCATTGCGATTAATGTCCCCATTTCCTAATCATGACGTTAATTTCATGGCGAGGGTGAGTGGATAGAATCTATCGGTGACACCTCCATCGGGTTGGTGGATTCCAACGGACGGATGCATTCATTTCATTATCATTATTTGAGTTGTTTGGCAAAACACTCTATTATGGAGTCAAACCGGTGTCATGTGCTTAAGCAATTGTATCATTTTTGTGACATCATTGTCATACATAATTTATACTTGTGGTAGTTAATATTAAACATTTTCAACAACTCTATGAACTCACTCCAACCTTTGTGTGACACTTTTAACAATGTATTTTAGGTAACTTCTGGCATTCCCTTCATATGCATGTGGACATATCATAGAGTGAGTGGTGACGGCAGCGTCTCATAAGGATTTACTTACACTTTAAAACATCGTTTGACTTGTACCAAACTTATTTTTCGCACATAGTAACTTTCATTTGGGACCTATCTTTGTAACTCTGAATGTTTTTATTAAATCAAGTGATGTATTTTCCAAAAGCGACACTTTAGGTGGTTCAATATACTTGTGATTGTGATGCTATGACAGTCATCCCCCAGGAATTCCATTCCGCTGCAAAACAGATAATTTGGGGGTGTGACAAATATTGATGCTTATTCGTGGTTATGGCGTAACCTGAGTTGTAGTCTTCATAGATATGATTACGTCATATCATAATCTGATTGCTATGGCGTAGTCTCATTACGGCGTAACTCTATTACCTCATTACGCCGTAGTCTTCATAGATATGATTACGGCGTAACTTCATCACTTAGTTACGCCGTAGTCTTTTGTGAATGTGAAAAATTCCGTCCTTGAGCTCAAAAATTTCCAAATACTGCTTGTTTATAGTAAATAACTCCTGAAATGAAATAAGAAGGAATAAGGACGATCTTAATAGCATTTTAAGCATAATATGTCAATAAAAGGGGGAAATTTAAACTTAGAATATCAGGAAAATTTGATGTTATCAACTCTAAAATGCGGAGAAGCCTCAGCATTAAACACACTTTTTCGGGTACAAAGCTATATCGAGTTCTTATACATGAGATAAGACAATATTTACACAACTATTATACAACAAATATGTGAAATAAAGAATACAAGATAAGCTAGAATCTTGTAGAATGGACAAATCAATTAAGGACCCTTTGCTTGGATGACTTGTATGAGTCATTGATCTAGCCTTTTGTGAAGGACCTAAAGAGAATCCACTGACAAAAGAAGAAAACTACAAGAATGATCAAGTGATATGAGGTTAGAAGAGTAAGATAATATAGGAGAGAGTTTTAAGAAGAAGGGTGAAAACAATGTGATGCTCACCCAAAAGGGATCAAACGGTGTAATTTGAGGATCAGGACCTAAGGTGATCAAATCGGATTTTGGATACCAAACCGGGTTATGGGTTATGGGTTATGGACCATGGGTCATGGACTTTGGATCATGGATACCCAATAAGATACATTGTACCTAGTCAATGGGTCATGGGTCTTGCGTCATGGGTCATGGACTTTGGGTCATGGATCATGATTTCATGGATCATGTCATGCAATGGGTCATAAGTTATAGATTATGCTCCATGGGTATGGGTCATGGGTCATGGGTCATGGTTTTTACCCAACCTATTACATGTTTTATTACAACACATTTTTATTACAACACTAGCTAAAAGACCCATGAAATTCACGGGAATTTTAAAGAGAGGATAAAATTGATTGCTATATTTTGTATAGTAAAGAAAGATGTTGGAAAGAAAATGTAATGTTGTGTTTAGATCAATCATATAAACAAAAGATGATGTCCAAAGTACCAAATGAAAAGACAAACATTGCATATAGCAAATATAGTTGTTTTTTGTTAGTTGAATTAATTCAACTAAGATTGCAGTAAAATCAAAGTGGCATAAATTGGAGTCACTTGTCTTCATCTGATATTTAACTTATCCCTTTAATTTAATGAATGAAGTTCCGTTTGAAAAATTTGACATTAAATGGTAATTTAGAGAAGCTTATAAATCAATAAGTTTGAGTAAGAAATAAAGAGGAATGTATATATTAAAATGGTTGATTCTGGTTTATATATAATCATAAATATTGTAAAACTTCTTTGTGGACAACATCCATAGTTGTAGTTGTGGGCTTGTCATGTCGTCTTCAATGAAAATCTTCAACTCTCTTTATATACTTAGCGAAAACAACTACATAAAGTATAAAGTTGTCCGTTATGTAAACAGTTAGCGACAAATACAAACCTACATTAATGGCGTACGAATTTATTGATTGTCATAGCAAAAGACATGGAAAATAGAAATTACTTTTGTATAAAGGTAACCCTTTATCCGAAGGCTGAATAACTAATGGTTTTTGTTAATACAAATAAGCCGTAAAAACGTTTATTTATATTTTACGATCTTCTAATGTTTTGTCGATAACAAAAGTAAAATCATGTGAACGAAACAAATAAAAATCACGTGAAATTGTTTGGGTGATAGTTTTCTAACACATACGCTTTCACATAATACTAAACAAGTATAAGTGTTTTTATGATTTAGATACACATATTACAACAACTAGTGTTTACATGGGTTAAACATATACTTAAATAAGTTATACTAAAATGGGTAAAAACTAAGTATATGCTAAAATGGGTAAATACAACTATATACTAAATGGGTAAATACTAGAAAATGGTTTTGACCCTGACCCCATAGTTTATATATACCACTTAACCAAGTTCATTGTATCACTTGGTATACAATGCCTAGAAAAGAAACCATGGATCAACCCATAACCCGCTGACCCATGACCCATAACCAAAAAATACCCATGGGCAAGAGGGCCGTACCACGGATCCCTAGCTTTGTGCTAGCGGATCTCTTGTGAATGCGGATCCGTCAGGATCGGGAACAGTAGGATTTTCCTCTATAAATAGTGAGCCATGTCTTCATTATTTCTCACCCCTTTTGATTCCCTTTCTAACACACTTTCCCCCCACTGAGTTAAATCTCACTAACCTTAGATCCAAGAGATCTATGTTTGTAGTTTTGATTTTTTGTGTGATCTTTTGGTTCCTCTTAAAGGCAGATCACCACCTTTGAAGTCAAGCAAGCTTTCAAGTCCATGAGTTTGCCATGCTTCCTCATCATCAAGGCTCTTTGAAGTCTTCTTGATGATGATTCCTTTCTTTCTTCAAGGATGTGTAGTGTTGAAGACATTAGTGAAAGATGTCTCAAGAGTCAAGGCAGAAGGTATTAGTGAAGAATTTATCTATAGTCTATAGGATAAAGCACTTGTGGTAGGTGCTTAGAAGTCAAGACAAAGAATCATTAGTGAAAGGTGCTTTGAAGTCAAGACAAAGAAAAACATTAATTAGAAAGGTGCTTAAGTGAAGACACAAAAGGTATTTAGGAATTAGAAATTCAGGTATTAAAGAGTCGGTCACCTCAAGTATATGTAATCGTTAGAAAGCTCGTAGTCGTAGTTATTTTTAAGTTAAGTAGTATTTAGTTAAGTAACACCGTGGAGGGCGGACGGGTCTTTACCTTGTATGCGATCCACGCCCGATGTGTGGCGTTTTATGTAAGACTATAAATACTCTCTACCTCCCAAGGTAGAGAGTTGGAGCTCATAATAATATCTTTCACTTTCTCTCACTAAGTTCCTAAACCTCTAACTTTCTCTCTCTAGAATTCCATCTATATTCTTGTGTTAATGTTATTGATGTGTGTGTGAAAGTTATATCTTACAATTGGTATCAAGAGCCATGGTTAGATCATATCTTGCACATCTTTGGATTTCTAGTGGTTTTAGGTGGTTTTTGAGTTTGAAAAAGTTTAGTGGTTTTGCATCATTTGATTGATTTCTAGTGTTAAAGTTTCGATTTTGGTTGTACTTTTATGTTTAGAATCATCAAAGTGTTTAGGTTTTCATTTGGTAAGCTTGAATCATCTTGGTTGGGTTGTTTTAGGATTGAAAAGTGATTTATTATGGTTTTCATGCTAGCGACTTAGTTCACGGATATTTCTTGGTAGCGACTTGCTTCACATTTTGTAGCGACTTACATTTTTGGGGCTAGCGAGTTAGATCTAGCGAGTTAAAGTACAAGTAGTGGACTCTCCACTACGGGTAGCGACTTGGTGGTAGCGACTTGCTCTGTAGCGAGTTGCTCTTTAGCGACTTGCATTGTTAGCGACTTGAGTAGCAATGCTGCCAAATTTTGCTAGCGACTTGAGGTGTTAGCGAGTTACTACTTAGCGACTTACATTTGCTAGCGACTTGGAACTCTAGCGACTTAGGCGTGGTAGCGAATTAGTTGTTAGCGACTTGGTTCAAGAATTCGTAGCGACTTGGTTGATTTTTTCCCGTCAAAACTTCAAACGGTCATAACTTTTGATCCGTAACTCCGTTTTCAGCGTTCTACCCATCAAAGCGACCGTGAGCAGGAGAGATAGCGCGAATGAACTGGGTCAATTTTCGAGGTCTAAATCCGCTCGAACAAAGTTATTAGGGTTTTAAGTTTTAGACCTAAATTTCTTAGAAAAACGTGCATAAACCAATCCGAATCACAACCAAACAACATCTCTGCGTATCCCACGAACAATCTAAAGTCCTATCACACAATCGTCTTTCATTGTATCATTCATATGGTCATCTTAACACCCTCTGCGGTCATTGCTTAACGGTTTGGTCTTGATTTTAGTAAAATCCGCGAAAGATTCTATTTCTCGGTTTAAATCATAGACGTAAAATCCGTGCATCCTTCACATCATGTCTTACTCGACCTGATTTGAAGTGCTTAAACTGTATGATGTTGTGGACAACAATGATAATGTAGGCTACACTGAGCGATTAAAGATGATTGAATTAAGCAATGAGGATGTGAGATCTCCGTGTTTAGAATCTAATGAGAGAGAATCGCACCAGTCCAAGCTACAAATGCCATGCAAATGAAATCATTGAGCCTATCAGCTACTTCATCTGCACCTCATTAATTTGTTATCCATAGGCTGGGGATCGAACATGTAGTGCTCTTTTTCCGCGGGACTTACCTACATTGACAAGAAGCTTGTTGTTGAACTTAGAACACTTAAAGCTGCAACTTACCAATAAAGAGGTTCAAAAGGATGGTTCGGTCAGCTCTTCAAGTAATCTACAAACAATTTCAGCCATTCATCGTTGGGGAATATTGATTCGATCAACACTTGACTGGAATTTCCTTCAAAAAACATCTGGAATGGAAATTGAGAATTCATTGAGACATTTATCCAACTCATGGATAATGTGAAAAGTACATTGAAGAATCTGCTCAAAAGAATGAAAACGTGAATGAGTGTCGTGAGTGCAGTTGAAAGATTGTTGTGATAAGTTGGGTAATGTATATGTTGTGAATCGAATGTTGTTCTGAATGCGGAATGTCGGTGACAACAAAAAATGATGAGTCGGATAATGGAAAAATGGAATCTTCGTGCTCAAATTCACAAGAGAGAGAGAGAGGTGCACGGACACAACACAGTGCAAGTTAATGCAAAGGACGCTCCATGGAAGCTTCGGATGTACCCAAGATAGAGATGCACGTCCTGACTGTGCATGTCAATGCTCGAGTAAGTTGCATGGATGTTTCCGCTGTACCTAGTTGTGCATCTTCTACTCAAAATGATGATTATGAACTGCATGAGTACTTATGCATTTGTGCGATGATTCCCTTACCAGAGCTTAACATATATAAGGATCAGGTTGCTATTTATGAACAGCGTGCTAAGTTTGAGTTGACCACCCGTGATTAGGAAATGGATGTCCAAATCGTTACATATTAGAAAAAGTAGGTTTAGAGAAGAAGTATTAAAACAAGAGTTAAACTCCTTACAAGAAAAGCTTTCTAAAAACGCTAAGCAAAAACACGAACTTCAAGAAAATGTTAAAATGCTTAAGCAAGAATTCAAGGCTAAGGAATCAAAACTTTTGAATGATTTTTCCAATCTAAAAACTTTGAAAAACAAGCTTGAAAATAAGTTGTACGTAAAAGGGAATACCATTCGGTGCTCACATGATCACTAAGCATAGAGTCTTAAGCGATAAGCATAGCATTCCCCTTGTTGAGGAACCTAATCCAGAGGTAATTAAAAGGCTAGAAATGCTCATAAGGTGCTGTATGATGGTAATGAGATCCTTAAGCCTAGACAGAAACCTAGTTGCGCTGAGTGCAGCGAGGAAGATAAGAAATCAGATGAAGTCACTAGGGAGAAAATGAATAAGAAGCTAGAAGATCCCGAGTGTAAAAAGAACAAGATAACGATAAAACCCCATGATTACACTAAGGAAAATTGGATATCCTTAAACATGTTTAAGCCTCAGACTCTATTGACCCCTGAACAAGTGTTCCGGAAAAAGGATATGGACTTGCAAAAAGCTGAAAATCTTGTTGAAAAGAATCCCCCTTGTAGGAAATTCCTAAAGCGTGTGTATCCTCCAAATACACCAATGCATTTAGTTCCTAGAACTATTGCCACTAAGAGCAAGACCTTAATCAATCAATATGTTATTCTTCAACTATTTACCGATTTTGAGAAAACTTGTAAGAAAAGGATCACACCCACTGGGATAACTGAAGGGGAAAGGGGTTTGAGCAAATGAAAGAATGTTATTTAACTGAGGTCATGCCTTTCTTTAAACAACTAAAAGATCATTTTGAGAGTCTTAAAAGGGGATAAAATCAGATATTAAAGAAATGGAAAAGGAATTTGATGCAATGGTAGTTGAAGTTAGTGATTATGGGCGTGCACTAAAATATAATGAGATTGAGAGGAAGAACTTGCATACCTTAAATGAGACTCTTATTACTGAATGTGTTGCTCAAGATATCTTTTCACTGCTTCAAATTGCTCTATTAATGCTTCCAAATTTCATGAACTATCTGTGGCCTGAAAGTCTCCCATGATCGTGTCATTGAGCTTGAAAAAACTAATTCTAAACTAAGCGAGAAAATTGAACTGGATGATCACGACAATTTGGTTAAACAATTTTCTAAACTAGAAGTTGAGCATTTTAATTTACAACTAAAATATCAACATCTCAAAGAAAATGTCAAAACTTCAAATATCAAGACATCTTAAGATGCTCCAGAGTTTGATCACGATTTTTCAAATTAACAAACGTGATGAACAGATTCAAGCTCAGTGCAACACGATGAGAAAGTTGAAAGCCCAAATCTCTCAATTAAAGGGTCAAACGAACAATATGGCTCCCAAATGCCTCCTCCTTTAGATTCTTCGAATTCTCAAACGTTTCATCTTCAAAACCTAGTAAATGCTTTACAAAAGGAAAACGAAAGTTTTCTAGAAGAAAATGAAAAGGTTAAACGACATTTTAAAGAGTTATATGATTCAATAAAAGTCACCCGTGACCAAAACAACGAAAAATAACGTCTTTACAAAAGGAAATTGAGAATCTGAGAAGTCGAGGAAATGGAAAGCTGCCACTTGTTTTCAATAAGAATGTTGTCTCAAAATCACCCTTAGATTGCAAATACCTTTGTGACATTAAATATATTCCTCCTCATCTTAGGAATAATGAACATGCTTTTCATGACTACTGTGCTCACCTTAAGGATAGTCTAGAATGTCTCCGTGAGATTGTCGAAGAGGATTTCATTAACAAACCTCTTGATAGTGAAATTAGGTTTGCTTGCCTCCAGGCCAAACGATCTCAAGAGCTGCTTGAATGTGTAATTGCAACATGTCCAAAACCCTTAGGTGAAAAAGGCAAAGCTGTGAAGCCTTGTTCTATGCCTAGTGACCAACAGGAAATCCGTTCTATGCCTAAAGCCAAGCATGTGACCCTTGATATGCCTTGTTCCATATCTAAATTCAAGCAAGCAACCTGTGAGGTGCCTCCTAGAATTTGAGATCCCACACTTCTAGACCAGGAATGCAGAAAGTAGTGAAGCCATGTAATGTTCCCATCGTTACTTCTACGGATGTTAAGATTGACACTAAAGTTAGCGGGTCAAAACCTAGAAGCTATGCAATGAAGGATAGGATTACGCAAACTAAAGTGTTCATGATAAGGAAGTGAAAGAACACCATAGGGACAAGAAGTTTGATTTGTACAAAAAGAATCGTGTGTTAGTTCTAGTATTAGCTCTAAGCTTACTAAAATTAATTCGAGGCCTTATGCTGTCTGCAAAACATGCAAAAAAAAATGTTTAATTTCTGGTAATCATGATAAATGTGATGTGTTATTTCGAGGTCTAAGATTCATAACCCATTAAGAAAGTTTGGAGAGCGAAACAGTTAAGCAATCACGGAAACCTACAGGAAGGTTTTTACCAATGTAGGATTTCAGTGGAAGCCAACAGGTCGAATATTCACGAATGGCAAACCTTGCCCCTTAACTAGATCCACTATACCTAGAGTAGTGCCTTGGGTTTGGAAGCTGGTAGAACAATCCCATTAAGCACAAAATGTCCCTCGACTAAGTCCGATGCTTCTACTAGTTTAGCTCCTAGTGACAATGACATTGCACCTAGGGTTTCTGCTGATTCAAAGATTGTTTGTGCTAACCAAAAGGACCCCATGAGCACGTGGGGATCCAATGTTTCCCATTCTATGTCTTCGTCATTTATCCAAAGCGGGTCGTACAAGTCGTCCCTTGGTATTTGGATTCGGGCGGCTCTAAACATTTAACTGGGCTCTAAACAATGGCGTCATTCACATCGTTCTGTTCTTCATCATTATGACGTCTGTTCATCAGTTCGGGCCTCGTACTTCATCATTATGGTGTCTGCAGATAACACTGGGCCCGTTCTTCAAAGAAAGAAAAGTGTACGCTTGATGCGTGGCTTTATCTTGAGAAGAAGAAATCTTCATGTTTATGACCATTCTCATCGACATTCTTCATCAACAAGCTTCATGTTTCTCCCATGCTCATTCAGTCATCAAATGGATCTACATTCATTAATGTATATTCTTATTCACTTGCTAAATCAAAATGGCAACTTTGGATGCAATTTTTGAGGGAAGAAAGTGAATATACTAAATGATGATGGATGTTTGAATAATGGTTATACGACTTATGTTTGATGACTCTCACTAAGGATAAGTGTATGGGATTCTTTTATGAGAAGAGTGAATATACTAAATGATGATGGATGTTTGAATAATGGTTATACGACTTAAAGTTTGATGACTCTCCTCCAACGCCTAATGTTTCACTCACTAAGGATAAATGGGATTTATCGTTTGGGATTCATTGGTTCAAGATATGTTTGATGAGTATTTACAACCCGCTTAGCGAATATTTGATGATCATCAAAGAATATGTGATTCATGAGTTCAAGATATGTTTGATGTTCATCAAAGAAGTACAACTCAGACTACTCAAAAAAATCCCAATCTCGGTTATTCCTCAAAGCGTTGATAATGATTATCATAATATTGCGGTTGCACTCATGAATAATGATCCGCTCTTTGGTATTCCTTTGCCAAATCTTCACGGATTATTGTTCATGAATAATGATCCACTCTTTGGTATTCCTTTGCCAAATCTTCATGGATTATTATTTCTCTCATCGTGCATGCTATAAATCAACCACATGAACTTCAAGGAAAATGTCTACCTCATCCGCTCGAAGATATTGGTGTATCCTCCATATCGGTCTCTACATGAATACTTTTAGGAAGAATACATTGATGTTGAGGCATCATTTGTTTCGGTTCATTCAGTGGGTGAATGTACATCCGGTTGTATGTTTATTCACATGTTGGGCATTTGACACAAGTTGATTACTTCGAAGTTACTCTTTTATCACTTATTTGAGGTTGAATTTGACGTTCACAAAGTGATCTTATTGCAAATGATAATTCTTCTTGATTTCAAGTTTGGTATATCGAGTTTTCTTAAATTAGAGTTGTCACTTCAAAGTCTTGGGTTATAAAGATAGTTACCGCAGAGAGAGTTTCTATCGAGGTGGTCCTATGGTTGAAGACACGGTTCAGGACCCGCACTATCAAAACTCCCATTAGGAGTTATCCCGTTGTTCCAATTTTACTCGAAACTCCATATGTACCTCACGCGTATAAAGAAATTACGTTGATCCATGTTTGATAATTGTAGCCAAGTGCATAAGAGGTGACAATTCCTACTTAATGTCTCATACTTTGTGAATGAGTCAATCCTTCATCTCAATATATAAGTCAAGAGCCTCTGTGATCACTACTTAAATCATCAAACTTGCTTGGAACTATGCATAAATTATCAATGATGAAGTTAATCTTTGACATGCTCCATTTGAAAACATTTGCTCCGAATCTTCGAACCATCTTTAAGACATGACTCAGCTAGCTTAAGTCCCTCAACAACTACACATGAAATCGGGAATGGACTCGACTCAGTTTGGACAAGTTTGAAATCCCTCTCATCCTGTATCACCCGGAAACAATGCAACCGATGCCTTATGGTTTTCTTCAACAGTGGTCACTTCAAATCGAACCAAAAGATGTCTAAAACCGCCATATGAAACATTTGGTCCATGATCAAAGAAATTCATAGTTTGTCGACGAGATGGGAGAGTACCTTAGTTGTGTAGATTGATAGCTCTCTGAGGATTCATAAAACTTGGGCATGGTATTTGAAAAACAAGTTCGTTTAGTTCTCACAAGATTTCAAGTTTATGGAGGGTATATTATGTTTGCTCCTTGATGTTGATTGGCAATCAGAATCTTTTGGCTATGAGAAGAATATTGGATGTAAAGGCGCATTTACGACGGAGATCTTAAAGAAGTCGTCTCGTCACTTTGCCTGAAGGATTTGTATCAAGAGACATCTTATCGTCGAAGAAGGCTCTACGGTAAAGCAAGCAGGGCATTATGATACATAAAGTTCTTCTTCGGTTATATGCAGATTGATCCTACATGTTCACTGATCGAGCAAACATTTAATTCAGTTATTTGAGTTGACATCGAGATGATTATTTTTGTAACTCAACATGTTACATGGATGTCATCGTCTCTATGAAATGAGTTCTAAGTTTCAAATGTCAATTGGGTACATGTACATTATGTCTGATTGGTTACAAATCACAAATCCGGAGGCATTTTATATATCAAGCTAAATATGCAACAGAGATACTTGGTAAAAATGAAGATGTTGATATATTGACCACATTGACACCCCATGATTGTCGAACAAATAGACAAGGACCACTGGTCAATCTTGACCAAAGAAATAGTAAGGTGTACATGATTGGATCCACGATGTACCTCACACTAGTAGACCATGACATCTTGTTATTTGGTTCATACAGGCTAAGCCTACTAAAAAGCTTGAAGCGGTTAAATTGTCGGTATCTCCAAGGAACCATAATGGGACTATGGTACCCGAAGGACACGGTTGATAACGGCCTATGCAGAGATGATCATGCGATGTTTCAAGAACTTGTCGAAGTACATCGGAGGTGTTCTCGTGTTCTTGGTGTAAGCTTGAGCTGGCTTCAAAGAATCAATGAGACGCTTTGTATTCCTCTACGGTGAATCTACATGTTCTTGTTGTTAGGGATCTTATGGATGGTCTCAATTATCGACTATGTTTGATTCAACAAAATCCCTCGGTTTGGGGATAATAAAAGGCTATTGCTCTCTCATGCAAGATTCAAATTGAGAACTCAGAGCAAGTCAGACGATTTTCTTAGAAGCCTCGAATGCTTTGGTGGCAAAAGTTTAAGAGATGTTGATTCCTTTCTTCTACAGCGTCTTGAACGATATCTTTATCTCGGTACTCATTTCATCATTCTCTTCAACTAATTTATCTCTTGTAAATATTTATTCGAAAGCCTTCAACAACTCTCAATGAGGAGGAACGAGGAGTAAGGTCTATCTTCATTATAAAACCTTGTATTCAATTGAAAAATCAAATAGAAAAATATAAAACTTTCAAAATCCATAAAATCGAAAAATTGAAAAATCTTAAAAAAAAAATGTATATTGTCATTTTGTCATGTTGTTTTCTCGGTTCGATAATATCTACGGTCTTTGTCCTGTCATTCAAAGAATGACACGTGACTTTAGATGTTGTTAAATTTAAAAAAAAAAAAAATCAAAAAATTTTTGGGAGAAAAGAAAAATGGTTTATTGTCATTTTCAGGCAATAACCGGTTTTAAAAAAAGAAAGAACGAGCCATGTTTTACCATGTTTTCAAATTCCATGCTCCGATTCTATAACATTTATCTGCTGAAAACTAAATGCTTTGAAAAATAACTCGGTCTCTATTTTTGATAATCATCAGGACTTATTTGTCAAAATCTCTATCTCTCAATCAACAACCTATGTCATTGATTGAGGGGAGAATGATTTCAATTAAATTAAAAGTTATTTGGCATTAAATTGTTTTCAAAAGATGTACATGCATGTTTAACCAATGGAGTTTAAAATCTCAACATCAGATCCTTATCGGTTAAAGCTTTCATAATCAAGTCACAATTCTCCTTAAAAGCTTTCAAAATCAATTTAAATCTATAAGAGATCACAAATCTCAATAATTGTGATCGGGGGAAGTTGTGTGATTTAAATAGGATTTAAGCTGATAATTCGATAAATGGTTTCTTAAGTGATTAGCATGTTTGCCTCCCGTAAGTGACAAACGATTTCAAATTTTCCATGCACACATTGAGGGGGGAGCATCTATATAATTTGAAACCGTGATCATTTATCTCAATGTGCTGGTTCCCTCTAGTATGTGTAAAACTCTTTTCAAACCTAGAAGCACATATTGAGGGGAGCAAAATCATGAAAACCTCATCCTTCCCCAAAATGCTTTATCTACTTGATTCGATTTGGGAAGTGATGTTGATATCTTTAGAAAATGGTAATCAAAGAAGTTAATTCTTTCTCTTGCCTCCGTGTGCAAAACATTTTCAAATACTTGATGCACATGTTGAGGGGGAGTTCTCGTTCTAAAATATCAAAAACAATTCAGGTACAAAATGCTTTGATAATATATCACAAGTATCCGGATTGATTTTCAAATGGTTTTCAATTGGTTCCAATGGCAGATGAACAATACCAAATAGACCGACCAACTTTACTTTATGTATGGTGATATAAGGATGATAAGGTTAGGTATGTGTTCCCATGATCCGCCTGAACCGGAGGGATCTACCCGGGGACTATCCACTAGTTAGTGTAGAGTTCTTAGGTATGATGATAAAAGGAGAAAAATGAGATATGGGAAGAGTTCGGACTAAGACTGAGCTAGTACTGGAATAAACCCAACAAGGTTCTAGCTATGAAGTCTCGGTAAGCACTGAAGGGTTGAAGAATTAAAAAGAATTGAATGAGAAAAGGGTGAAAACAAATAGCCCTCCATTTATTCAACCTTAGGGCGGAAACCGGGTTCAATTCATATGCTACTTGATGGTAACATGGTATTGAAGACAAGGCGTCATGGACCCGTGGCCTTGCGCACTTCAACTTCCCAAACCACTCAAGTTCCTCTTAAAAGGACTTGTTTCATTCTCACGGGGAACCGACATTATCTATCAACTTTCTCTTAGAGATTGTTGATATTGAAAAAGGAGACCCTCTCCCTAGTCTCCGATATAGGATCCAAATATGCACAAATTGAGTCTAGAGCCACGAGATCATCAATAAATCTCATTAGGACACTTTCAATGAAGACTCTCTGTTTCACACAATGTGGAAAGAGAGATTATATCTTGAGTCCTACGCATTATCCTTGTGGTATTGCCAGAACATCTGAGTGATGTGTTTACATATTCACTGTGAAGATGGAAAGCCTTCTGGAGCCAACATCTAACAAGCTCTTGGTAGGTGGCATGTGAGATCTATTATCAGATCAACCATGTGACAAGCTGAACGAAACAATGGGGCGATTCAATCTTTTGAATCAATCACGGTTCAGGTTATGGATTGACGGATACCTTTGAAAAACCGGTCTTTGTGCTTTAAAACTCTTTTCATTAGCACGTCGACCGTGTACTAATTTTCAAATCAAAAGGTGTTTTATGATTGATAATTGATTTTCATTAAAACCGTCGTTATATTGCAAAAACAATTTCTATTGAGCAATACTCGATTGTTTTCAAATATCTTTTCATCAATCAGTGGACTCAAATTCGCTGGTTCACTCACTCCGTGTTGTCTTCTTTGAGACGTTTCGGTTTGAGAACACTAGAGCATTACTGCTGAAACCTGTCAAGGAAATTCTTGAATTATACCGATCACGAGGCGTACTTATGCTGATCAGCGAGGAACCGTGGGCCGTGTACCTCAATTCAACGAAAGTGATCAAAGACACTTTCGTGCGTTTATTGCTAAGCTGTTGTATGCGAACGCGCCGCGTTCTTGTTGTTCGAATGAAGCGGTCAATCCATAGCGCATGCTCACTTAACACATTCATCTCAAAGAAATCATGATTAGTGCATCAATGACTCTGATATTTTCACTCCATGCTTCCTTTCTGGCTGCGCCAATATCATGATTCAACAAATGCTTCCGCTACTCTGATGAGAAGATATCATGATCGAGAATGTGAGCATGTCGGTCCTAAAGTCACAACATCACATAATACCAACACCACAAGGATGTCACGAGATTTTTTTTAATGATAATCTCAAATAATGGCTCAAAATTATTATCACGTGGATCGATAAAGACCTCCACTTGAAGTAACCAAACATGCAATGTGATGAATCAATGACTACGAGCTTAGGAACAAAGGACTACATCAAGAATGCAAGAACAAATGTTAATGTCATATCTTTTGTATTCAATGTAATTTTAGTGCATGATTGAGGTGACCTCCCTTAGGGGAGATTGTTAGGAATTAGAAATTCTCGGTATTAAAGAGTCGGTCACCTCAAGTATATGTAATCGTTAGAAAGCTCGTAGTCATAGTTATTTTAAGTTAAGTAGTATTTAGTTAAGTAACACCGTGGAGGACGGACGGGTCTTTACCCACTGTATGCCTGATCCACAGCCCGATGTGTGGCGTTTATGTAAGACTATAAATACTCTCTACCTCCCAAGGTAGAGAGTTGGAGCTCATAATAATATCTTTCACTTTCTCACTAAGTTCCCTAAACCTCTAACTTTCTCTCTCTAGAATTCCACTATATTATGCCACTTTGTGTTATGGTTTGATGTGTATGTGAAAAGTTATATCTTACAAACACCTCCCCTTCACCATCCCAACTTGGCACGGCAACCATTGTCCATAGCTCTCGATCGCG
>OU343216.1:64367072-64403968 GCA_910596185.1 Chrysanthemum makinoi | reverse complement strand
ATTGTAAACCGTTAATAAACTTTAGATGCATCTAAGTTTAACGTAAAAGATACATTTAAATGTAGCGTTTACCACCATGTTTATCGGCTAGATAAAAGCATGTTTGTATCGGTTATGCAACCATTTGAAGTTTTCAAACTATTTTTAGAGTGACTATGGATCATACTAACGATGTTTTTTTCTCATGACTTATCATATGATAAACCTTACATTAAGAAGCTAGTCACTCTTTTTTGGCCCCAACTGAAAACTGACTTATAATATGATAAATCATACAATATCATCATATGTTAATCATTAATACAGCCACACTTTAACTACCAAAATTAGATTATACCTTCTCAAAGTGCTCAATATCCTTGATTGTTATCTTCAAGCAACAAAGTAGAAAGAGCATCTAACGACACATGCATGCCGTTCTGTGTTGCTGCAATATTGGGAAGCAGCAAACAAATGAGCCAGTTACAAAAATTTATGACAACACAACCCAATCTTTGCAATGAACAAAAGCGACATATGCAAGAGTCGTGAACAAACATAGAAAAGTAAAGAATTCTAATAATAAGAGCGAGAATCCCGACTACATGCATGTTTAAGCAGGTTTTCACTATCGACTTTGTGAAAGAATCTTTCACCGCTTAGCGATGGTTACCCAGCGCAAGTTGTACTATGCACCACGATTCTTTTGTTCCATACACGAATATCGCCTTGTCATCGCCGACCCGTCTTGGCTCAAAAGTATATTGCGTCGTGGTAGATTATGTTGGTGTGGCGGCAGGATAGTGAGACCGTCTCCATAAACGAAATTCCTTTTGCGCAGGGTCTTTGTGCAAAGTGCGCACAGGATGTTTTACTAGATTATTGACACAGAAAATTGAGGGAAAGATGAGAACCGTAATATCATGAACACCTGCATTATCGATATCAACAAATGAAGGCTGCACTATCTTTACCGAGTGGTGATCACGAATCAATGACACGACTATTAGCTGTATGGCAGCTTCTTGAAAGCTTAGCACGCACAAACTGTATTGCCAAAAGCTTGCTTCTTTCGTTACTACGAATATTAGTGCGTCATCGAATGGACTCTTTCCAGCTTGGGAGTACATTTCAAGCGTCAATGGTAATGTTGAGGCGATGTTGGGATATAGACCGTCGATGACCTCTCGAATCCCTTTTGCTATTTCAACAATCTTTGTGCAACCGTCGCAAAGCGTGTTGCTAGGCTGCTGTAAAGCGAAGGAATTGACGAGTCGGAGCCGGTGGTATCTTAAACATCTCGTTTACATACAAAGCAAATAACGTCTGTAATATTCTAGGGTGGAAAGATTCCAATCGATGACACAGACTATTGGCCGCATAACATACTACTCTACCTCGGACGGTAATCCACAAAGGTTGCTCTTCCATACCGAATATTGTTCGCGTCATCAAGCGGGTTCTACTTGTGAGTGCATTTCAAGCATCATAAGCGTAATATTGAGGCGGGATGTTCAGATAGTGATACCGTCGTCAGCCCCATTGAATTCCTTTTGCCATTTCAATGGCCGGTATGCAAAGGTTTGCACTAGACGTTTTGCTACACCATCATAAGGACGAAAGAGTCACAAGGAGTGAATTAGGACAGGGTTATATCATAAACATCCCATACCAATATTAACAATGGCGGCGAAACATTCTACGGTGGAAAGATCCCAATCGGTGACGACAACTTCGGTTAGATAAGATTCGGTCGAGGCCGATTGCAAGCGTCGCGGCAATTGCAATCAATCCCGCCAAGCAATGCGTATAAATGATCTGAAAGGTCACATTAAGCGTATACACAACATGAGAATATTGTTACTCCAAGTAGTCTTATCGCAATATTAGAATTACAACCTACTGATATACCGATAGATTAACACTAGTTCTCTCGACCAACATTAGTTACCGTGAAACTTTTTATATTCATTAGTTATGCTCCACGATATAGCATAAAGTGCAGCAAAAATGTCTGGCATGAAACTACTGTGTTAGTGCAAATATTACGATATTTAATCTATACAGTCTCGTTTGTTTTGATTGATGACAAACATGTAACTTGTATAACGTAAAATGTACAAGTTACTTGTAATCACTTTGTCTCAACATACATTCAACTCCTCTCGATGTCTCAGTCCTCGTATATTTTAACCACGAGTTAGTACATGTTTGTTATGGCATTATGATCAAACCCATTAACAAATCATTTAGAATGTTTAAAATACGTTTAGAGTCACTAAGTATTTTAATAGGTTAACCATTCTATTTCGAACCTCATTTTACATTTTGCATTTTGCATTCACAAGTATTTTATACAAATACATCTTTTGTAAAATGTCTAACAAATATATACTTTTATTTGTACAAGTAAACTAACTATAATATTCATACAAGTACTAAAGTTTAGTTACACTTGACAAAATATATTTTATTTTGACAAGCACTCAACTAGATATTTTATTTTACAAAATGTTACTTACATTTTATTTACAAGTAACTTACCTTTAGTATATACATTTGTTTAAATGTATTTTTTATAAAAGGAAAACACTCTTTATTACATCATGCATAGTGTCATCTAAATCTTTAAAAGATTTTGGAAGATATTCTAATATATCAAATCTAATAAATTATTATATTTTTGATTACCACTTTTGGTTATAAATACCATCCCATGTTTTTCTCATATCTTCATCCAACATACATTCTCTCTAACATTCTTTCATCACTTAGATTTATAGATAAACATGTAGTAGCATCCATCAATCACCCTCACCATCACATGATCATAATGCTTCTAACATTCATCTTTGTTGTAAGCATATTTTACATTTTGATCAACCAAGGAAAGTTTAGAGATCTAGCCATCCTCATTCACCAAAGCATATCAACATATGAAGATTTAAGATCTCTTGATATCCTCATTGATTGAAGACTTCTTATTTAAGAAGATCATTTAGATTAGTCATTCATATCCATTAGACATTTATGTCATGGATCATCATTGTAAACATCATTGCATCATCACAACACTTTCACCAAACTCGATTAGATGGGTTATGTGTTTGAACCATAAAACACAAGGTTTGTTACGTTGGGCCATAAAACATAACTTGAAGTGGTTGTACCCGAAAAGAACTTCGACATCTAGCTTAGTGTGGAAATATTGTATAAAGGCGTTAGGTTGGTTCTACCTCGAACTAGAACCGGTATTTAGCTTTGTAGAAAAAAGTGTAGCGGCGATTTTAAGGTTTTTCTCCTCGAGAAGGGAGCTTGTTGATTTAGTGAAGTAACTCTCGAGTTGGTACTCAGGAGGGAGTAGGAGAGGGAGATCCGTGACGAACCACTATAAATCCTCGTGTTCGGTTTGCACTTTCCTTTCTTTATCTCTTTACTTTTATATTTGCTTGTGATGTGGTTTGATGTTTATGCTTGTGTGACAACTTGGTTTACTATTCTTTATATTAGTCACAAACAATAATTGGTACTTTCATATTATAACAAACTTTATAAACGATTTGATACAAAAGATCTAACGTTTTTAAACGGTAACGTATTCACCCACGCCCTACGTTTTCACAATGGTATGAGCCTGCATTAGCTCTTATTTTCAAAACAAATAGTTTTAAAATGTAGCCGATCATCCATATCAATTACCATTGAAGCGAAATATAATATGAAAAATGTTTTGCTAATTATAGTTAGAAATTTTGTTGTTAAATGTTTAGACAAGTCACATTAGTAAAAATAATAAACAAAATTTGTGTATTATATTTTTTCTATCAAATCTAGTAAGTCCTACACTTTTTTGATATGAGTAAGTACATTTTCAACTTTACGTGAATACGGTTAGGCGGAACCAAAAAGGGCTCCTTAAAGTTTTGGTTCCTTAGTCGCAGATGCTTGATTTTGGAACTTAAAATTCATAACTTATTAACCGTGAAGTCCGTAGGTCGAGCCACCTATCATTTTATAGGGAATTAAGTCTAATTTCATTTAAAACTACTCTCATGACCTGAATATAATTTTAAATAAGTGAAATAGACCAAATACTATGAGTATATCCAAGATATTAAGTTTCACTTTAACATAAAAACTCAAAATTTTGAGTCAAGCAATTTAAGATGGTATTCTTGAAACATTGATATAATTTATTTTGAAACTAAATAATTATGTAATATGTTTAAAGAAAACTAATAAAGCTTGGTAACATCATCACATTTAAACGATAAATGACGAAAATTGTTTTTCTTGTTATGCTATGCTAAATGACCACTTGTTTATGCTGTTTGCATATATGTTGCTTGCTTATTTTCAAATTGTTGTTTACACTTGTTTGTTTGAATAATGTAAGTGTCAATCTTGCCATGTTATTTATTTGCTTGCTTTGTGATTTCTTGTTTATGCACAATAGGACATTTGCTAGATTTTATGCACTTAGTTGGAAAATTGTTTTACCATCACTTATAGACTTAGATCATTTCCTTTGCATAGGTTATACTAACATCTCGCATAACTTATGAAATGTCATGACTGCTTAAGTGAGTACTAAGTAAATTAGTCAAGTACTTTGAAAAATGGAGATTTTAAGAGAGTGTTTGGTACAAGGACAAAAATAATGTTGTATGATGTAATTTATTTGTTTTTACTTTGTAGGATGATAATATGACTTAAAATAATGTTGTATGCTAACGGTTTATCACGGTGGATAGCACAAGTGTGTTATCAAATTTTACCCATTTTTACCTTTATGTGAAAATCATTAGCCCTGGTCAAAGTCTATGCTCCACTATGTTTGTATATGTGTTATCGACTTTTCCTAACTAGAAGTAATTAATGTCCCATGTTTTAAGCAAATTTCGGGTTTGGAAAACTCCCCGGACACCTAAAAATGGTGTGAACTTTTACGGTGTCCACGGATCGAGCGGCACCAAAATGTTGGTACCGTACATTTATGCATTTTGAGTAATACACTGGACCAGGCTAATTTGGGCCAGTAATTTAAGAATTGTCGTACATTGTAAAGAAAATTTTACTAAATCCTACCTAGGCCAAGTTGGATGTTATAATATCTAATCAATATCAATATCGGATTAACTTAGGATGTTTGATCTTAGACACTTCCATCTCATTAGAAACTACCATCTTTGTATGGATTAAACATCAAATAAAACATCTCTAGGTGAATCCTTAGCTCCATAAATCGACACATTGGGATGGTCATTTCCACACCTGTTACTTTTCCTTAAGCTTAGCATTTCTTAAAGCAAAGTCAAAATGACTAAATCCTCAACCTAAAATAAACCACTAGGATTAGCATTCGATCTTGTTGCTTCATTAAACTTGAACTCTTCATCCTCGGACTCGTTACCTCTCAACATCTCATCACCCATTCAAGATGTGAACTTTCTAAACTTAAGTACTCTAACTCCACCACCAAAATCACCCATCCTTATGACTACTTCACAACCATCCAAAACACCTTCACAACCAAAGTCTCCAAAACTTGTTCTTTGTGCAACACCACCACATCTCTCGCGGTTTGGGATGACTTAGATGACTTACCGAGACTAACAAATCGGACTCATTATTTGCAAAGATATCATACACAAGTCTAACATATGACTATATATTTTTTTGTATCCACAATGTGTCATCCTTCAAGACGATAAGTATTTACATCGAGTCAGAACTCACACGTATGTTAAAGACATATTATCAAGTCTTGTTATCCTTGAGTTCAATCTAAGCTTTATAATCTCAACAAATTAGGATTGACAACTTAAGTATTTCATCCGAAATATTCAAGTACATGTGACTTACGATTGTAGTCATTAAAAGTCATATCTAAAAAATCAACACCCAAGTATTTTAACGAACATGTTGAAAACTAATCCTAAAATGAATCAAACACTTATCCAAAACAAACAACCCACTGTGCCACTTATTCCTCTTTGACACCTACTATCCCTCTTCCATCTTTTGGCACCATTAAGCGTGTTGCTCATGAACTTCCAAGAGCATCCTTTAAACCAAACATGCCCTTTCAAGGTGAACCTATACCTCAGACCCTAAGCTTCATAGACATGACCAAAAATTCAAGCACTTCACCCACTAGTTGTAGTAACCAATGAACAATAAGAATTAGTATATGTACTTTTTGTGTTCAACATCTATGGACAAATAATTAACCTAAGTACTCCCATAGCACAACAAACCCCTACATCACCACATCCTTATTTAGACACACTAGAGACCTACTACCTAGATCAACCAATCCACCATCCTACCCATCATTTGAATTCGTTGAGTGTATTGCTCAAAAGCCCTTGTGTCCAACACTTATCTTGAATCAAATGCATGTTTGAACAAACTCAACCATCCTTTCCCATATATAAGGACTTAGATAATTCATTACTGCTAGAACCTCAACTATCAAATAAGCATGGTGCTCTTGGTAATTGTTGTCAATTTCCACTAGGTATAAGTAGTACTACCTTCACAAATTATCAAAGTATTAGTAATACTTTGTCGTTAAACTTCTGCATAAATTTCGTTAAACCTCAAATCGACATTTTAACAACATATGTTAAAATGCAATCTCTAACCAACATCATACACCCACAACAATGACTCTTGAGAGTACACATAAGAAACTTCGAGTGAATTCTCTTGTCATCATCTAGTGAATATAATCTTGAGACCAAGTTTATTTAGATGGGACTATCCGATTCAAACACTTCGCCATCACATGATCATAATGCTTCTAACATTCATCTTTGTTGTAAGCATATTTTACATTTTGATCAACCAAGGAAAGTTTAGAGATCTAGCCATCCTCATTCACCAAAGCATATCAACATATGAAGATTCAAGATCTCTTGATATCCTCATTGATTGAAGACTTCTTATTTAAGAAGATCATTTAGATTAGTCATTCATATCCATTAGACATTTATGTCACGGATCATCATTGTAAACATCATTGCATCATCACAACACTTTCACCAACTTCGATTAGATGGGTTATGTGTTTGAACCATAAAACACAAGGTTTGTTATGTTGGGCCATAAAACATAATGGGAGTGGTTGTACCCAAAAGAACTTCGACATCTAGCTTAGTGTCGGAAATATTATATAGGCGACGTTAGGTTGGTTTTACCTCGAACTAGAACCGCATTTACTTTGCCGGAAAAGTGTAAGAAGACGATTGTATGGTTTTCTCCATAGAGGAGCTTGCGATTTAGTGAAGTAACTCTCGAGTTGGGTACTCGGGGAGTGGTAGGGGCGGAGAGGAGATCCATTACGAACCACTATAAATCCTCGTGTTGGTTTGGCTTTCCTTTCTTTATCTCATTACTTTTATAATTGCTTGTGATGTGGTTTGATGTTTATGCTTGTGTGACAACTTGGTTTACTATTATTTATATTAGTCACAAACAATAATTGGTACTTTCATATTATAACAAGCTTCATAAACGATTTGATACTAAATATCTAACGTTTTTAAAGTAACGATATTCACCTACGTTTTCACATCTTGAAAATCTTAAAAACAACGGCCGAAATAGATAATAAGTACCTGTATCCGTAAAGGTCAAAACCTTGTATGAAATATCAAACCTTGTGTAATGCCTTCACGAAATCATAACGGTGATCATATTCAACCAAGAAAACAATGCTAATACATTAGTAGTGGGATTAGTTTTGTGGTGAATCTTGGTCATGATCATATGCCAAATTCCACCTACCAAGTTTCCTCCCGTGTGAAGAAACGTAGCACAAATGATTGTAGAACGAAAATGAATCGTTCCACTCAGTTCTACGAGACTGAACAAAGCCAACATAACCATTTGAGTCATACACAACAACATCCACTCGGTTCTGGTAGAAAGCTACGTATTGCAATAAAAATCCTAGAGAAAACTGTAATCAAAAGCCACCAAAGCAGCAACATATAGCAAAAACCTAAAAACAATATGAGAAATGCACCACCTACCAACTTTGCCCCCGTGTAAAGAAACGTAGCACAAATTATTCTATAACTGAAACGTCTCACTTAAAACGTATAGGTAGAGACAACTAATCCAAAGTTGTTTTAGCAACCAACCATTAAGAAAGCAAATACTAAATAGCCACCATCGTCGGTTGTGACGTTGTAGAGGCTCAGATTGATTAGTAATCTCGAAAACCGAACACATCCGCCATGGATGCAAACGTGATTGTTTTCCCCGCCAAGTCTGAGAGGTTGGCGTCTTTGATAAAACCAATGCAAATCCATCATAAACTACGATGTGCTTCCATTGTGCAAGTTTTGAATTTACAAACACGAATTATTCGGTTATTACTAAAAACACATACGAGCAAGTATACTCGTTCGCGATAGCAAATACGGGTAAGTCGAGATCATCCCAAGGGATTTTGCTTTTGAAATTGTTTTAAAAGATTGGTAACAAGAAAGCTTTGTCAAGGCTCTCTCCAAAAATGATGGTTTTAGTGAAATTCAATATAAAGAAACATATACTTGTGTATAGTTTATAGACAATCATAGTAAGTGTTTATGAAGGTTTGGTGTAAACTCTTGATATGATGCACAAATCATAAGCAAATGATTTCCAACCCATGGTTTATGTTTTGTGATGAGTGTGTAAATACTCATCATTTTTGGTCAAATCTGAACTGCAAAACATTTAAAAATGCTCAGAAATGCATCAAAATACTGAAAATATCTCAAAATTGCATTTTATATGTTTCAGATGCAAAATGTTTAAAATCGGATGAAAAATGAGCTAAGTTAGCATAATTGGCAGTTTAGGTCCCCGATTTTTCAAATCTTGTCGGAAATAGTCCCTGAGCACTTATTTTAAAAGAAAAGTCACCAAAGGTCCTTTTAAAATCATAACTTGTCATAATTAGTCCTTTGGTGAAAAATGTCAAAAGGTTTGAGAAATTACAAGTTTAGTCCTTTGAGTTTCAAAATTGGCAAAAATAGTCCTTGGAAGTTTGAAAATGTCCATTATGGTCCTTGTACTGTGGAAACTTGTCATTTTTTGTCCGGAACAACTTTGGAAAATGGCGATTTGGTCCTCCACTTTGAGTTGCAAAATGGTCCTTGCTTTTAATATCAAACCCTTTGCCCCTGACCCTGCCAATAACCTTTGGACCCCGAACCATTGAACCCCCGCGCGACCCCAGTCACTAATATCACCCAAGTCAAACTTCCCGGTCGACCGCTGTCATGAGTCCTTCTCACCAGCGCTTGCTGCGCGACACTGATCCACCATCTTCCATTCGACTCCATGCCATGTCCTCACCTCCAAAACAAACAACAAAGCATTAAATGCTTTCCCCCACACACTTTCAAACCTTCCCGTTGCAATATACCATTTTGGCAAAAAGCCATCAGCGGCCAATATTGTCTCAACTCATCAATGGCTGAAATGATAAGTGGAAATCTTTGAGAGGACAAGTGGAAGACTTTTTGATGATAAATAGAAGGAAGAGAAGTCATAGTTAGTAGTAGTTCTTAGTTTTTAATTTTCACATATATGTCGTTTTTAATATCAATGTTTTAGTTTAAGTTTAAAGCTGTAATCTTTTGTTCTTATGTACTCAACTTAAGTTGTTTTATCATTATAATCCATTTTCAAGTATCAATTCAAGGTTATAACAACATTTCATGTTTTCATGTTTTGTTAAAAATTCGGTTTCAAGCTCCATTCAAGCTTCTAGTAGCTTATTTTAAATTCAAATAAGCTTATTTAAGCTATTGATGGCTTGGTAAGCCTATAATTGATTTCAAGCAACTTTGGTTATTGGTCAACAAAGTCAACTCAGTCTCAATTATGACTTGCTTACAGATTGTGATATGGAAATGGATATGGGTTGATTACGAGTTGAATAGGGGTTGAGATAAGGTAGGATAGTGGATCTTTGATTCTTGGCAAGCCATAGTGGCTGTGGACACAAGTGAGTTTTCACATCATTATCGTCATAATCGATTTTAAGCTCATTGTTCATTTGATTGTGTTTGTTGGTGAAATAGCATAATTTAGGAGTTAGTTGAATTAATGATTAGGATTAAATGTTAGAATAAAGGATCAAAAGTAGAGTAGTATGGCCTTACGATAGTGTGTTTGGATCAGTTAGTTTATTTGATCTTAAGCCTTGGTTTGTACTTAAAATCTGCATACTTCGGTCTTAATAAAGGTAACTAGAATCAAATTTGTCAACACTTTGCATCTGGCTCTCTCGAAAGTCAAAATTGCATATAATCGTCCTAGTTTCATAGCATTTGGAATTTTCTTAGATCAAAAGCTTGAATTGTGTTTAGATATCAGTAGAGTAGCTTAATATAGCTTTATTTTAGCTTAATTCATCTCAATCAGTTCATAAATTGGAATCAAAATCATTTTGGTCAAAGTTATCAAAGCTGTTACAAAAGTCAAAGTGAAAAACTCATTTTTCACCCAACTTGATTGATTTTTCATGGATTCATTTACGGTCCAAATTCATTAAAACTTTGGGTTTAAAACTTAATTGAGAATTGAAAAGTGATTTTGGAAAATTTTTTGTAAAGTCTTAAAAGCTTCAATCACTTGTCATTTGGGTTGAAAAGTCCTGATGCAGCATTTCGGTGTATCTTGAGTGTGCCAGTGTTATCTTGAGCTTGTCACAGCTCATTAGAGCTTATCTTGGTTTGAATTTTGGTTTTTAAGTAGCTAGCCAGGTCTACTTTAGGTTCCAACATCTGGTTTTGAGTTTCAGCTTATTTGAGTAGCTTATTTTCAAGCTACAAAGTAGTAGCTAAAATCTGTTTAGCACTTGATTTTCTAATTCATCAAATCTGTTTAGCTTGCACTTTAGAGGTTTAGGCTAGTTGTATTTGGTTGCTTTTGAGTAGTTTTAGCATACTCTAACCACGTGTCCATTTGGTGCTCATTTGTGGCATTTAGCTTATCTTGAGTGCTTATTTATAAGCACTTTTCACTGCTGACTTCATATTCTCACACATAAGCCATTGTTTTTATATTTTTCTTAGATTCAGAATGTTAATTTAGACTTTTCTTGAATTTTTCACATTTTCCAGACCTTGTTTAATATTTTCCTCATTTAAATGGAGTTTTAGGACTTTAAATTAGCCTTTATTGCAAATAAATCGAGAAAAGTTTCAAAAAATAAGTTTTCATTTTTCCTAGGTTAAGATAAATATAAAAAGCAAAAAATAATTTTTCCAGATTTTTCATAGTTAAATTTGTAATTTTTAGAAATTTAATTAGTTTTAAATAGTTTTTAATTCATAGAAAATAGAAAAATAATGAAAAAACCAAAATTAGTTTTGAAAATTCTCTTTAGTTATTTTAGATTTTTCTAAGTCATAATTTCACTTTTTTAGCTTTATTTCATATTTTCTCATATTTTAGGGGTATTATTAAATAGCAAAAATAGTTTTAATTAATAATAATTAAATAAATAGTCATAAAATAATTTTATTTTTCTCAAAATTTTCTCTTATCATTAGGTTTGTAAAAATTTCATTTTCATACTTTTAGGATTATTTATGTTTCAATTTCACATTTTCTTTTATGCGTTCACGTAGTTTTAATTAAATTTATAAAAGAAAAATCAAAAACATCATTTTAAAAATAGTGATAGCGTTTATTTAATATAATTTAGTCTTTTAATTTTCTTTAATTTGCATTTAATCCCCTGTAATTTATAAACTTTCTCTTTAGGTATAATTATTCATAATCACAAAACCTTTTCCCGTTCAAATTCACCCGATCACTATACGTTTGGTGATTCGATTACCGACTTCGTTGGGACTTAACGACACGAGGGAAACACTACACTCTCTTGATCTTCATTGCATTTTTAGAAGTGTTTGAAGTTTATTACGGTTGACCATTCAAGTGGTTAGCTTGTGTGATATAACTGCGGTTGGGCGATCAATTTTTGAAATGCCCATTGCGGTGTTGTGCTAATTATCTTCAGCTTAGCGATTAGTAATTTGAATATTCACTCCTTGTTTATACCATCTATATCTATATATATTTTCTTATAAAAATCCAAAAATCCCAAAACATCTTAAAACATATAAAACACAAAAATATTTTTCTTTTGTTTCTACATATGTATAAAACCAATAAAACTCAAAAAGATTCTTCTTTTCCCATTTTCATAATTCCTTCCTTAACTTTCTGAGATTCCTTAGAGTTAACTCTGAATAATCGCACTGGTTCTTCTAGATCATTGAGTCCCTTTATGCAGTCTAGCGAGAAATTCCTAGAAGCGTTCTAGAGGCGATGTGCCCGAATAGTCGGAGCAGAGATTACGTTATATTCAAGCAACAATATGGCGACATGACGAACTATGGCGGAAATGCTCCAAGCACCCATCGAGGGTTATGGAGATGCCATCATTTTACCGATGTCAATTACGATCACTTTGAATTGAAGACACATTTGATCGACTTATGTCTACAAATCAATTCCGAGGTTTGATCGAGAAGACCGTATGCACACATCCGTTGGTTTAACAAGTTGACTTCAACTATCAATTTCAAGGATGTGCCACAAAAAGTAATCAAGTTGATGCTTTTCCATTCTCACTTGAGGCGGTTGGTGGAAAAAGAACCCCCTCGATCCATCGAAACTTGAGAGGATCTTGTTCAAAAATTTGTCAATTATTTCTTTCCTCCATCAAAGACAACTAATCTTAAAAATGAAATTTCTGGATTTTGTAAAATCATTTTAAGAACAATAACATATAGGTAATCCTTTCGGTCCTTATCCTAATGATTATCCTTTAGAAAATCCATTTGTTTGTAAAAAGTTCTTATTAAACTCCGTTCCTCTGAATCTTCGACTTTTAAATGATGAAAATGTTTATAGTCTTGTTTCAATAAGTAAACATGGTGGTTGTCAATCACCATATCCCATACTAGTTTGTCACTTAACTTTTGGAATAAAACACAAGAGAAATCCTTTCGGTCCTTTTTCTTAAAACATGTTTTCCGCAAATCAAACAAGACTAGTATTTTTCCAACAAACTCATTTAAACAATATCATATATACATGCATCATATAAGAACAACTAGTATGATTTCCTACATCCTTACACACAAGTATATTCAAGAACTACTCCATGATAATAATAACAAAACACAAGTAATAACAAAGTAATTCCAATAACTCAGAGAGCGAAATTCATAATAAGTTTCATAGAATACCTAAACTTTTGGGATTACAAGAACTAGAATTGTGGATTATAGCAACCAGCCTCCCGATAAGCCTAGCTTAACAGTATAACTCGAATGATCAAAACAATGGATGAGAATGAGTCTCTCCACCTCTGGGCGTTTTACAGTAACCCAAACTTTTGGGATGAATAAAATGGTTGGTAATAGTTTTGGTGTAAAACTATCACACTTTGGGTTGTGTAAAACTAGACTACTAAGTCTAGGTTCATTATATAACTAGAGAACCATAAGTATCGTCTAAAAGTTCTCTACAAGTAAAATAACAAGAAATGATCGGCCTCTAATGATTATGGGGAGTTAAGGCAACATTAAATGACAATTTGTGTACCTCAGTCCATACAACGGATCGGTTGTGCCTTGTTCCTCCGCCCAACCGGATCGGTTGCGGGCTCCATCCGAACGGTTGGGCGCATCTTGTACCGCCAGTTTTGACTTTTGCCTTTTTCTTTGTTTTCGCTGATGATTTCCAAGGCAAAACTTGATCTTTACTTGCTGTAGATACTTAGAAATCATTGCGTTTCCCAATCATTGAGTCCAAGAGCTTCCTTACTTGATTTCTTTCCTCGGTAATTCTCTAAATGTGCATGAAAACTTCATTTCTTCATCTTTTGCGATACCTGGCTACATACACATACACAATACGCATCTTTTGCACTTTGCAGAGTTATGAGTAATATAGCCGATTATCATACACAAAACCAACAATAGCAGCTACTAAAACATGTTCATTTTGGCGTTATCAAATTCCAATGCCAAGCTCTACTACCGCCCTCGGTAGGTCTAAATATTTAAAAATCGATTTCAATGGTCTTGATACCGTGGTTCCGAAAAATTTATCAATCATCTCAAAAGAAATAATTATTACTTTGCTTTTAAATATGTGAAAACTTTAAAATGAACCAAATACTTTAGATAACATAACTAGAACACCTCACGAATGATTTTAAGAATTCACTCAACACTCATATATTGGTGGGTATGTGTAAATCACTCAATGCTCAGTCATGATCAATGCTTTTTACCATAAGCTTGTACAAGTATCAAAACAAAGAAAATAAATTCATCAAAGAGGGCTTTTATTCGGGTTATAACGTTAAGGCTTCGGGTTTATAAAAGGTATGGATAAGGCATGGGATAGTTTATGAAATTGGTGTTAAAAAAAAAATAAAGTCAAGTCTAAACCTCCATGTTGCTAGCCATTATACAAACCCATGATCCGAAAATGATTATATTTTCCTCCTTTCTTCCATAGATTTCCAAACATATATAACTTAATTTAGCTCATTGGCTAATCAATATTCTTCATATAGCACATTGGCTATAACCATTTTTTTTAATAACAAAGTTCCCCCATACTTAGTGTAAGCATACACCACAAAAAATACAAATGAGAAAGGCGTCTCCTTCATCTTTGTTGGAGAATGGTACACACTATAGACAAAGTGTAGCTTTTTCATAATCATCAAAAACAATCCAACACTCGAACAACTAGCGACAAACCAATAGACATGACAAAGGGTTGGCTAAGGTTTAGGTGTAAAATCTTTTTAATTTTACGGATTTAAACAAGAATGAAAAGATTGGCTCGAAGGGTGTAACTAAGGGTATCTAGTGCTAAAAATGAGCACTAACAAATGGGTCCATATAAGGTGGTTAACTAATTAACCGATGTGGTTAGCAAAAAAAACATTAAATGTAAAATGGAAGGCCATTTGGGTTAAATCCCTCGATGCCTCTTTATCATTTGAACATATTTTTATCACTTCGAGTGATTTTAACTAATGCATAACAAGTACAAGTTCTAAAATCGACCAATCACCGGCACACTCAAGAAATATAAAAACAAAATATGTGTTTTATACAAAAAAAAACCTCACAATTAAGTGGAAAAAGGCTATAATGCGCGCTAGAAAATGCTATCAAATCCATAAAAAAATTACTTCGTAATTTGTTTCAAATAAAAAAATTTCAAAAACCTCATTTTACCATTGAAATACCCAAGTTGTTTTTAATATATCTCAATAACGTGTGAAAACAACTAGACAATAAGGGTCGATTTCCTGCTAATTACTTAAATCCAAAAACTTAACCTAAATACTAGAAATTAAAAAAAAATCGTATCATTTTTTCCTATTTTCTTCCCTCCCCCATACTTAAGTTTTGCATTGTCCTCAATGTAATAAAAATGAACTTCAAAGTAAATGTTGGGAATAATCCGTTACCACGGATAGTTGTGGTTTACTTCTTTCGGATTAACTTATCGATTGGAAGCGTATTCCGATATTAGATAATGTTTTAGTTCAAGCGTGTCTGATAAGTATAGAATAGATCTTGTGTATATTCTATAATGTTAGCTTTATACTTATCTTGTAAAGGACTCCTTGTTGTATAAAGGAGGTCTAGGTCATTGTCTTAGGTACTTGTCTAATTACCTCATTATTACTCAAAAGGCTTCAAGGTGTAACCCAGTGATAGCAAGATCACTCGTATTATTCATTAATAATATTGGAGCTTAAGTTTTGTGTTTAATCATGTTTATCTACAATACATCATAAAATCCATCTTCTAAGTATTACTAAAGTAAATTCGCGTGCTTAATAATAGCTACAAAATATCATTGACATAAGGTGTGTCTAGATCCATCAAGTGGTCCTCGGAGGCAGGTACGATATTTTTGTTTAGAAGATCCAGGAATTAGCTAACCTCTCGCTCGATTCAATGGAGATGGAAAACAACCAATCAAACTCTTACACACCAAGGCTACCTAGCTCAGAACTAAATGAGTTTGAGATGTGGAGAATCTTGATTGAGCAATACTTTTCATTAGGGACTATCTATGGGAGATCATTCAAGGTGATTCTTTCAAGTCAGTGACTACGTCTTGTGAAGGTTGGTGACACGGATGTTGTGAAAGTTCTACTCTTTGTGAATCTAGTGTTGAAAAGCTTGCGGAGAAGAATGATCTTAAGGCTAGAAGTTTGTTGTTGATGACTCTTCCTAGAGATCAGATCATTGCATTCGGCAAGCACATGGCTGCTAAAGCGTGTTTGAAGATATTGCTGCTCAGTGTTTGGTGGTAATGATGCAAAGAAGACTGAACATTATTGAAACAAAGTTATGAAAATTTCTGCTGCTTCAAGCAATGACTCACTTGATAGTATCTTCACCAAACTCAGAAGATTGTTACACTGTTGTGTGTTTGGCATTGAGGTAGAAAAGGAAGACCTCAATTTGAAGTTTCTAAAGTTTGCCTTGAGTTTCAAACCAATGTTACTATGCGGGAAAACAAATCGAGACATAGAAACAATGAAGCTCAATGACCTTTACAACAACTTCAAACTTATTGAGCAAATGTTGAAGAAGGCAGGGAAACTTGGTACAAGCTCTAGTAGCTTGGCATTGTTATCAACCTCTATTGGCGATTGATGATTACGATGATGATAGTGATGATGACTTTCCATTTCTTGGTTCCTAAAGTTTCCAGTAATGTAAATGTTACCACTGCAGGTTCAAAGAAGAAGGTTGCTAGTATTGGAGATCCTACCTTTTATGATTTCATATCCACACAAGTTGATGGCAGCGTCTTAACTCATGAAGACATGAGAGCAAATTGATGAAGATGACTTGGAGGAGATGGATAAAAATGCGGAGATAGCTCTTATGAGGGCTGGAAATTCTACAAGAAGGCTGGCAAGCTTATTACATCAATGGTGTGAAACTACGAGGCTTTGATAAGAAGATAGTGGAGTGCTTTAACGCCACAAGTTTGGACATTTTGCTAGAAATGCAGAAGACCAAAGACCAAGGACAACAGTCTGCTTGTACAAGCAAAAAAGGATAAGCGTGGAAAAACCAAAGCAATGTTGGCTATTGATGGTGTAAGCTATGATTGGAGTTTCATGGCTGATGAACAAGAAGAAGAACATTACGATGCGCTCTTGTTGCTCTTGAATTTGCTCTCATGGCTTTCTCGACTCACGAGGTACAAAACTTTGAAAGTTGTTCTAAAACATGTAAGTTGCTAAAAAGAAGTTGAAAGGCTTAATGATTTATATTCTAATGAAAGACAGAGTTATATCTTCTAATTATCTTGTGTCTAATCTTAGGAGGCTATGGCGGTATTAGAAAAGCAAATAGACCACTATAGGAAAATGAATCAAAAATATAATGATGATATGATTCTTCTTATAAGAGGTAGAACATACTACTATTTGTGAATGAAGCATACCAAAAGGAGTTTGAAAAACTTCAAAAGAAAAATGAAAATGTCAATTTAACTTTAGACACATGTTACCATCAGTCTAAGTTAATTGATAAATTTGAAATTCAAATATATATAGTAAAGTTAAGTACGGTATGGGTTATAATCGATGCCTCCACCACTAAGAGGTGTTTCATCACCTCGGTATAGATTGCTCATACAAGCTTAGAAGATTTCGGAGATCTTGAAAGAGAATATGGTCCTTTAAAGGACACAATGGTGAAAAGTGAGGAAGAGATTAAGCATGATAATGATGTTTTTGAGAGTGCTAGTGACTCATTTGTTGTTGATGAAATTCTAAAAGAATGTAGAGACTTCTATCCCAAAAGTTGTTATCGTTACAGAGGAACCTAGGAAAACAGGTTAATAAACCTAGATCAAGCTGTAAGGTATCTTTGAGATGTATAGGAACAAGCCCTGACTCACCTAGGGGTAACCAGAAGAGTTGGAATCATGTTAAATCTCAACAACTAGGTAGTGATTTTGTAATGTACAATAAAGCATGCTATATATGTGGTAGTTTTGATCATTTACATGCTTATTGTGACTATCATGTTGGGAGAAGGGAAGTCCATGGGAATAAAGGGTGGAGACTAACGAGGTTTCAACATAATGTACACCCAATTCACATTGCAAAATGGTCGAAGCGGTTATTATAAGTGGCCTCAAAACTTTTGCTGCAAAGCGTTATGCTCACTAAAGTCACTTGTTAAAAGTGCAAAGTCAAAACAATTTTTGCAAAATGCACCTGAGGAAAGGAACTTTTCAAGCTAAAAAGGTTAATTATAACCAGCAGGTGGGTGACTAAAAGAAACCGGCGAGTTCCTTTGCTTTCATTCGAAAGTTACCAGCGCAAGGGTTGTAAAAAGCGAGAAAGGGGACATAGGCGTCTTTGTGAGGCCTCGACGCGTTGGGAATGGAAACCTAAAGGAAATACCTCGACAACCAATCCCAATGGTGTATCAATGACCTTTGATAGATTTAACTATATTGATACGAAGGATCAGTCGATCATGGCTTGGGTCCCCAAAAACTAACTCTTTACTCTTATGTGCGAGAACATCCAAGGACAAAAGATGAGATCAGGATATCTGAGATAGTGGGTGTTCAAGGCACATGGTGGCAACAAGTCTATCCTTATGATTTTGAGCATTATGATGGGACGGTATGTGGGATTTGGTAATGAAGTTAGTGGAACAATATGTATGATACGGGAACACTAAAGATAAAGGAAAACATGGATCATTATTAATATTTCACAAAGCGCACTAAGTCACGTAGCTACATCCATGGAATCTGACTCTAAGCATCATTACATCAGCGAAAACAACTACCAACAACCTACCCCAACACAAGCTTCATAACCCATCCCGACCTACCCACATCTACCATCTATGGTTTCTTTGGGAAGCCCCAGCACAGGCATCATTAGAGCTCCACGCATGTCAATCCCACTTGCACTCACAAGGCATGCTAACCCTTTGCACCATTTGGTGGAGAGGATGATGAAGGACCGGTGGTGGTGGTCTTTGCTCTCAAGAGTTCTTCTAGCGTGGTGCTTGAAGTTCTTCATTAGGGAGTATTGACAAGGGAGGTACACTCGAGACTTTTGTGGAAGTCTCATCATCGTGTCTCATGGGAGAAATGTAAGAATTGAACTATCTCCCTTGGTGAAGCATCTTAGAGTGCGGTTCTTGAGATTTGATGGACCGATGAATGATGGGGTGATACTCATGGACTTATGAGATCTCTTCACGGATGACACTTCTTCAAAATCTTCTTTTCTCTACTCATAACACAAAGTCATCCAGCCTTTGTCGAGAAAATGGCCAATGCGAAGAAAGATTGATTGGATTGGATCGGCTCATGGTGATCTTTTGAAATCTCTTAAGAGAAAAGTGTTGGTGTTATAGAAGGTTATGGGTGCTTGGTTCTTTGATACAAGTTTAAGTTGGATTGATGAAGTTAATAAGGGGAAGGTGTAAGTGGTTGAGAAGTAAATGGAGTCATATGGACCTTGGAAAGTATATCAGTGTCTATGAGTTGACTTAATTGAGTATAGCCACTACTATGTTCATTCCTTTATATACCAACCATTGCCAAACCTCAACTTGATGATTCAGGGGTTTGGTTTATGTTTGTGATTTGCAGATTTGAAGGATTCTTTGTTTGTATTGAATGGTTACTCTTTGGTGTTTACTTTCTAGTTGTCAACGATGTTTATCGAGAATTTATTTTAGGTGGGAACTATATTTCCAATAGTGGTAACAAGCTTGCTTTACGATGGAAAAAGGAAAACAAAGGAACTTCATTTCATTAATAAAACATGATTCATTAAAACCAAAGTGAAAGTACCCTAATCATCAAAACACAAAAGGCTGCAACCTAGCATCATCACCTAACCGGCTACTCCATTGGCTTCTTGCCTTTGCGTAGTCATGCTTGTTTTTGGTTGCCCTCTTCCTTTTGTTCTCAAAGGTGGATTGCATTCTTGACATGGAAGACCAGAACTTGTGGAGGCTTTGATAGCATTAAGAGCTTTGTTGGGATGGATATCACTTCATATGGAGATATTTGTTTCGATGCTATTGGAAGAGCTTTTGGCAAATCTTTGGCCATGGAATAAGTTTCATCATTCTCCTCATCATCATCCGATGAGCCGGTAAAACTCAAGAGATGGTGCGAGTTTTGTAGTGTACACCTTGCGTCTCCTTTGTGTACTTCTGGATGATGTGCTTCCACCATCTTTGGAAGTATCCGACCATCGATGCCTACGAAGAAGTCCCACTTCGATCACATATTCTTATTCGAATCGAGAGGAGATGTCGATGGTATTGGAAGGATTGCTCATGATTATTTTTAGGGATATTGTATTTGATTGTGCTTTGATGAAGATTACAAAAAGCCAAGCCTCCTTATATAGACAAAGTCGGTTGAAAGGGTTAATTAATGAGTATATTTACTTTTTCCTATTTTGGTACGTTAAGGAGTAAATATAGATATTATCGGGTTGACTTTGGAAGATATTGGATAATGGTTTGGTTAAAGGTAACTTTGGTTAATAACAAGTTGGTTATTCCTATCTCTTGGAATACATGACCAAGCTTAAATGGGGTGACTTTAAAGGTGTATAGAGATACACAACAAATGGTTATTGATTCACCATGTCTTATCCACATAAGAATCAACTAGTCCGAGCAAACAGCTATCTTTGGTAAAGACTTGACAAATCCGTTTATGGTTGATAGTTTACCAAAAACTATATGGTTATCAACTCATCATATTCTTTATGATTAAGAGTTGGCTAGTCCATAACAAACGGCTCATGGTAAAGACATATCAAATTCGTTGATAGGCGGTAGTTTGCTAAAAACTATGATGAGCGTCTTGTTATCACATGATTTTATTTACCACGCTCTTTGAAATTTTGTGAAAAATTACCACTTTCTAGTTCGGTTTCACTGACAGGTGTTTTTTTGTTGTTCTAGCCGTTACAAGCGATTGTGTCGGTAACTTATTTTTTTTACTAGTTGAAAGTAACCACGATTTCCATATATATATATATATAGGTTTAAAATTTTAAGTAAATTATCTTCTTTCCATATTGTGATAAATACTTTCTAAAGATAATTTTACTTGCCATAATACTAAACCAACCATATATCTTTCTCTCTCTCATTGGCTAGTTATTCTTTCAATTCTTCTTACGACATAATATTGTTTTTCATCAAAAGTTTCTATGGCACCTTTACAATTTGCAGATGAGCACAACCTAGTGACCTACCTACAAAAGTCTAACGAGAGAAGAGTGGCCTATTTTTCATCAGTTGTGGACTTTCTCAATTACACTCATATAAGTTATGCTTTTCTTTTAAAACCCACAATTTATATCTCTCAAATCAAGCAGTTTGGACTTACGCTAAGTCCATAACACTTGAGATTGAGATACACATGAAAATGATGCTCTAAAGACTTGTGGATGGGGTAACTTTGATGATTTCTGAGGCATCCTTGAGGAGAGTACTCCAATTGGGTGATCTCAATGGTCTCATCACATATACCTATGCCTCGAAATTCATGATACTTTATCATCCATGGGGTATGATTCGGTACTTTCAAAAGAGTGGTTTTGTCCCCAATGGAGATTTTTGATTCATACTCATTGCATTGTCACAGTCCAAAGAAAACATCTTATGAGCAATTTAGTTCAACCATGGCTTATCATTTGGTTTGTCTAGTCCTTGATAAGATTTTAACCGGTAATTATATTTTACAAGTATGAAAGGCAATGTACAGAGTAAAACAAAATTTTAATGTATCCAAGGTTTGTGCAAGCAGTGCTAAATGAGTTTCAATGCACCCCATACTAATGTTTATCAAATCGGTTGCCTAAAGCCTAAAGTTTTTCAAAATTTGAACAAAGATGGCAATATGATTTTTACACCTCTCCTTCCCCAAATCCAGTTTCAAACACCTATGAGAGGTCTAAACGACCAACTCCTCTCATGACAACACGACAAGTTTGAACCTTTTGGTCTAGGAACAAGCAAGGTGGTGGTTCTAGACTTCAACCTAGTCCACTAGGGAGGAATCACGAGCCTTTGCCCCATGATTCACCTTCTCAACAGTAACACATTTGAAGTGATGAGGCGTTAGGCAACAATTGGAATTGATGGGTTTGTGTACAAAGTTAATAGCGGTTGAATCTCTCTAGAAGGATTTGGCACATGTCAAGAAGCGAATGTCAAGGATGTTAAACACAAAAAGAGATTTAGACCTTAAAGGAAGAGTTTCAGGTTGAAAAAGCACAAGAAGACGCAAAGTTGGTGATTTCATCTTCATCCTCACCTCGATGGTAATTAATTTGGTTTTGATCACGATTTGGGAAATTCTCCCAAAGAGGGAGGAAACAGTCTTTGACACTAAGGAGGAAAATTGATTTTGAAGATGAAGGAGATACAAGTAAATAAAGGAAGCTAATACTCAAGAAGAGTAACTTGATGATCAAGACTTTTACATCTGCAAAGCTGATTTTACCATTCCCTTTCCCTTTCGAGAGCCAACTATTGCCACCGCAAGTGAAGAATTTGATAAGCGAAGAAAGACAAAGGTAAAGCAGTTTTGGAAAATGTAGAGCAAACTGGAAGAAAGATTTCAAAGAAACGACAAGCACAGATTGCTCTTGATAGTGAAATTGCTTAAATGATTCTTGAAGAACAAGTTAACGATGAAATGGAAGTTGCAAGCTTTTTGGAGACTAAAAGATTGAATAGAATGGAAGATTTTTTTGAAGATCCACTTTCCAATCTTCAACCTACAATTCTTAGAGAGAGACTCCAAAGTTTAGCTATGTTCCCGAAGATATTGAGTTCTTGATTGCTAATAATCAAATGATCAAGAAAAGGCAATTGACTGGTGGCGATGCATCCTAATCAAGAACAAAGCTTTCAGGTTGAAGGATTTCATTCAAATGAAGAACAATCAAGCACTTGAAGATGTGATCAATTCAGTCAAAAAGGGCCAGAAGAAATCAAGACAACGTGCAAGGCACAAATTCTTTCATATATGAAGACTTATTGTTGTCATTTTGGTGGTTGGAAGAAGCATCAATTCAAAGGAATGTCTGATGATCAAGTTGAAAAGGCTTACTACAGAGTTCAAAAACAAAATAAAGCTTTTACCAATGGGAAAGAAGGCAAGAAGGATTCCTAAATTGAAGAAAGGCCAAAGAAAGTGATTCTCATCTTGTTAAGAAGACTAAGGTTGAAGAACAAGAAATTCACCGAAATTCATTGAGAACAATCGACCGGAATGATTGTGATTGAAGAAGAAGATTTTTATCGAGAACCACTTGCAAAGTTCGACATCCTATCATTGATTGGGAAGTTTACACTGCTAGCAATTTTGCTACAACATGGAAGATCACAAGGCTAGGTGGTGAAACTTCATCATTCATTCAATTTGAAGATCTTATAAAGCTTTTGACAGAGATGACCTTGATACACTATAGAGGTTAGTTCAAGAAAGGTTTAATGCTCAAGATCTCAAAGATACAAAGGAGATGCAGTTATGGATTAATCTTAGATGGCTCTATGAACCAATGTTAATGATTTCTAGAAATTCTCATGCACATGTCACTGTACTAAATGGTTTTACTATGATTCATGTGAAGTTCATCATGTCTCTACAACAACTGGAGAAGATGCATTCATTGCTGAGAAAAATATCCACTCAGTGGAACTCTCTTTGTGATGTTATGTACAACAATAAGAGTTCATGAAGACAATGAGAAGGTCAGAGCATTGTTACATAGGCTTCAAGATCAATGTTCCAGAGCCATATAGAAGTTAAGGAAGAAGTGAAGTGTTTGGTTGAATTCCCCAAATCCTAGAAGATAATGTAGACTGAAGAAACTTATTGATTTGCAGAGAAATCATAAGTTTAGGGTAGGATTGTTGGGAATAATCCGTTACCACGGATAGTTGTGGTTTACATGGATTAACACTAGGTGGAAACGTATTACCGGTGGTACATTATTACCCTTGCTATTAGATAATGTTTAGTTCAACGTGTCTAGATAAGTATAGAATAGATCTTGTGTATATTCTATAATGTTAGCTTTATACTTATCTTGTAAAGGACTCCTTGTTGTATAAAGGAGGTCCTAGGTCATGTCTTAGGTACTTGTAATTACCTAAATTATACTTACAAAGGCTTCAAGGTGTAACCCTAGTGATAAGCAAGATCACTGTGTATTCATTAATAATATTGGAGCTTAAGTTTTGTGTTTAATCTGTGTTTATCTACAATACACCATACAATCCATCTTCTAAGTATTACTAAGTAAATTCCGCGTGCTTAATATTATTATACAAAATACCAATGACACAAGGTGTGTGTCTAGATCCATCGATGAAAATGGGAAAAGAAATAGTCAAAAATATACCACGGGATAGAATATGTAATATGCATATTGGGTCATAAGCAAGCATGTGAGTTATCCAACTCCAAATATTTAACCAACAATAAGCTTCGTCACATCTATCTACCCAAACAAACGCAAAATACACAATACACAAAACAAAACAAAACAAACAAACAATCCAAACACTACTTAAAATATGAAAATAAACAAAGTTTGATCATCATCCTAAAGAAATAGTTAAGAGATAGAGATAATATTGTTCAGCACAATAACCATTGTTTTTGAAACACAAACCAATAATTATCCACTATCCAATCCATGTTCTTAAAGGCATTACGTCGAGCTCCTCCGGTAATCCTTTGAGCTTTCCACTTCCTGCATCTCTTAAATGAGCAAATCCTTCAACTTCCGTACTTTCTGGCATAACTGGCTCACTAAATATAACAACCCGTAGAAATTTTCCTCTTCGATTTTGGCTAGATTTTTTATTTCTTTTTGATCTATAATGCGACCGATTAGGTTAAAATATAAAAATAAACTAGCAAAGCCGACGCAGTATTTTATGACAAAGATTTGAGCGGCTTCCAAAATATAACTTATATTTTTCGGACACCGGAGGTACGTTTACTCGAAGATTGACAAAAAGGTACCGATTATACTATTACGTCCTAATAAAACAAAAGAGATAAACACCTCATTCACTCTCTCTCCCGTTTTACACATATACTGTTCCCTTCTCTTTCTTGTGGACACAAAACAAAACACGAAACAAAAATGGTGGAATCTTCCCCTCTCTATCAAGTCAACCACGAAATATATTGTCCCACATGCCAAAAACTATCACCTATCATGCTATCCATCTTAAAGGCACGTGGTGCAAGTAAGTTAGTCAAGAAGGAGGGTCTCTCTACTCACTAGGTCAAGAAAGCAAGGATGCCTCATTCTCTTTATTCATCTATACATAAGAAGGGTTCTTTTACAGATTTCAATCCACCCATCACTCATAATCTGAAAATTAGGGTTCCAAGAATTAGGGTTTCATCAAAACAAAGGGGTTTTTAAAATTGGTAAGGGGGTTTTGTTATTGGAGGAATAAGGAAGATTTCCCAAGTATTTAATTGCTTCAATTCGTCCCGAGCTTCTCCAATCTGAGCTTTTGGTGTTCGGATGTTTTTCCATTCGACCCACAGTTTCATTGTAAGAACCATGTCTTGATTGTTATTTTGATTCTATTAAACTCAAAATTTAATTTCATTATGTTCAATCTTTTCTTATTTTATTGACTTGGTATTGAATGAATTAGTAAATGGAATGTTGTTTTATGTTGTTGTTGTTCGTGAAATACAAAAGGAAAAGCAGAAAATATTAAATTTTGATTCCGTAAACTTTCGGCAATCATAATTAGTATCGCCTTTTCTTTCGACTTAATGTTTTAGCTTGGCTTATTTGTTTCGCTTAAAAGCGTCGCGTAGTAGTTTAGTGGTCTCAAGTTGTTACTGACTTATTTAGTGTTGGTTTGGGATTGTTTGAAAAGATTCTTGTTACTTTCGGTTTCGATTCTTGAACCTCGATCAGCCCTCGTCACTTTGCCTTAGTTACTAAATGTCATAATGTTTTCGAGTAAGTTTAAAAAGGGTCTAGTCACTTTGGTTCGAGTCTTTGACTCACGAGTAGTGCACTAGTTTCCGAGCCGTTTATTTTGTTAAACTGATACAGGACTTGTGTATCTTTTACTAGTCTTCCATTTCTTTTTGTCCAAACTACAAATGTTTCCTTGTCAAAATGTTTACAAAAACTACATCGTTCAGGTTCTAAAGCAGGTTGTTGGTTGCTAACGTTGGGCCACAAGGCACGCTTCGCAGTTAGCCGTTTGGTATTCGGTTATGGGTGCGAAGCATGACAATACCTAATCCAACTTGGTTATATTGATAGTCCGTTTGATTATCGGAAGCCCTGCCGGTATACCGTACACCATCTTGAGTTGTCCGACATATTTCCGTTTGTTTTTCCATCACTCACAACTTGATATAACGTTCTTACTACATGTTACAACTAAAAAATAAATGGGCAAATTTTTATATTAGGAACATTTTTGATAAATAAAAATCTATAATATAATTTTTCGTCTATGTTAACTCCATTATACATATATATACATGACATATCAAAAACCCACGAAAGATTATTTTATAAGTACATATATATATATACATCGTCGCAACATCACCTATATATAAAACTTTCAAGATAAATATTACTTCGATATCTTTTATAAAACAAGACATATATTTTTTGTGAAAAGCCGTTAAAACCTATATACATACACACATCGTGCTTTTGTCAACTAAAACAAATCAACTATACTATGATGTTATTTTATCAAATGTTTCCAAACCAAGCAATATAGTATTTCTTTTTATCTATTTATGAAAGTATACTCTTTGAATGTCATCTCTAAACCCGTTCTTACTAGCCAAACTATACTATTTTGAAATTTATAAACTTAACAACAACAACAACAACAACAACAACAACAACAACAACAAAAAGTACATTTAAAATTTATAAAGTTTCATTAAACTTGATCGAGTCTTGAACATGAGTAAAGACTAAACATGTCGCATAATAAGGTTGCTGTTGAAGCTACTTGTTACTTGATTTCTTTGTGCTTTATTCTCCGAAACGCTAAGGTGAGTTTATAGCCCCACTTTTACTCTTATTTACTTACTTTATAAAACTTTGGGGTGAGAAACATGCAAAACTCTTTTCGGACCTGAAATTGAAAACACTATTACGCGGAACAACCTTGAATCCCAACTATGCTATCGTTAGTTCCCTTTGGGAGGCTGATTGTTATGAATAGATCTATTGGGGATGACACCCGTTGAGTTTGACCGGATAGGCAAATGTCGAACGATACCATATCGTATTGATTGAGTGTCGGAAATACACTTGCAGCTTTTATTTATCATGCTTCTAGATGCATGCACACCGCCATAGTTTCGTCGCTGAACTTGGTACTAGCGTGTAATCCCTTTTGCATATAGTATCATTCAAGGAGATGCTTATATGTACAAGTGTACAACTATGGTCCAACTTGAATACTTTAAATTAAACCTATGAACTCACTAACCTTTGTGTTGACACTTTAGCATGTTTTCTCGGTTTACTTCTTGGTGGTAAATGGCAATGGTATTCGATTGAAGACCGGCATTCGAAGTGCCAAACATATTTAACACAATTTTAATGGGACAACATATATTTTATGGGCACTTCCTCGCTTTGAAACAATGATGTAAAACCATTTCTTAAATTAATCTATATTTTGAAAATGGAATAAAATTTCCATTCTTTATTGCCTTGTGTTGTGTATATTGATTTAGTAGCACCTCATGAAACGCTTCATTGTGAAATTTTGGGGGGTGTTGATTGGTATCGTAAGCCGAGTTATAGAGAATTAGGTATTTTTCAAAACCTAAACTATAACAAAATTTTCTAAAAAACACTTCAACGCCCATGCAGTGTTGATGTCCGCCTTGCCTTGCTAGTTACACGATATGAGTCGATATATGTGTTACTATTGCATTTTAGGTTCAGATAAAATCTTATTTGAATTAAATTAGTTATCTCTCAAAATCATTAAGTTTCTTAACTTCACATTTAAACTTTAAGGTCTTTCTTGTTTGTTTGGGTGTGGTTTATGTGTATATCTTACTCTCATTTAAACTTTAATTTCTTGTTTGATTGGGTCATAAAGTTTAAATGAGAATAATGTTGATGTAACAAACTTAAATGAGATTAAGAATAATTAACTTAAGGAGAGTGTAGAGTAGACTACGAATGCTTAGACTTGTTACCCCTCTTCATGTTAAACTGTGTAACATGTCCACTATTACAATATCGCACTATGATATGCCCCTAATTGCTTCTATGTTATTTCTTTATGTAACATACAACTACTTGCTTTATATTATTTTCACACATATATTTAAACCACCTCTGTCACTGGTCACAATCTCTTATGGCACTCTTATGCTCTATCCTTCGTAACCTCATACGACTCTACAATTTCTGTTTTGAACTCAACTATCGCCTCATGTCGCTAAATCTTTCACGAACAACATTCATGACGACCGTTTTAATATATATACCCACATCATCGTCACCGCCGTGATCAACCAGGCGTTCTAAACCACGAGGACGTGGTTCCTTTTAAGGGTGGGTACTATAACAACCGATAAATTTTCTCTTGATTTTCATGCTAGATTTTTTCTTTTTTATCTATAATCGCGACTAGTTACAGATTAAAATATAAAAATAAACTAGCAAAGCCGGACGTATTTTTATATGACCGGTATTTCAAGACGCTTCCAAAATATAATTTTTATATTTTTCGACACCGAGGTACTTTCGAAGATTCGACAAAACACGGAGTACGATTCTGTTCGTCTAATAAAACAAAAGAGATAAACACCTCATTCACTCTCTCCGTTTTACACATATACTGTTCCCTTCTCTCTGTGGACATAAAACAAAACACAGAGACACAAAAATGGTGAAATCTTCCCCTCTCTATCAAGTCAACCACGAAATATATGTCCCATGCCAAAAACTCACCTATCATGCTATCCATCTTTAGGCGTGGACAAGTAAGTTTAAGAAGGTCTCTCTACTACTAGGTCAAGAAAGCAAGGATGCCTCATTCTCTTTATTCATCTATACATAAGAAGGTTCTTTTACGATTTCAATCCACCCATCACTCATAATCCGAAAATTAGGGTTCAAAGAATTAGGGTTTCATCAAAACAAAGGGGTTTTTAAAATTGGCAAGGGGTTTTGTTATTGAGGCATAATGAAGATTTCCCAAGTATTTAATTTCTTCAATTAGTCCCGAGCTTCTCCATCTGAGCTTTTGGTGTTCGGATGTTTTTCCATTCGACATTTCATTGTAAGAACCATGTCTTGATTGTTATTTTGATTCTATTAAACTCGAAATTTAATTTCATTATGTTCAATCTTTTCTTATTTTATTGACTTGGTATTGAATGAATTGGTAAATGGAATGTTGTTTTATGTTGTTGTTGTTGTTGTCAAGAAATACAAAAAAAAAGAAAAATATTAAATTTTGATTAGTAAAATTTCGGCTTAATCATAATTCGTGACATTTCTTTTGGCTTAAATTTTTAGCTTAATGGCTTATTTGTTTCGCTTAAAAACCGCCCCTGTTAGTTTAGTGGTCTCAAGTTACTGACTTATTTAGTGTTGCGGTTTGGGATTGTTTGAAAAGATTCTTGTTACTGGGTTTTGATTCTTGAACCTCGATCGGCCCTCATCACTTTGCCTTAGTTACTAAATGTGTAATGTTTTCGAGTAAGTTTAAAAGGGTCTAGTCACTTTGGTTCGAAGTCTTTGACTCACAGTGAGTGCACCTAGTTTCCGAGCCGTTTGTTTTGTTAAACCGATATCACTGACTTGTGTATCTTTTACTAGTCTTCCATTTATTTTTTGTCCAAACTACAAATGTTTCCTTGTCAAAATGTTTACAACTACATTTGTTCGGTTCTCGTAAAATCGGTTGGTTTTAACCTTGGTTTGCCAGGCACAACTTCCTTGAGTAGCCGTTTGGTATTAGTTATGGGTCGGCCCATGACAATACCTAATCCAACTTTTATATTGATAGTCCGCTTGATTATCGAAGTCTCAAAGCCTATACATAACACCTCTTGAGTTGTCGACATATTTCAATTTGTTTTTCCATCACTCACAACTTGATATAACTTTTACAACACTTTTATACATGTCACAACTAAAGAAATAAATGGGCAAATTTTATATTAGGAGCATTTTTGATAAATAAAAATCTATAATATAATTTTTCTCGTGTTAACTCCATTATACATATATATACATGACATATCAAAACCTAATTTAAAGATTATTTTATAAATACATATATATATATATATATATATATATATATATATATATATATATATATATATATATATATATATATCGTCAACATCACCTATATATAAAACTTTCAAGATAAATATTACTTCGATATCTTTTATAAAACAAGACATGTATTTTTGTGAAAGCAAATAAAACCTATATACATACCACATGCGTTTTTTGTCAACTACAACAAACTACTATGATGTTATTTTATCAAATGTTTCCAAACCAAGCAATATAGTATTTCTTTTTATCTATTATAGCCAGTATACTCTTTGAATGTCATCTCTAAACCCGTTCTTACTAGCCAAACTATACTATTTTGAAATTTATAAACTTAACAACAACAACAACAACAAGTACATTTAAAATTTATAAAGTTTCATTAAACTTGATCGAGTCTTGAACATGAGTAAAGACTAAACATGCCGTACTAATTTAGGTTGCTGTTGAAGCTACTTGTTACTTGATTTCTTTGTGCTTTATTCTCCGCTGCTAGGGTGAGTTTATAGCCCCACTTTTACTCTTATTTACTTCTATAAAACTTTGGGTGAGAAACATGCAAAACTCTTTGGACCTAAAACAGAAACACGATGAAACAACCTTGAATCCCAACTATGCTACCGTTAGTTCCCTTTGGGGAGGTGCGATTGTTATGAATAGATATATTGGGGATGACACCCGCTTGAGTTTGACCGGATAGGCAAACGTCAACGTATACCATATCGATATTGATTGAGTGTACTCAAATACACTTATTTGGCTTTATTTATCATGCTTCTAGATGCATGCACACCGTCGTAGTTTCGTCGCGATGAACTTGGTACTAGCGTAATAGCCCTTTTGCATATAGTATCATTCACCGAGATGCGTATATGTACAACTATGGTTCAACTTGAATACTTTAAATTAAACCTATGAACTCACCAACCTTTGTGTTGACATTTTAGCATGTTTTTTTTCTCAGGTTTACTTCGTTGGCGGCTGTAATGGCGATGAACGAAAGCTGGCATCCAAAGTATTTAAACACAATTTTAATGCGACAACATATATTTATGGGCTTTACTTCGCGACTTTGAAACAATGATGTAAAACCATTTCTTAAATTAATCTATATTTTGAAAATGGAATAAAATTTCCATTCTTTATTGCCTTATGTTGTGTATATTGATTTAGTAGCACCTCATGACCAACGCTTCATTGTGAAATTTTGGGGTGTTACACTAAACAAAACCATTCCCATAGGTTGAATAAACCAAGGCTCTTGCAATCTTAGTAATCAAGTGTCCCCATAAATATAGTTAACGCTTCCTGTCACTTCGATGAAGGTCACGGGCAATCAACATATCTAGTGATCTTAACGGATGTCTTTCTTCAAAAGCAAACGGTACACATAAATCATCTTCCGAATCCTATCACATCATGTGCCCCGTTGTAATAGAGACTAGACTACTCCTATGAAATACTTGCAAAAGTGGTTTTCTAATCGCTGGGACCCTACTTTCTCCATATGTTAACTTACTTTCCGTGCTTATCTTCTTCCAAATCTCTTTCATCAAATCCTTCCTTTTCCTATCACTCAACATAATTATATATTTCCTCGGTTTCTCAAATCTTCGTCCGAATATAATCCTAACAAATTTCCAAATTCCCATAATGTGACAACATGTTCTCGATCACCTAGCCTGAAAGTAATACACTTGTCCGAAACCGTAATTGTAATATCCATTTTCATTTCAAAGGAACACAAAATTCTAACACCATTTTTGTATATGGGATCATCGATGTTGAGAGCTCTCCACATTTATGTAGTTAGAATCCTTGTTCCATAATGTTCATCAACCTATCTCTCTAAAACTTCATGTGGCGTTGACTTTGCAATACTTCCCATTAATAATCCGATGTCCGATGTACTTCTTTTCCTCCAATAGATAACAAGGTGTCATTGAGACGCTTTTGACGATCGCGATTCTCTCCGCCAAAGAAGGGTTGCATTCAGGATTGGCATTTCATCTTTCTTCTTTCTTGCTCTCGAACCGTGATGCGATCCATTTTCCTATCACATCCTTTACAACATAATCAAGTCGGATTAGCCGTTAGAAACATGAAATGTTATCGCAGAAATCACAAATATAAGCCAATATAAGAGTGTTAGAACAAACGGAAATGTCCATAGAAGCCTCAAAGGTCTACTTAAAAATTCAAAATTCCCACATCAGAACGTGGAATCGTTAAGGAGACAACAGATCCGTTCCACTTGCCTACTCGAACAACAGTTAGGTTAAACTGCGACCGGATCATTACTCAATCTTGACTTGCCTTCAAATCCATTCCTAATCGATTCTTCCAATTCCAATTCACTCCTAAGTACATTCTAACATCATGATTCCCGTTATCCTCAAATTGTTCCTAATTTGTTTCCAAAACTTCTAATCATCACATATTCATCTTGCTTAGAACTTAACAATCTTAACCTCAATTCTTAATTACTTGTTCTAATCAACAATGTGACATCTAAAATTCATTAAAATGCATCATCTACCAACTAGGAATCATCAATTGCAACTTAATTTGTTTCAATGGCACAACCTAATTAAATTCTAAAATTCAATCATCTAATACTCATTCCATGTTGAATCAATCACTCTAATTTGCAATGCATTCTATATCATTACACTTAATCCTGAAAGATTACAACTTAATTCGAATTCTATCAAAAACCCCCAAATTAGTGACCTAATTTGTAATTCGAATCAAGTGCTCTAATTAAACATTAATTAAGTTAATTGATTGCAGATGCTTACTTGCTTAGGTGCCATGATGATCTTCCAAAAATTTTACAAGCTTCAAACAACTTCTAGTGAATTTTTGGCCAGTGGAGGATTAGTGTAAATTGCAGTGTTTCGGAAAAAATAAATTTTGTATATATACTTGTATGCAACCGTTTCAATCATGGACACAACCGCTTGGTTTACATTTTGCATAATTTTGCATTTTTCACTTTACTTGGACATTTTGCCTTTCAAGCAACAATCATTTACTCAAAAATCCGATTAAAGATGCACACAACATTCATCCAACCATTTGGAAATTTCAACAAGATCTAATCTCAAAAACTAAATCATCATACTCATAATCATAACTTAAACTAAAACTCAAAATGCATTAATTAAATAACTTCAAAATAATAATAAGAGCAATAAAATGAAATGAAAAACAAGAAATCCTAAATGCATAAAATTAAAAGTTCATGAAAATCAAGCAAGCAATTGCTTGTTATTTTGGTGTTTTGCTTCTCCTTATTACTCCTCAATCTCAATATGATGTGTCCTCACTTAGAAATTTCCCGGTCAATTCATGGTGTGTTTCATGAGTTTTGAATTTCTTAACAAATCTTCTCCCATCGTGCATAGTATATTGATAAGGTTTTAAATGAACCTTTTGGGGGTCGTTTAGCCCTTAATCACTTTTGTATCCTTTATTACTTAATATCGTTCCTTTTCACTTTTTAAGTCTCTTGAAGGCAAAAATCTTTGAATGACACTTATTGGACCTCGAAAGAAAATATGGCCAAACAAAATCGAGTCAAGAATCGAGGCTTATGGAGCAGAAGGAGACGGCGTCGGGTTGTCCTCTAAAACGCCGTACATCACTTTTGTCACGACTCGTAGCCAAATTTCTTATTTACAATTGACGATGTCGGGCTTTAAAAAGTAGGTCGTCATGACTCGACGTGACCTAGATTTGATCCAAACGGCTAGAGGCGAAGGGACGTCACAACATAAGGTGGCATGACGCCATCTAAGCCAGCCAAGGCGAAACCCTAATGGCCACGCGTCAAAAATTAAAGGTGGCCGCCGCGAATGTAATGTTATATATATAGAATCTGAATTTTAGTTTCAGTGTAGTCTTGAATAAAAACTTAAACCTAACCAAGGTCTGCTTGATGATTTTAGTTCCCAACCCTATCTTACATCAAGATAAGTGTTTTACTTCATTAATTAAATTATGTCTTCAATTACTTGTGTGTATGCTTGCATGTTCTCCATGTCCCGACTAATTTACTTGTGTTTTGCAGGGAATATGAAACTTAATTATTGAATATTGATTGGTTGTCTCTTATCTTAATATTGTGATCTAGTAATGTCACGATAGGTCATCCGTTGTGTAGTTAATGCTTGATTAATCTTTGTGAACCTTAGTTTGTAGCACCTAGAGTTGTTTAGGGCTAACCATCCGAAGAGTACCTTAGAGTTAAAGTTTATAAATCCTAGAGACTTTGTAGGCGATAGCCTTTGGTAGTTTCAAAGAGTTAGGGACAAACGCATACCTTCTTACCCAGACACACGCGATTAAGAATAAGGACGTGACAATTCAACCATCAATAGGAGATAATTAAGGAGTAATAAAACCTAAGTAAACACATCTTTAAACCACCATACGAGCACACAATAATTAGACATAGACTACCCTCACCTTGGTTAATTAGATAATTAGATGGTAGAAGTAATCGTTAGAAATACCAACCCCCAATCCAAACCCAGAGATTCGTACCTTTCCATTTCCTAAAAATATAGATAAAAATAAATCTTTCCTCAACCCCAACCTTGCGTGGTAACCTCTCATTGCTATTCTGTTCCCAAGATATCAATTCCCGTGGCTTACCTAATACTACACAATGATTAGGTTCATTGCTGGGTGTTGAACAGCTTATCGACGAAAGAGTTCCTTTGACGACGGCCGCGTAGCGTTATCAAGATTTTGGAGCACGGGGAATAGAATGGCTAGTTAGGAATCCCCTACGTTGGGTTTCTTTTTGCTTGATTCCTATCAAGTAAATTTTTCTCATTTTTAGCTTCTTCCGTCTATCCTAACTACTCGCGACCTTCGTTCATAAAATCCATCACTCACCATGATACGTGTCTTCCGTAGAAGATTCTATACACTACCGTTCCCAACTCCGAATTGAGAACGTCCCACAAAACCCTTTGGTTCACTATTTTGGAAATCACCTAGGCATAATGAGATAAATTGGCAACAAAGTCCTTTCAACTCCGGATTATGATGAGGAATTTGATTATGGTGAAGCACTTGACAACGGGAGGTCTCGATGAAGTTAGTTTTGAAATGGAAGAAGACCCCTCCCAATGTTTTGACCCTAGGTGTAGAATTGAGAAAGATGGTCCCTTTAACATGCAATTCCCTTGCAAAATAGGATTAGAAGGGTTCGATGTTTACTTGAATTCATTCACGCCTTTGAACTTAATCTCGAGGACCTATACAATAAATCAAGATCAATGAGTTAACTTATCAAGGGAACAATGTTGTTGAAGCAGTCACTCATTTGCACGTGTTTGTTGGAAGTTTTGCTTATTTGGTAGAGTTCATGGTCTTAGAAGACTTAGGAGAATTTATTGATAAGGACCTCACTCAAGTAATTTTGGAAAACCTTTCAAAAGAATGACTAGGTTGAATGAGCGGATGATTGATGGTCTAATTACATTCTCTGATGAAGTTGAAGACTTTATCTACCAAATGCCACGTGCTCATCTTAGGTTTAAACATAAGGATATTGAGGCTTGTAATAGAATGACACTTATTCCATTGCTTAGTGAAAGGATAAAAAGTGACTTAGGTACCCATATGAGAAAACTAAGATTGTATTACAAAATGCCTAGAGTTGGGGAGATACAAAGAATGAGAGAACATTGGAATGGCTTAAGTATGAAAACGCGATGCGTGCGAGACAACGTAAGGGGCACAACCTGAGGTCTTCTACAAGACTCATAAACAAGAAAAGCGCGTGGGGAGGCAGCCATGCTTATTTGTTTGCTTGTTTGTGTGATATATCTTTTATTGATTGCTTATTCTCATGTTTAAATTTCTTTTATTTTTTAACCTCGATCTTAATTACATATATAAAGGTATTTACATAAAGGATAAGTGTGGGAGGATTACACGTTTCCAAAGAAACGTAAACATGAGAATTTCAATTAATTAAAAGATATACATGTGTGTTGTTGGTCAAATGCTTGTATGAGTCGCCAATGGATGTTTCAGAAAATTTTTCCAGATTAAAGATGTAAATTTTCCGAAATTTTTCAGAAAATCATGGACCGGTTTTGTGGGGATAACCGACGGCGTCGGAATGTCGCAACGACGGCGTCGGAAGAACCAAAAAATTTTCGTTTTACGAGCTACTTATAATTTTTTGGAATTTTCGGTCTTAATTTTCCGAAATTACGTAAACATCCATTCCAAGCATTATATCCTAGTTTAGTAGAGCCTTCCACATTTATTATTACCTGCCCGATTTTGTGAAGGTTTCGTTTGTTTTCTTCAAATTATTGAGTTGGTATTTATCAAGAAGGAGATACATAAGATGAGAAGGATCCGTTTTACGCATACGCGTTCTTGAAGAAAAATATAACCACCACTTTACGGATCCTACCGAGGGGGTACTAGTTTC
>OU343216.1:64341453-64366972 GCA_910596185.1 Chrysanthemum makinoi | reverse complement strand
ATTTCGAGGAGTAATAAGGAGAAGCAAAACACCAAAATAACAAGCAATTGCTTGCTTGATTTTCATGAACTTTTAATTTTATGCATTTAGGATTTCTTGTTTTTCATTTCATTTTTATTTGCTCTTATTATTATTTTGAAGTTATTTAATTAATGCATTTTGAGTTTTAGTTTAAGTTATGATTATGAGTATGATGATTTAGTTTTTGAGATTAGATCTTGTTGAAATTTCCAAATGGTTGGATGAATGTTGTGTGCATCTTTAATCAGATTTTTGAGTAAATGATTGTTGCTTGAAAGGCAAAATGTCCAAGTAAAGTGAAAAATGCAAAATTATGCAAAAATGTAAACCGAAACGGTTGTGTCCATGATTGAAACGGTTGCATACAAGTATATATACAAAAAATTTATTTTTTCCAGAAAAACACACACACACACACTAATCCTCCAGCTGGGTTTCGCAAAATTCGACCATTAGAAGTTGTTTGAAGCTTGTAAAATTTTTGGAAGATCATCATGGCACCTAAGCAAGTAAGCATCTGCAATCAATTAACTTAATTAATGTTTAATTAGAGCATTTGATTCGAATTACAAATTAGGTCACTAATTTGGGGGTTTTTGATAGAATTCGAATTAAGTTGTAATCTTTCAGGATTAAGTGGGTAATTGATATAGGAATGCATTGCAAAAAGAATTGTAGTGATTGATTCAACATGGAATGAGTATTAGATGATTGAATTTTAGAATTTAATTAGGTTGTGCCATTGAAACAAATTAAGTTGCAATTGATGATTCCTAGTTGGTAGATGATGCATTTTTAATGAATTTTAGATGCCACATTGTTGATTAGAACAAGTAATTAAGAATTGAGGTTAAGATTGTTAAGTTCTAAGCAAGATGAATATGTGATGATTAGAAGTTTTGGAAACAAATTAGGAACAATTTGAGGATGCGGGAATCATTGTTGATGTTAGAATGCAGCTTAGGAGTGAATTGGAATTGGAAGAATCGATTAGGAAATGGATTTGAAGGCAAAGCCTTCTGCAGGATTGAGTAACCGATCCGGTTGCGAAGCGCAACTGAACTGTTGTTCTGAGGTAGCAAGTGGAACCGGATCGGTTGCTGCTCCTTAACCGATCCGGTTCCACGTTCTGATGTGGGAATTTTTGAATTTTTTAAGTAGACCTTTGAGGCTTCTATGGACATTTCCGTTTGTTCTAACACTCTTATATTGGCTTATATTTGTGATTTCTGCGATAACATTTCATGTTTCTAACGGCTAATCCGACTTGATTATGTTGTAAAGGATGTGATAGGAAAATGGATCGCATCACGGACTCGAGGAGCAAGAAAGAAGAAAGATGAAATGCCAATCTCAGAATGCAACCCGAATCTTCTTTGGCGTGGAGAGAATCATGATCGTCAAAAGCGTCTCAATGACACCTTGTTATCTATTGGAGGAAAAGAAGTACACCGACATCGGATTATTAATTGGGAAGTATTGCAAAGTTTGGGCTGCCATGAAGTTTTAGAGGATAGGCTGTTGATAAGAACATTATGGAACAAGCGGATTCTAACTACATAAATGTGGAAGAGAGCTCTCAACATCGATGATCCCATATACAAAAAATGGTGTTTAGAATTTTTGTGTTCCTTTGAAATGAAAACGGATATTACAATTACATAGGTTTGCTCGGACAAGTGTATTACTTTCAGGCTAGGTGATCGAGAACATGTTGTCACATTATGGGAATTTGGAAATTTGTTAGGATTATATTCGGACGAAGATTTGAGAAACCAGGATTTTAAATATATAATTATGTTGAGTGATAGGAATAAGGAAGGATTTGATGAAAACAGGATTTGGAAGAAGATAAGCACGGAAAGTAAGTTAACATATGGAGAAAGTAGGGTCCCAGCGATTAGAAAACCACTTTTGCAAGTATTTCATAGGATAGTAGTCGAGTCTCTATTACACAGGGCACATGATGTGGATAGGATTCTGGAAGATGATTTATGTGTACTGTTTGCTTTTGAAGAAAGACATCCGTTAAGATCACTAGATATAGCGTGGTTGATTGCCCAAAGACCTTCATCGAAGGGCCGCATTAGGAAGCGTTAACTATATTTATGGGGGACACTTGATTACTAAGATTGCAAGAAGCCTTGGTTTATTCAACCCTATGGGAATGGTTTTGTTTAGTGTAACACCCCCAAAATTTCACAGCGGAAGCGTTCGGGTCATGAGGTGCTACTAAATCAATATACACAACATAAGGCAATAAAGAATGGAAATTTTATTCCATTTTCAAAATATAGATTAATTTAAGAAATGGTTTTACATCATTGTTTCAAAGTGCGGAAGTAAAGCCCATAAAAATATATGTTGTCGCATTAAAATTGTGTTAAATATGTTTGGAAACACTTCGGATGCCAGTCTTCAACGAATGCCATTGCCATTGCCCACGCCAAGAAGTAAACCTGAGAAAAACATGCTAAAATGTCAACACAAAGGTTGGTGAGTTCATAGGTTTAATTTAAAGTATTCAAGTTGAACCATAGTTGTACATATACGCATCTCGGTGAATGATACTATATGCAAAAGGGCTATTACGCTAGTACCAAGTTCATGCGACCGAAACTAACGATAAAGGTGCATGCATCTAGAAGCATGATAAATAAAAGCCCAGCAAGTGTATTTCGAGTACACTCAATCAATACGATATGGTATACGTTCGACGTTTGCCTATCCGGTCAAACTCAAACGGGGGTGTCATCCCCAATAGATCTATTCATAACAATCGCACCTCCCCAAAGGGAACTAACGGTAGCATAGTTGGGATTCAAGGTTGTTTCACGTAATAGTGTTTTCAGTTTTAGGTCCGAAAAGAGTTTTGCATGTTTCTCACCCCAAAGTTTTATAAAGTAAGTAAATAAGAGTAAAAGTGGGGCTATAAACTCACCTTAGCAGCTCGGAGAATAAAGCACAAAGAAATCAAGTAACAAGTAGCTTCAACAGGCAACCTAAATTAGTACGGCATGTTTAGTCTTTACTCATGTTCAAGACTCGATCAAGTTTAATGAAACTTTATAAATTTTAAATGTACTTGTTGTTGTTGTTGTTGTTAAGTTTATAAATTTCAAAATAGTATAGTTTGGCTAGTAAGAACGGGTTTAGAGATGACATTCAAAGAGTATACTTCGGCTATAAATAGATAAAAAGAAATACTATATTGCTTGGTTTGGAAACATTTGATAAAATAACATCATAGTATAGTTGATTTGTTGTAGTTGACAAAAGTACGCATGTGTATATGTATATAGGTTTTTAACGACGGCTTTCACAAAAATATATGTCTTGTTTTATAAAAGATATCGAAGTAATATTTATCTTGAAAGTTTTATATATAGGTGATGTTGCGACGATGTATATATATATATATATATATATATATATATATATATATATATATATATATATATATATATATATATATATGTATTTATAAAATAATCTTTCGCGGTTTTTATATGTCATGTATATATATGTATAATGGAGTTAACATCGCATCGAAAATTATATTATAGATTTTTATTTATCAAAAATGCTCCTAATATAAAATTTGCCCATTTATTTCTTTAGTTGTGACATGTATAAAAGTGTTGTAAAAGTTATATCAAGTTGTGAGTGATGGAAAAACAAAGTCGTGAAATATGTCGGGACAACTCAAGATGGTGTACGGTATACGCCCCAGGTAGACTTCGATAATCAAACGGACTATCAATATAACCAAGTTGGATTAGGTATTGTCATGGGCTTCGGCCCATAACCTGAATACCAAACGGCTACTCAAGGAAGCAGGCCTTGTGGCCAAACCAGTTAGCAACCAACCGTACTCTTACGAGAACCTGAACAATGTAGTTTTTGTAAACATTTTGACAAGGAAACATTTGTAGTTTGGACAAAAAATAAATGGAAGACTAGTAAAAGATACACAAGTCCTGTATCAGTTTAACAAAACAAACGGCTCGGAAACTAGGTGCACTACTCGTGAGTCAAAGACTCGAACCAAAGTGACTAGACCCTTTTTAAACTTACTCGAAAACATTATGACATTTAGTAACTAAGGCAAAGTGATGAGGGCTGATCGAGGTTCAAGAATCAAAACCGAAAGTAACAAGAATCTTTTCAAACAATCCCAAACCGCAACACTAAATAAGCTCAGAACAACTTGAGACCACTAAACTACTACGCGGGACAGTTTTAAGCCGAAACAAATAAGCCATTAAGCTAAAAAATTTAAGCCAAAAGAAAAGCTGATACGAATTATGATTAAGCCGAAATTTTACGGAATCAAAATTTAATATTTTTCTGTTTTCCTTTTGTATTTCTTGACAACAACAACAACAACATAAAACAACATTCCATTTACCAATTCATTCAATACCAAGTCAATAAAATAAGAAAAGATTGAACATAATGAAATTAAATTTCGAGTTTAATAGAATCAAAATAACAATCAAGACATGGTTCTTACAATGAAACTGTGGGTCGAATGGAAAAACATCCGAACACCAAAAGCTCAGATTGGAGAAGCTCGGGACGAATTGAAGAAATTAAATACTTGGGAAATCTTCATTATGCCTCCAATAACAAAACCCCCTTGCCAATTTTAAAAACCCCTTTGTTTTGATGAAACCCTAATTCTTTGAACCCTAATTTTCGGATTATGAGTGATGGGTGGATTGAAATCTGTAAAAGAACCCTTCTTATGTATAGATGAATAAAGAGAATGAGGCATCCTTGCTTTCTTGACCTAGTGAGTAGAGAGACCCTCCTTCTTGGCTAACTTACTTGTCCACGGCCGCCCTTAAGATGGATAGCATGATAGGTGATAGTTTTTGGCATGTGGGACAATATATTTCGTGGTTGACTTGATAGAGAGGGGAAGATTTCACCATTTTTGTGTCTCTGTGTTTTGTTTTATGTCGACAAGAAAAGAGAAGGGAACAGGTATATGTGTAAAACGTGGGAGAGAGAGTGAATGAGGTGTTTATCTCTTTTGTTTTATTAGACGGAACAAGATAATTTGCATTCTGTTTTGTCGAATCTTCTTCGAAAACGTATTCGGTGTCCAAAAATATAAAATTATATTTTTGGAAGCGTCTCAAATATCATATAAAATACCGTTCCGGCTTTGCTAGTTTATTTTTATATTTTAACTGTAACTAGTCGCGATTATAGATAAAAAAGAAATAAAAATCTAGCCAAGAAAACAAGAGGAAAATTTATTCGGGTTGTTATAGTACCCACCCTTAAAAGGAACCACGTCCTCGTGTTTAGGACGCGAGAATCGTCGGGGTTGATACGGTGACGAGATGTGGGTATATATATATACTTAAAACGCGGTCGTCATGAATGGTGTTATCGTCAGAAAGATTTAGCGACATGAGGCGATAGTTGAGTTCAAAACGAAATTGTAGAGTCGATGAGGTTACGAAGGATAGAGCATAAGAGTGCCATAAGAGATTGTGACCAAAGGACAGAGGTGGTTTAAATATATGTGTGAAAATAATATAAAGCAAGTAGTTGTATGTTACATAAAGAAATAACATAGAAGCAATTAGGGGCATATCATAGTGCGATATTGTAATAGTGGACATGTTACACAGTTTAACATGAAGAGGGGTAACAAGTCTAAGCATTCGTAGTCTACTCTACACTCTCCTTAAGTTAATTATTCCTTAATCTCATTAAGTTTGTTACATCAACATTATTCTCATTTAAACTTTGCGACCCAATCAAACAAGAACAGCCTTAAAGTTTAAATGAGAGTAAGCATATACACATTTAAACTTCGCGACCCAAACAAACAAGAACAGCCTTAAAGTTTAAATGTGAGTTAATTAAGAAACTTAATGATTTTGAGAGATAACTAATTTAATTCAAATAAGATTTTATACGAACCTAAAATGCAATAGTAACACATAGCACGACTACATCGTGTAACGGTAGGCAAGGCATGGCAGACATTGGCACCGTGGCGCTTGAAGTGTTTTTAAGAAAATGTGGTTATAGTTTAGGTTTTGAAAAATACCTAATTCTCTATAACCTGGCTCTGATACCAATCTGTAACACCCCCAAAATTTCACAACGGAAGCGTTCGGTCATGAGGTGCTACTAAATCAATATACACAACACAAGGCAATAAAGAATGGAAATTTTATTCCATTTTCAAAATATAGATTAATTTAAGAAATGGTTTTACATCATTGTTTCAAAGTGCGGAAGTAAAGCCCATAAAAATATATGTTGTCCCATTAAAATTGTGTTAAATATGTTTGGAAACACTTCGAATGCCAGTCTTCAACGAATACCATTGCCATTGCCCACGCCAAGAAGTAAACCTGAGAAAAACATGCTAAAATGTCAACACAAAGGTTGGTGAGTTCATAGGTTTAATTTAAAGTATTCAAGTTGGACCATAGTTGTACATATAAGCATCTCGGTGAATGATACTATATGCAAAAGGGCTATTACGCTAGTACCAAGTTCATGCGACCGAAACTATGATGTAAAGTGCATGCATCTAGAAGCATGATAAATAAAAGCTCGCAAGTGTATTTCCAGACACTCAATCAATACGATATGGTATAACGCTCGACATTTGCCTATCCGTCAAACTCAAACGGGGTGTCATCCCCAATAGATCTATTCATAACAATCGCGCCTCCCCAAAGGGAACTAACGATAGCATAGTTGGGATTCAAGGTTGTTTCAATGCATAGTGTTTTCGTTTCAGTCCGAAAGAGTTTTGCATGTTTCTCAAACCAAAGTTTTATAAAGTAAGTAAATAAGAGTAAAAGTGGGGCTATAAACTCACCTTAGCAGCTCGGAGAATAAAGCACAAAGAAATCAAGTAACAAGTAGCTTCAACAGGCAACCTAAATTAGTACGACATGTTTAGTCTTTACTCATGTTCAAGACTCGATCAAGTTTAATGAAACTTTATAAATTTTAAATGTACTTTTTGTTGTTGTTGTTGTTGTTGTTGTTGTTGTTGTTGTTGTTGTTAAGTTTATAAATTTCAAAATAGTATAGTTTGGCTAGTAAGAACGGGTTTAGAGATGACATTCAAAGAGTATACTTCGGCTATAAATAGATAAAAAGAAATACTATATTGCTTGGTTTGGAAACATTTGATAAAATAACATCATAGTATAGTTGATTTGTTTTAGTTGACAAAAGTACGCATGTGTGTATGTATATAGGTTTTTAACGACGGCTTTCACAAAAATATATGTCTTGTTTTATAAAAGATATCGAAGTAATATTTATCTTGAAAGTTTTATATATAGGTGATGTTGCGTAATGTATATATATATATGTACTTATAAAATAATCTTTCGTGGGTTTTTGATATGTCATGTATATATATGTATAATGGAGTTAACATCGCATCGAAAATTATATTATAGATTTTTATTTATCAAAAATGTTCCTAATATAAAATTTGCCCATTTATTTCTTTAGTTGTAACATGTATAAAAGTGTTGTAAACGTTATATCAAGTTGTGAGTGATGGAAAAACAAAGTCGTGAAATATGTCGGGACAACTCAAGATGGTGTACGGTATACGCCCCGGGTAGGCTTCGATAATCAAACGGACTATCAATATAACCAAGTTGGATTAGGTATTGTCATGGGCTTCGACCCATAACCTGAATACCAAACGGCTACTCAAGGAAGCAGGCCTTGTGGCCCAACCAGTTAGCAACCAACCGTACTCTTACGAGAACCTGAACGATGTAGTTTTTGTAAACATTTTGACAAGGAAACATTTGTAGTTTGGACAAAAAGAAATGGAAGACTAGTAAAAGATACACAAGTCCTGTATCAGTTTAACAAAATAAACTACGAAACTAGTGCACTACTCGTGAGTCAAAGACTCGAACCAAAGTGACTAGACCCTTTTTAAACTTACTCGAAAACATTATGACATTTAGTAACTAAGGCAAAGTGATGAGGGCTGATCGAGGTTCAAGAATCGAAACCGAAAGTAACAAGAATCTTTTCAAACAATCCCAAACCGCAACACTAAATAAGCTGTAACAACTTGAGACCACTAAACTACTACGCGGGACAGTTTTAGTTTAAAACAAATAAGCCAAGCTAAAACATTTAAGCCGAAAGAAAAGCTTGATCGAATTATGATTAAGCCGAAAGTTTACGGAATCAAAATTTAATATTTTTCTGTTTTCCTTTTGTATTTCTCGACAGCAACAACAACAACATAAAACAACATTCCATTTACTAATTCATTCAATACCAAGTCAATAAAATAAGAAAAGATTGAACATAATGAAATTAAATTTTGAGTTTAATAGAATCAAAATAACAATCAAGACATGGTTCTTACAATGAAACTGTGGGTCGAATGGAAAACATCCAACACCAAAAGCTCAGATTGGAGAAGCTCGACTAATTGAAGCAATTAAATACTTGGGAAATCTTCCTTATTCCTCCAATAACAAAACCCCCTTACCAATTTTAAAACCCCTTTGATATGATGAAACCCTAATTCTTGGAACCCTAATTTTCGTGATATGAGTGATGGGTGGATTGAAACTTAAAGAACCCTTCTTATGTATAGATGAATAAAGAGAATGAGGCATCCTTGCTTTCTTGACCTAGTGAGTAGAGAGACCCTCCTTCTTGGCTAACTTACTTGTCCACTTTTTAAGATGGATAGCATGATAGTGATAGTTTTGGCATGTGGGACAATATATTTCGTGGTTGACTTGATAGAGAGGGAAGATTCCACCATTTTGTGTTTCGTGGTTTTGTTTGTCGAAAGAAAAGAGAAGGGAACAGTATATAAAAACGTGGGAGAGAGAGTGAATGAGGTGTTTATCTCTTTTGTTTTATTAGACAGTATAAATCGGACTTGTTTTGTCGAATCTTCGAGTAAACGTATTCTCCGTGTCCGAAAAATATAAAAGTTATATTTTTGGAAGCGTCTTCGAAATACTGTCATAAAAATACTGTCGTCGGCTTTGCTAGTTTATTTTTATATTTTAACTGTAACTGGTCGCGATTATAGATCAAAAAGAAATAAAAAAAATCTAGCCGCGAAAAATCAGTAGGAAAATTTACGGGTTGTTATATTTAGTGAGCCAGTTATGCCAGAAAGTACGGAAGTTGAAGGATTTGCTCATTTAAGAGATGCAGGAAGTGGAAAGCTCAAAGGATTACCGGAGGAGCTCGACGTAATGCCTTTAAGAACATGGATTGGATAGTGGATAATTATTGGTTTGTGTTTCAAAAACAATGGTTATTGTGCTGAACAATATTATCTCTATCTCTTAACTATTTCTTTAGGATGATGATCAAACTTTGTTTATTTTCATATTTTAAGTAGTGTTTGGATTGTTTGTTTGTTTTGTTTTGTTTTGTGTATTGCGTATTTTGCAGTTTTGTTTGCAGGATAGATGTGACGGAAGCTTATTGTTGGTCAATATTTGGAGTTGGATAACTCACATGCTTGCTTATGACCCAATATGCATATTACATATTCTATCCCGTGGTATATTTTTGACTATTTCTTTTCCCATTTTCTTTACTGATGGATCTAGACACACACCTTGTGTCATTGGTATTTTGTATAATAATATTAAGCACGCGGAATTTACTTAGTAATACTTAGAAGATGGATTGTATGGTGTATTGTAGATAAACACAGATTAAACACAAAACTTAAGCTCCAATATTATTAATGAATAATACGAGTGATCTTGCTTATCACTAGGGTTACACCTTGAAGCCTTTGTAAGTAATACGTAGGTAATTAGACAAGTACCTAAGACAATGACCTAGGACCTCCTTTTATACAACAAGGAGTCCCTTACAAGATAAGTATAAAGCTAACATTATAGAATATACACAAGATCTATTCTATACTTATCTAGACACGTTTAACTAAACATTATCTAATAGGCAGGTAATAATGTACCACCCAGTGGTAATACGTTTCCACCGCTAGTGTTAATCCGGCGTGTAAACCACAACTATCCGTGGTAACGGATTATTCCCAACAATCCTCCCTAAACTTATGATTTCTCTGCAAATCAATAAGTTTCTTCAGTCTACATTATCTTCTAGGATTTGGGGAATTCAACCAAACACTTCACTTCTTCCTTAACTTCTATATGGCTCTCGAACATTGATCTTGAAGCCTATGTAACAATGCTCTGACCTTCTCATTGTCTTCATGAACTCTTATGATTGTACATAACATCACAAAGAGAGTTCCAGCCTGAGTGGATATTCTTTTCTCAGAAAGCATGAATGCATCTTCTCCATTTGGTCAGAGAGACATGATGAACTTCACATGAATCATAGTAAAACCATTTAGTACCAGGACATGTGCATGAGAATTTCTAGAAATCATCATTAACATTTGGTTCATAGAGCCTTCTAAGATTAATCCATAACTGCATCTCCTTTGTATCTTTGAGATCTTGAGCATTAAACCTTTCTTGAACTAACCTCTATAGTGTATCAAGGTCATCTCTGTCAAAAGCTTTTATAAGATCTTCAAATTGAATGAATGATGAAGTTTCACCACCTAGCCTTGTGATCTTCCATGTTGTAGCAAAATTGCTAGCAGTGTAAACTTCCCAATCAATGATAGGATGTCGAACTTGCAGTGGTTCTGGATAAAAATCTTCTTCTACTATCACAATCATTCCAAATAATTGTTCTTCTTGTGAATTTCTCAATAGGAATTTCTTGTTCTTCAAGCAACCTTAGTCTTCTTAACAAGATGAGAATCACTTTCTTTGGCCTTTCTTCAATTTAGGAATCCTTCTTGCTTCTTCTTTCAGAGCCCATTGGAGTAAAAGCTTTATTATTTTGTTTTGAACTCAGAGTAAGCCTTTTCAACTTGATCATCAGACATTCCTTTGAATTGATGCTTCTTCCAACCACCAAAATGACAACAATAAGTCTTCATATATGAAAGAATTTGTGCCTTGGTACGTTGTCTTGATTTCTTTTGACCCTTTTTGACTGAATTGATCACATCTTCAAGTGCTTGATTGTTCTTCATTTGAATGAAATCCTTCAACTGAGCAGCTCTTTGTTCTTCGCTAAGGATGCATCAGCCTACGTGTCAATTGCCTTTTCTTGATCATTTGATTATTAGCAATCAAGAACTCAATATCTTCTTCAGTAGGAACATAGCTAAACTTTGGAGTCTTCTCTCTAAGAATTGTAGGTTGAACAAGGGAAAGTGGATCTTCAATAAAATCTTCCATTCTATTCAATCTTTTAGTCTCCAAAAAGCTTGCAACTTCCATTTCTTCTAGCTTTTTCTTTTCAGAACTTGTTCTTCAAGAATCATTTAAGCAATTTCACTATCAAGAGCAATCTGTGCTTGTCGTTTCTTTGAAATCTTTCTTCCAGTTTGCTCTACATTTTCCAAAACTGCTTTACCTTTGTCTTTCTTCGCTTTATCAAATTCTTCACTTGCAGTGGCAATAGTTGGCTCTAGTTGGAAAGGGAATCGATGGTAAAATCAGTTGCAAAGACGTAAAATGTCTTGATCATCAAGTTACTCTTCTTGAGTATTAGCTTCCTTTGCTCCTTTACTTGTATCTCCTTCATCTTCAAAATCAATTTGCCTCCCCTTAGTGTCAAGACTGCTTTTCCTCCCCTCTTTGGGAGAATTTCCCAAATCGTGATCAAAACCACCAATTACCATCAAGAGGGTGAGGATGAAGATGAAATCACCAACTTGCAGTCTTCTTGTGCTTTTTCAACCCTGAAACTCTTCCTTTAAGGTCTAAATCTCTTCTTTAAGTGTTTAACATCCTTGGCATGCTGCTTTTTGACATGTGCCAAATCCTTCTAGAGAGATTCAACTCGCTATTAACTTTGTACACAAACCCATCAATTCCAATTGTTGCCCACGCCTCATCACTTCCAAATGTGTTACCTGTTGGGAGAGGTGAATCATGGGGCAAAGGCTCAGATTCCTCCCTAGTTGGACTAGGTTGAAGTCTAGAACCACCACTGCTTGTTCCTAGACCAAAAGGTTCAGAAACTTGCTGTGTTGTCATGAGAGGAGTTGGCTGTTTAGACCTTCTCTCATAGGTGTTTGAAACTGGATTTGGGGAAGGAGAGGTGTAAAAATCATATTGCCATCTTTGTTCAAATTTTGAAAAACTTTAGGCTTTAGGCAACTGATTTGATAAACATTAGTATGGGGTTGCAATTGAAACTCATTTAGCACTGCTTGCACAAACCTTGGATACATTAAAATTTTGTTTTACTCTGTACATTGCCTTTCATACTTGTAAAAATATAATTTGACCAGCTTAAAAATCTTATCTAATTGACTAGACAAACCAAAGGATAAGCCATGGTTGAACTAAATTGCTCATAATATGTTTTCTTTGGACTGTGAGGCAATGCAACAAGAGTATGAATCAAAATCTCCATTGGGGACAAAACCACTCTTTTGAAAGTACGAATCATACCCCATGGATGATAAAGTATCATGAATTTTGGGCATAGGTAATGTGATGAGACCATTGAGATCACCCAATTGGAGTACTCTCCTCAAGGATGCCTCAATAACATCAATAGTTACCCCATCCACAAAGGGCTCTTAGAGCATCCACTGTTTCATGTGTATCTCCAATCTCAAGTGTTATGGACTTAGCAGAAGTCCAAAACTGTTTGATTTGAGAGATATAAATTGTGGGTTTTAAAAGAAAAGCATAACTTATATGAGTGTAATTGAGAAAGTCCACAATCTGATGAAAAATAGGGCCACTCTTCTCGTTAGACTTTTGTAGGTAGGTCACTAGGTTGTGCTCATCTGCAAATTGTAAAGGTGCCATAGAAACTTTTGATGAAAAACAATATTATGTCAGTAAGAATTGAAAGAATAACTAGCCAATTGAGAGAGAAAGATATATAGGGTTAGGGTTTAGTATTATTGCGCAAGTAAAATTATCTTTAGAAAGTATTTATCACAATATGGAAAGAAGATAATTTACTTAAAATTTTAAACCTATATATATATATATATGGAAATCAGTGGTTACTTTCAACGGCTAGTAAAAAATAAGTTACTGACACAATCAGTTGGAACGGCTAGAACAACAAGGGTAAAATAACACCGTCATGGAAACGTGGAACTAGCAAAGTGGTAATTTTTCACAAAAATTTCAAAGAGCAGTGGTAAATAAAATCATGTGATAACAAGATCGCTCTCATCATAGTTTTTAGCAAACTACCAGCTATCAACGAATTTGATATGTCTTTACCATGAGCCGTTTGCTATGGACTAGCCAACTCTTAATCATAAAGAATATGATGAGTTGATAACCATATAGTTTTTGGTAAACTATCAACCATAAACGGGTTTTTCAAGTCTTTACCAGTCGCTTGCTCGACTAGTTGATTCTTATGTGGATAAGACATGGTGAATCAATAACCATTTGTTGTGTATCTCAGATATACACCTTTTAAAGTCAGCTCCCATTTAAGCTTGGTCATGTATCTGTAAGAGATAGGAATAACCAACTTGTTATTAACCAAAGTTACCTTTAACCAAACCATTATCCAAGTAAAATATCTTCCAAAGTCAACCCGATAATATCTATATTTACTCCTTAACGTACCAAAATAGGAAAAAGTAAATATACTCATTAATTAACCCTTTCAACCGACTTTGTCTATATAAGGAGGCTTGGCTTTTTGTAATCTTCATCAAAGCACAATCAAATACAATATCCCTAAAAATAATCATGAGCAATCCTTCCAATACCATCGACATCTCCTCTGATTCAGAATAAGAATATGTGATCGAAGTCAGGGACTTCCTCAGAGGCATCAGATGGTCGATACTTTCCAGATGGGTGGAAGCACATCATCCAAGAAGGTATACCAAAGAAACCGCTAAGCGTGTACCTGCAGCCCAAAAGCCTAAACCCGCAAAATCTCTTGAGTTCTACTCCTACCATCGATGATGATGAGGAGAATGATGAAACCTATTCCATGGCCAAAGATTTGCCAAAAGCTCTTCAATAGCACCGAAACAACTATCTCTAATATGAAGCAGATATCCATCCCAACAAAGCCTGCAATGCTACCAAAGCCTCCTCCACAAGTTCTTGGTCTTCCATGTCCAAGAATGCAATCCACTTTTGAGAACAAAGGAAGAGGGCGTAAAAATAAGCATGACTATGTGGGCAAAGGCAAGAAGCCAATGGAGTAGCTAAATTTAGGTGTAGGATGTGCTAGGTTGCAGCCTTTTTATGTTTTGATGTTTAGAAGTATTTTCACTTTGGTTGTAATGAATCATGTTTTATTAATGAAATGAAGTTCATTTGTTTTCCTTTTTCCATCAGTAAAAGCAAGCTTTGCAATATAGTTCCTACTGTTAAAAATAATTTATGCATAAACATCAGTGGACAACTTAGAAAGTCAAACACCAAAGAGTAACCATTCAATGTAAACAAAGAATCCTTCAAATCTGCAAATCACAAACATAAACCAAACACTGGAATCACTGTTGAGGTTTGGCAATGGTTTGTGTATATAAAGGAATGAACATAGCAAAGGCTATACTCAATTAAGTCAACTCATAGACACTGATACACTTTCCAAGGCCACAAGACTCCATTTACTTCTCAACTACTTACACCTTCCCCTCATTAACTTACTGAATCCAACTTAAACTTGAATTAAAGAACCAAGCACCCATAACCTTCTATAACACCAACACTTTTCTCTTAAGATATTTCAAAAGATCACCATGAGCCGATCCAATCCAATCAATCTTTCCTCAGACAGTTCATTTTCTGACAGTGCATGGGATGACTTTGTGTTGAACAACCCAAGCAGAGTAGAGAAAGAAGAGTTTGAAGAAGTGTCATCCAGGAAGAGATCTCATTAGTCCATGAGTATCACCCCATCATTTGTTGGTCGATCAAATCTGCAACTTGTACCTCAAGATGCTTTGACCAAGGGAGATAGTTCAATAAGCTCTTATATTTCTCCCTATGAGGACACAGCATGTCGAGACTTCCACAAGAGCCTTGAGTGTACATCCCCTTGCTGCAATACTCCCTAATGAAGAACTTCAAGCACCACGTGCAAGAGCCTTGAGAGCACCACCACCACCAGCTGGTCCTTCATCATCCTCTCCACCAGTCAGAGAAGTGGTGAGGGGTTTAGCATGCCCTAGAGTATATGAGTGGATTGACATGCGTGGAGCTCCTAAGGTGATGCCAAAGTGGGGCTTCCCAAAGAAACCATAGATGGTAGATGGTGGGTAGGTTGGGGATGGGTTATGAAGCTTGTGTTTGGGGTAGGTTGTTGGTAGTTGTTTTCGATTGATGTAATGATGCTTGTAGTCTGTATTCCATGGATGTAACTACCGCACTTAGTGTGCGCTATGTGAAATAATAATAATAATCCATGTTTTCCTTTATCTTTAGTGTTCTCGCATCATACATATTGTTCCACTAACTTCATTACCAAAATGACCACATATTGTCCATCATAATGCTCAAAATCATAAAGATAGGACTTGTTGCCAGTCATGTGCCTTGAACACCCACTATCTCAGATATCCTTGATCCGATCTTTTTGTCCTTGGATGTTCCTGCACATAAGAGTAAAGAGTTAGTTTCTTTTGGGGACCCAAGCCATGATTGACTTGGATCTGCTTCGTGTATCAATATAGTTAAATCTATCAAAGGTCATTGATACACCATTGGGATTGGTTGTAGAGGTATTTCCTTTAGATTTCCATTCCCAACGGCCGAGGCCTTCGAGCATTGCCCATGTCCCCCCTTTTTTTGTTTACAACCCTTGTAGTGGTAACTTTTGAATGAGCAAAGGAAACCGCTAACTTTGGTTTCTTTTAGGCACCCTACCGTTGGTTATAATTAACCTTTTAGCTTGAAAAGTTCCTTTCCCCTTGTGCGCATTTTGCAAAAGTTGTTTTGGAGTTTGCACTTTTAACAGTGACTTAGTGAGCAGTGTTAATAGTTTTTGCGAAATAAAAGTTTTGAGGCCACTTCTTAGTTGAACGCTGCCTCGGACCATTTTGCAATGTGAATTAGGGTGTACATTATATTGAAGCCTGTTAGTCTCCACCCTTTTATTCCCATGGACTTCTCTTCTCCCAACATGATAGTCACAATAAGCATGTAAATGATCAAAACTACCACAGATAGAGCATGCCTTATTGTACATTACAAAATCACTACCTAGTTGTTGAGATTTAACATGATTCCAACTCCCCTGGTTACCCCTAGGAGTGAGGCTTGTTCCTATACATCTCAAAGATACCTTACAGCTTGGTCTAGGTTTATTAACTAGTTTCCTAGGTTCCTCTCAGAATGGTATTAACAACTTTTGGGATAGAAGTCTCTACATCCTTTTAGCATTCTCATCAACAAATGATGAGTCACTAGCACTCTTAAAAACATCATTATCATACTTAATCTCTTCCTCACTTTTCACCATTGTGTCCTTTAAAGGACCATATTCTCTTTCAAGATCCCAAAATATTCTAAGCCCAGATGAGCTAAATCTATACCGAGGTGATGGAACACCTCTAGTGGTGGAGGCATGTTAGCCTTAATAGTTTTATTAGAAGTGATGGTCATTCACGTTTAGGAACTTTGTAACGCGTGTTATATATTGTGATAGAATAGTCAACGGGCTCATGGATTGGGCTAAGCTAAATGGTTAGAAGCTTAGTTAAGCTAGCCTTGAATAAGTTCATTTAACCCAATCCAATCCAAGCCCATCCACGAGGCCCATGGAAAGCCTTTAAGGGCATCTAGTGCTTGTATCTATAAATACCCTCAAAGTCTCATTTGAGGGTGTGCTGAGTGGGTGTGTGGCGTGTGTTTCTTTGGAATATACAACATATTGTGTTCATCTCTCTCTCTACACATACACGGTTTGAATAACATCAAGTCACCATCTTTCCATCTTTGTTTCTTATTTCTATAATGCATAACGCGAGTGTTTGGGTTTGTGTTTCACGGTATATACGCCGAAAAGTGTTTTACGGTGTTTGGTTTGCTTGGTAAAGTGATAAGGTTGATATATCTAAGGTCCTACAATTGGTATCAATCGCCTAACAATGGTTTAGGAGTGTTTGTGTTTTGTTTTTTTGGTTAAAACTAAGCATAAAGTTGCTTTTTACTATAAACGTGGGCTTTTTGCTTAAAGTTTTGATTTTACGTGTTGTTGCTTAAAGTTGTAGACTTTATTGATCTTTAGGTGTTTTGAAAGAAGTTTGTGCAAAAGAAATCGCTTGAAACGTGTTTTGGTGAAAAATCGAAGTTTTGCCTTTCGGGTCAGCTTTCTACACGTAGCTACTTTTGGTCAAAACCCTCTTTTACGCAGAAGAAAAAGTCAAAACCCTATTTTACGATAAGGTTTTACGCGTAAGATTTGAATTTTACGCATAACTTTTGGTGAACCATCTTCGCGGTAACAACTACTCGCTTTCCTCACTTGGATAAGTTTGCATGAACACTTCGACTTCATGGATATCTTTTACGCCGTGACAGTAAAGGATTTTGGTTTTAACCTGTTTACGATGCTTAACGCTTATGATTAACACTCTACGATAAGTTAACACTTACGCTGAAGGTTTTACGACTAAGAATTTTGTTTACGATAAGCCTAAAGGTTCGCCGAATTTGGGTTTTACGATAAGGAATCCTACACCTAAGCTTTCTACGATAAGAATCCTAATGATAAGCAACCCTACGATAAGCATCAATTACTATGCATAAGAACAGTTTACGAGTAAGCTTTTGAGCAAAACTTCAAACGGCTATAACTTTTGAACCGTAACTCGTTTTAGCGTTTCTACCCATCAAAACGACCGTGAGAACTTAACCTTCAAGTCCAAAAATGTCTCAAACAGATGTTATTGAGGTTTTAAGTTTTAGAGCAAAATTTCACTACAACAACCGAGCTTAATCTTCTTCAAACACAACTCCTTTATCGTTGAATCGATCCTACATCAACTTTATCATAACATACCTTCATCAATGGCAACTCAACAAGATATTCATGCAACCGCGTCCAAAACCGCCCTCCTATGTTGGAAAAAGGTGGTTATCTTCAATGGACAAGTCGTGTGCTTCGTTACATCAAGACCAAACCTAATGGAAAACTCATCCATTACTTAATGGACCCTTCAAGCCTCGACAAGTCCAAAACCATGGAAATCGATGCAACACCTCCCGCCCCACCATCTTTTCATATTCAAACCTGAATCGAGGAATACATCTCAATAGGATCGTAAGCAAGTCGACGCAGATGATATGGCAATACACATTGTCCAACTGGGTTTACCAAGAGACATCTTTACCGATGTAGTATTGTGAAACCGCCGATATGCTGGAACGTGTTAGACGGCTTTGTCATGGAACATAAATTGGTCAACAAGACATAGAGAACAAGTTGCTAACTGAATGGGAGAAGTTTACATCTACACCAGGAGAATCCATATTACAACCAACATCCGGTTTTCTAGTTTTGATAATGAACAAAAGAAGTTTTTGAAATCGAATTGCCTCACCAATAACATCAACTCAAGGGTAATTCATTTTGAACAAGCATTTTGAAAGAAACAAATGACTTTGTCAAGGACCATAAATCCCTCGTAAAGCAAGCTAATGAAAGTGTTGAACACATCAAATTTTTGGAAAATTTAAATGATTCTCTTCAAGATGTTCTCGACCATCGATATTATGTCCATTATTTTGCAAACATATTCGTTGAAGATCATGAAAGACTCCGTCCGAGACCTCAAATTGTTTCAAAATATGAAAAAGCTCTTGATCGAAAAACTGAGGAATGCAAGTATGACAAACCGTCGTATGAGCGTGCCTACAATGACATGAAAGCGAAAAATGATCTTTTGAGGGCTCACCGAAAGTCAAAAGAAAAAGAAGTGGATACCGATTACAAAATCATTGATCGAGGAGAATGCAAATGTTCCCAAACCGGTTTCCAAACCAAAATGTCTGCCCGCCTCCTCCAAAAGTCAATGAGAAAATGATTTATCAAAACTAGTCACTCCACCGCCTTTGTCTAAACAAAATGTTGATAAAGGAAAAGCCGTTATCGAGAATCCAAAAGTTTTAGCACTGCCTTTTAAGATGAGTACCACTAATGCCTGCTTCCACATCTAAAACCGTATGGAACAAACGACATAAGTTTAAACAAGCACTCTAAAGAGACTAGATAAATTTAAACCACCTCCCTTGATAAAAATGTGAATCCTAATGCGTGTGCCTTACCTTCTACAGGACTAGAAAGCACCTCTAGGAACATCAGACTAAAGCCTAAGAGCAATACAAGGAACAATAGAGTCTCGGATGCCTCTAAGAGTAGTAGCTTGAATAAAGAGAAGAAAGTAGAAGAACACCCTAGGAATTTACCGCTTTTGAATAAGAAAGACATTTCATCCTAATGTAATCGAACCTATGAAACTTGCTAAGTCTAATGAATGTGTTGAATCTCTTTGTTTAACTTGCAAGAAATCTTTAATTAATGTTCATGATGATTGTGTTTCTAAGAATGTGAATGATAAGCCCCTGTTAAGAAAACGCCCAAAAAGATCTTATGCTAAATGAGTAGGAAGACTAGTTGCAAAACTTAGGCTTTACACTACTGATAAAAATCATATGTTTTACTTTAGGGATGACATTTGAAACCCACGACATTAGAAACCCACTGTAGAACTTTCACACTCTAATGGTACAATGAGTGATACACCGAATTCCCTCAGAAAACTTCTTTGAGTGTGATCGATTTTACCTCTAACCCAAAGGAACCAAAATCAAAACGGTTTCCAAAATCTTCTTCTTCAGTTATTGGCAGGTTATCGAAATATGTCTTTGGATCGCCGACTCAGTTGCTCCAAGCAAATGACCGAATCAAGCCGCTAATCAATTTCGCTCTGAAATTCATGGGAACCGTGACGCTTTAAATGATCATGTAGCACTATCATGGGTTATGGAGATCTACCTTTTGGAAATTATTTGATCACTCGGTTTACTATGTCGAAGGGTTGGGACACAATTTGTTTTAGTCGGCAGCTTTGTGATGCGATTTAGAGGTTGCTTTTAGGAAAAATGCTTGCTTCGTTAGAAACTTGATGGCACTCGATCTCTTAACTTAGGAATGTGATACAAACTTGTATGCTATCGACATCAACCAAATGGCCTCTTCATCACCAATATTTCTTATGACACGAGCATCCGAACACAACTCGGTTGTGGCATATAAGGTTATCCCATCTCAATTTTGACACCATCAACAATCTTGCCAAGGACAACATCGCCAACGGACTTCCAAAGTTCAAATACACCAAGGATCACTTATGTCCATCATGCGAACAAGGAAAAAGCAATAGAGCATCATATAAACCTAAAACCGTACCTAGTTCGGAAGCAAAGTTACATATGTTGCACATGGACTTATGTGGCCCAATGAGAGTTGAAAGCATTAATGGGAAAAAGTATATTCTTGTTATCGCCAATGATTATTCAAATATACATGGGTTAGGTTTCGAGATCAAAAGACGGGCACCGTGCATCATCATCACCTTTTCGTATTCAAGTACTTCTTCAAACTCCTTAGGGTTGTAAGAACAAACAACCACGAATTCACTAATCGAGTTAAGAACTTATTTTGAGGATGTTGGAATCACACATCATACATCAGTTGTTAGAACTCCACAGCAGAATGGGGTAGTTGAAAGAATAAATCGTACTCTTGTGGAAGCCGCCGCACAATGCTAATTTATTCTAGTGCACCGCTATTTCTATGGGGTGATGTCATTGCACCTTTGCTTGTTTCACTCGTAACCCATCCCTAATCCATCCTAGATTCAATAAAACCCCATATGAGCTAGTGAACAATAGAATACCTGATATCTCTTACTTTCACGTGTTTGGCGCTTTATGATATCCAATCCAACCACGAGAGGATCTAGGAAAACTGAAAGCTAAAGGTGATATTGGAATCTTCATTGATATTCGATAACTCGAGGGCATTCAGGTGTATAACAGAGAACTAGGAGGATCATGGAGACGATGAATGTGAAATTTGATGAACTTTCACATATGGCTTCGAGAGACTCGCCTAGAACCCGCACTAAACCCGCAGACTTCTAGACACATCAGCTCAGACTGCATCTCAAAGAGCTCAATCAACTTCGTTTGACAATCCTAAAGAACAAGAATGGGAGAATTTCTTCGAATTAATGTTCGATGAATACTATGGTGGAACTTCGACAAATGCATCAAACCATCATTCATTGACTACCGCCAAAATCATCCACCACCACCAACAGAAGATGCATCTACAATGGTCGAAAACAATGCACCAACTCCATCAACATCGTCTACATCTACTCCAGCTTATTGCCTCGCTCTACCAGCAGCTGATGAGAAAACCAAAACCGAACGATGCAACGTTAGATGAAGACTTATTTGAAAACTCGCTTGCTACGAATCACCGTGAATCATCTTCAAGCTTACGAGAACCATCTAACTCGCGATAATGATAACCAACGGTATCCAATACCATCTACATGACTCTTGGGATATGGTTCCAAGACCAATTGACATTCGAAAGTATTCATCTCAAATGGTTATGGAAGAACAAAAGGGATGAAGAGATGACTGTTATTCGCAACAAAGCTCATCTTGTGGCCAAAGGATACAGACAAGAGGAAGGGATAAACTTTGAAGAGTCATTCCGAGCTAGACTTGAAGCAGCTTAGGATATTCTTAGCCTATGCACCACAAAACATCACGTTTATCGATGGACATTAAGACCGCGCTTGAATGAAACTCGAAGAAGAAGTGTAGTGAGTCAGCCGAAGGCTTCTTCGACATGGAACATCCGGACTATGTCTACAAACTCAAAAAGGCAGCTCTATGGATTGAAACAAGTTCGATAGCGTGGTATGATGAATCGCCCTCTTTCCTTACCCAAAACAATTTCACCAAAGGAACAGTTGATCCTACCTTGTTTACACAAAAATGCAAAACGACATTTTGATTGTTCAGATTTATGTGTACGACATCATCTTTGGGTCCACTAATCCCAATCTTTCAAAACATTTTGAAAATCTCATGAAAAGCAAATTTGAAATGTCCATGATGGGGAACTAAAATTCTTTCTTGGTTTACAAATACATCATCCCTCGTAGAACTTTTATAAATCAAGCTAAATATACAATTGAGATTTTGAAAAATCATGGTATGGATAATTGTGATTCGCTTGAACACCAATGGTAACTTCACCAAAAATTGGAGCCGATTTGTTTGGGAAACCTATTGATCCAAGAAATATCGAGCATGATTGGTTCTCTCATGTACCTCAACGCTAGTCGAATCTCGATATTCATTTTGTTGTTTGCTTATTAGCATGGTTTCGTGAAAGCTACCGAACCGCACCTCAAAGAGGTTAAAAGGATCTTTCACCAAGACATCCATTCACATGGGACTTTGTATCCGGGAACCGGATTTGATCTAATTGCCTTTTCGATCGCGACCACGCAGTGATCAAGTTACGCGAAAAAGTACATCCGAGGAGCACAATTTTTAGGAGAAAAGTTAGTCACCGGTCTTCAAAGAAACAAGATTGCATCAGCACTTTCAACCGCCAAGCCGAAGTATGTGTCTCTATCTCGTGTTGTGCTCAAGTTCAATGGATGAGAACCCAACTCACGATTATGGCTTTACTTTCGATAAAATACCTATGTATTGTGACTCGAAAAGTGCCGTAGCCATATCATGCAACTCGCTCTCACTCAAAGACTAAGCATATCAGAGTCCGCTATCACTTCATAAAAGAACATGTGGAAGAAGGTACTGTTGAATTATTCTTCGTGAAGACAGATTACCAACTCTCCGATCTATTTACTAAAGCCCTTCCAAAAGAAAGGTTTAACGATTTAGTTCGACGAATTGAATGCTAAGCCTAACCCCGAGGAGTTAGAACGCTTTCAATCTTCTTGAAAATGATTTTCCAAAAGCTTCACAGAAATATTTTGAAAAACAAAATACAAAATTTGAAAACCAACAAAAGCAAAATATAAAAATATAAAACTTTCAAAAATACAAAAGCAATATAAAATCAAAAATCCAAAAATATTCCTTCTCTACTTACATGTCTCTCGTGATAATCGATATTCTCAGACGCTTCTAGAAATGTCATTCAACAATGATAACGAGCATGTACGATGCTTGAGCGAGTTCTTTAAATGTTTTCCAAAACATGTTGTTTCTCAATTTTTCTAATAATGGTTTTCGATACTCCAGATTTAAACCCGGACAAAAATGATGACTTTTGATTATTTTTCAAATCAAAACTCGGCTTTTAAAGAAAATCAAGTGTACGCTTCAGTGAACTATATTCAAATCTGGTGAGAAATCATCATCATCTTGAGCACCTTTTTCAAGATTGTTCAAAAGGATTTTCAAAATATTTTGTGCTCAAGATAACTCCTCTAAAACCCTTTAATTGATTATGCTTTATTAAAAGGGAGTATAAAACTAAAATGTTCCAAATTCATGCTTAAATCAAATCCGTTTGTCTCCCCAAAATATTCTAAAAATGTTGCTTAATCCGATGATATCAAAAATATCACGTATATGCTATTTTTGAGGGGAGAAGACGGATTAAAATGTGATCAAAAAGTTTATTGATCGGTGTTTGAATCTCAAAATGAGCTCGACTCAACGTAACCAATGAATTGACGGAATCAAAGTCAAGAATTGTACCATCTCGAGAAACTTGTGATAGACATGAACTTACATGGGTCTAACCTCCTTTTCAAGGAGTGTTTACAACTTCAAGTTAGTTATTAGAGCTAGTTGTCACCTAAAACTGACAATGGAACTCTTTAACTAGGCAACGTAACCGTGTCTCACAGGGAATTGTCTATCATGAGCCGATCAACTCAAAAGTGCTAACTCTACCCTCTATGCGTGCATTTCCGCAAAATCTTATAAGCACATGTGAAGGGGGAGTGTTTCTGAAAATATAAAACTCTCAGAGTGTTCCAAACATGTTTTCTATCATAAACACTTTGAGAGATTTTTCAAGAAAAATGGTTTTATGGCAACAATAGGACAATCATGGAGTTATAAGGTGACTAAGGATAGGAAATCAGTCCTATGATCCGCCAGAGCCGGAGGGATCTACCCAAGGACAATACCCATAGTTAGTATTAGAAGTCCTCAGGTATGATTGAAAAAAAGGAGTAAAGTGAGAAAGGAGAAATAAGGGGTTGAAGAATTAAAAAGAAGTGTAATGATAAAGGGTGAAAAGAAATAGCCCTCCATATTCAACCTTAGGGCAGAAAACGGGTTCAATTCATCTCAAGCATCGGTCGTCACTAGATGACACCGTATTGAAGACAAAGATATTGATCGGTGTTTGAATCTCAAAATGAGCTCGACTCAGTCAGAACCAATGAATTAACGGGAATCAAAGTCAGTAATTGTACCATCTCGAGAAACTTGTGATAGACATGAACTTACATGGGTCTAACCTCCTTTCAAGGAGTGTTTACAACTTCAAGTTAGTTATTAGAGCTAGTTGTCACCTAAAACTGATAAATGGAACTCTTTAACTAGGCAACGTGAATCAGATCTCGCAGTGGAATTGTCTATCATGAGCCGATCAACTCAAAAAGCGCTAACTCTACCCTCTATGCGCATTCGAAAACTTATAAGCACATGTGAAGGGGAGTGTTTCAAAATATAAAACTCTCAGAGTGTTCCAAACATGTTTTCTATCATAAACACTTTGAGAGATTTTTCAAGAAAAATGGTTTTATGGCAACAATAGGACAATCATGGAGTTATAAGGTGACTAAGGATAGGAAATTCGTCTTATGATCCGCCAGAGCCGGAGGGATCTACCCAAGGACAATACCCATAGTTAGTATTAGAAGTCCTCAGGTATGATTGAAAAAAAGGAGTAAAGTGAGAAAGGAGAAATAAGGGGTTGAAGAATTAAAAAGAAATGTAATGATAAAGGGTGAAAAGAAATAGCCCTCCATATTCAACCTTAGGGCATAAACCGGGTTCAATTCATATGCTACTGGTCGTCACTAGATGACACTGGTATTGAAGACAAAGACGCCATGGACCCAAAGGACACATTGCACTAAACCTTCTAGCTACTCAATTCCTCTTAAAAGGATTTGTTTCATTCTCACTAGGAACCCTACATAATCTATCGACTTTTTCTTAGAGATCGCTGATATTGAAGAAGGAGACCCTCTCCCTAGTCTCCGCTCAGGAAAACCAAAATGCACTATTGAGTCTAGAGCCACGAGATTTATCAAAAGATCTCATAGGAACACTTAACATGACATCGCTTGTTATTCATCAATAAGGATACAAGTGATATATTCTAGAGTCCTACGCAGATC
>OU343216.1:64279443-64341353 GCA_910596185.1 Chrysanthemum makinoi | reverse complement strand
CCCCAAAGTTCATCTAGTTCGCCTAATAGGTTCAATTCTTCTTATACCGAACCCCACTAATCTTGAAGCAATTGCATCTAGATTTTTGTCATCCCAAGAAACTCGATTGAATAAGCTTGCCGATTTTTAAGCAAAAACAAAATGGATGACAACCAAGCTTGATGCCCTCTTAAAAGCCTTCAATGAGTCGAAGTTGGAGCACTCCCAAGTGATACCATTAAGAACCCAAAAGTGAATTGGACAAAATGACTTCACATTCCAGTTCACCATGGGAAAGTGCACATCCATGTCCCTCTCACCCAACGGTTCATTCGGTAAATGCTATCAAAAAGGGTTCCAAGTCATCCAAGAGATACCAAGGCCCGGCACCTTTTGTAAAGCCTACTCCTGAGAAACCCGTCAGCCAAGAATCCAAACCTAGTTTAGAGGAGGAGTACAAGGAACTCTATCAAGAGAAACCAATTCTTGAAGTCTTAGCTCATGCACCTTATTATAATGCTTTAAAAGAAAAATATGAGTTAGAACTTAGGCTTGGGAAACATGGGTCCGCCTTTGTGCGAAACAACTTACCTAAGAAGTTAGATGATCCCGCTATTCACTCTTCTGTAGACTTGGAACTTCCAAGCCACTCGATGCTTTAGCCGATTTAGGATCATGCATCAATCTCGTTCCGTTGTCCCTTCATAGAAGCCTCAACCTAGGTAAAATTGAACCAACGGAAACTATCTTAGGATTAGCGGACGGTAGTATAGCACGTCCGGTTGGAATAATAAAGGACATGGTAGTACATGTAGGAGAGTTGACTCTTTTGGCCGACTTTCATGTACTCGACATGAATAAGGACCCGACATGCCCATTACTAGTTGGAAGAGGATTTTTAGCTACCGCTAGTGCCATCATCAATTGTAAGATGTCCAAAAAGGTAGTAGAGAGGAGTGCTAGGTCCTACATTTACGATGTTAAAAAACATACATACTATAAGGATGAGGAAATCCCACAAGAGGAGTTGGATAGAGAGTCTTCTCGATATGGACCTTGGATTGAGAAGAACATCATAGGCCCCCAAAGACCTTTTTACCTAGATAAGGCCTTTGCTAGTGCGAGAACTTTCCAAGAACAAGAATTGGCTAGGGATATAGAAGTGAACCCGTTCGGGGCCTTAGTCTTTAGGAAGATGACCGAGTTCCTAGGAAGCTTGCCCGTTAACCTTGTCATGAATAAGTGGATAGTTGAGAAATCCGAACACATGTGGAATTGGAATAGACCGCCTAGTGATGGTAATGAAAGGTGGCACATTAGGATACAAATCTATGATCCCGATGGTGAGATGTTTGAAAAGGCATATTTAACCGAACGTACTACTAGGAACTTGAATGATAAGTTTGATCCTTACGACATTGTTTAGGATAGACTTACGTTATATCGATGACGTAGGAGACCGACTATGAGTCTAGCTACAAGACTCTTAAATAAAGAAAAGCGCTTCGTGGGAGGCAACCCATGCTTAATTGTTTGCTTGTTAGTGTCATATATCTTTTATTAATTATTTATCCTCATGTTTAATTTTGTAAAAATGCTTTATTTTGTTTTTAACTTCGTCTTAATTACATATAAAGGTATTTTACATAAGGGATAAGTGTAGGGAGGATTACACACGTTTTCAAAAGAAACGTAAACATGAGAATAACAATTAACTAAAAGATATATATGTTTGTTTGTTTGAGTCAAATGCTTGTATCGAGTCATAATGAATGTTTTGCAGAAATTTTTCCAGATTCTAAAGATGTAAATTTTTCAGAATTTTTTCCAAAAATCGCAGACCGCTTTTGTCAGATAACCTGACGGGTCGATGCAAACTCGACGGCGCCAAGAAGGAGTAAAAACATCAGATTACATTTTTCTCGTTTTCGAGCTACTTATAAATTTTGGAATTTTCCAGTCTTAATTTTCTTAGAAATTCTGTAAACATCCATTCCACAAGCATTATATCCTAGTTTTAATCGAGTCTTATATATATTATTACCGCCGATTTTACGCGAAGGTTTCGTTTGTTTTCTTCTGTGCGCAGTTTAGTTTGTCAAGAAGAAGTTACATAAGATTGGAAGGAGCTTTTCACGCATAAATTCTTCTTGAAAAGGATTTAACCACCACTTTACACGGATCCTACCGAGCTAATCAGGGGAGTATTAGTTTCTTTCGTTTTTAATTACCTTCTTTTATCATAACTTTGATACTTTCGGGGAACATTGGGGACAATGTTCAGTTTAAGTGTAGGGAGGGAAAATAAAACGGGAACTTTGAAACTATGCTTATCCTTGACTATTTGCTTTGTCCAATTGTGATTGTGTAATAAACCATGAGAAAATGTCGGTTAGGGTAATTTTGGCACCAAATTTAAAATTTTTCATGACATATAGGAGTGGGCCATTAGTCTTAACAAAAGCGTCTCATGGATAGGAAGTTATATGACTAGCACAAAAACCCTTACCACCCAAATTCCACCCAAAATGTGAGGATCGCCCTTAGATTAGTAGGAATTAAAGCATTCATCTTTAATGCTTAGAGTGTGAACCGGTAGTATATTAGATTCTAGAACTTGTTTTGTGATGCATTCCGAGATCGCAAGTGAGGCTACACTTGTGTAGTTAGGAATAACTAAATGATAAGAGGCATTAGGATAACCCTTGTTTGATACCTGTAATATAATTACTTCTTCCACATCGGTTGAGTAATTCCCCCACACCCTTTGCGTTGTACTCATCTTTAGTACACGATACCCCTAGTTAACCCCTCAGAGCCTATCCTTTTCGCGGTTCTTGTGATATTTTGGTTTTTCCGGAATATCAATGAAGAACATTGTTTACACCCCACCCCCAAATATACACCCAAATCGCCTTAGCCTACCCCTTATGCACTCTCTTTTAGTGCAAATATTTGTTATCACCCCAAACCCTTAGTTCAATTATCTAGTTGCTTGCATAAGTTGCTAAGTCGAGTCATATCCTTTGTATACAGTTTTGGGATGATTGGGATTCATGGGAAAAGTTAAAGTTTATGAAATGACGGGAAGGGAACGTTAAATTCAAATTTCCTTTGTTTACGTAATAATGTACCCCAAGTGTTTTGATCTTTTCAAATCGGGTCAAATTAGTGTTAGAGTAATAAAAACTCAAGTGTAGGGATATGCTTATAAATCCCTAGTATTTTGATGTTATCTTAGAGGATGGTAGAGTAAAAGTGTATGAAAAAAAAAAAAAATCGAAAAAAAATAGAAAAAGAGAAAAAGAAAAAAATAGAGTGATTAAAAAAAAAAAAAAAAAATACGGGCTACCATCCTACATCTATCCTTTAAATTTATGTTTGTTTATTTCAGTTATCTAGAGTTTAGAGTGTCGAGTCTTGGCTTAGCAACGCCATTCTTCATAATGCAGTTAACATAAAGATTTTTGACTTACCACCACTATATAGCCTATCCCACCAAACCCTTATTTCCCTACCGTAAGCCTAACGTTACAACCCTCTAAAGACCTCTTTGATAGTCTTTCCTAGGTGCTTACGCCAAAGCAATGGAGGTTTGATCTATTCTCAAGCCTATGGTAATCTATGTACTAGGAACGGTTAATGAGTGTTTATCTTCCATTTCCTATATTGTTATATTTCATTTATACACCTGAGAGAGATGTGAGTATCCAAACACCCCATGTGAGGTGCTAGTATGTAATTTCCGTGCTTGTTATGACTTTTGCGGGGCTTATATGTGTTGTGGACCGTTTTGAATTAATGCTGAATGACCCCTAACTTATAAATTAATTGGCTAAAAGCACATTTGCTTGAGGACAAGCAAATAACAAGTGTAGGGATATTTGATAAGGTTTTAAAAGGTACCATTTTGAGGGGTCATTTAAGTCCTTATTTGATCACTTTTGTATCCGTTATTGCTTAATATCGTTCCTTTTCACTTTTTAGGTCTCGTGAAGGCAAAATGCTGGAATGGCACTTATTTGGACGAAAAGGCGCGAATATATGAAGAAAATGGCCAAAGTCGAAATCGAGACACTCACAGTCGCTGAATGTAGAAGGCGACGGCGTCAGGAGCTATTTGCGACGCCGTCGGAGAATTATTGTGACGGGTCAGAACTCAAAACTCGTGTTTTCAAGGGACGGCGTCTAGTTGTGAAAGAGTAGGCCGTCGCTACTCAGACGGCCTAGATGCGATCCAGACGACGTCAGAAGCTGAAGAGGACGGCGTCACGGACATAAGGTGACGCCGTCGCAAGGTTAACGTGGCCAAGACGAAACCCTAATGGCGGCGACACGACGGCGTCACTAAACATAAGGTGACGCCGTCGCAATTGTAATCTTATATATAGAATCTGAATTTTTCAGTCTTAATGTGGAGAGTCTTTGGAGTAAAAACCTAAAACCGAACCTAAGGTGTCTTGTACAGTATTTTAGGGTTTTAAACCCTATCTTACACCAAGATAAGTCTTTGCTTCATTAATTCAATTATGTCTTTGATTATTTGTGTGTATGCTTGCATGTTCTCCATGTCCGGCTAATTTATTTGTGTGTTTGCTTAGGAAGTATGAAACTTAATTATTAAATATTGATTGGTTGTTTCTTATCTTAGTTGATTAATGATCTAGTAATGCGATAGGTCATTCGTTGTGTACTTAATGCTTGATTCATCTTTGTGAACCTTAGAGTATGATTACCTGAGTGATTGTAGGCTAAAACATCCGAAGAGTGCCTTAGAGTAGGAGTCTATAATCTCTAAGTGGATTTGTAGACAAGACCCTTTGGTAAGTTCAAAGAGTTAGGGAGAAACGCATACCCTACAACTTTAGAAACACAACGCAACTAGGAATAAGACGTGACACTCAACCATTAATAGGAGATAATTAAGGAGTAATACAAACTAAGTAAACACATCTTTAAACTATCATACGAGCACACATTAATTAGACATAGACTCCCACAACCTTAGTTTAGATAATTAGATAATAGTAGAGTAATCGGTAGAAATACCAACCCCCCAAATCCAATACCCGAGATTCGTACCTTTCCATTTTCATAAAATATAAAAAGATAAAAAATAATCTTCCTCAACCTTAACCTTAGCGTAGTAACTCCCTACTAGCATTCCTATTCCCCTAGAGAACGATATCAATACCCGTGGCTTACCCTAATTACTACACTACAACGATTAGGTTCACTGCCTAGGGTGTTATAAAACTTGCTCGAAGAAAAGGAAGTTTCCTTGACCCCGAACGACGCGTGTAGCGTTATCAGAAGCTTTGAGTGTTTTATTAATTTGTACAATGTGTATAGTAACACGTACTTTTCATTTTAGAGGTGTTTTAAAAGTAACATTAATTAGTATGTTTTAGATTTAAGATCATTAGAGGAGGAAAGATTCTTTACATACCAAGTGATCAATCTCTACATTTCATTTGTATTTGATCTAATGGATGAGATTAATCCCAACAATTTTAAAAACCCACTTTCATCTTTTTTTTTTCAAATATTAATATCTTTCAAACCGTTAATCGTTAAGCGAAAAACAATATATCATTGCGACGAGTATTTAATTATCTTTCTATAGATAGACACTTTAATATACTTACGACAATTTTTTTCCCCGTATTATTCACGTTTTTTTTGTCTTTTTTTCGTTTTTTTTACGTTATTGAAATTTGCATTGAAAAATCATATATGATTAAACACTAATTTGAATATCACATGTGATATTAGTGTTAAATCATATATGATATGTAATATCATATGTGATATTAGTGTAAAATCACATTCTTCTATATTATATTTATTGGGGACCTTATGAATAGTGCAACTTTGGTTTTTTTTGAACCGTTTGGGTGACCCGATAAGAAAACTGGGTATTCTGGAATTATCTTCCTTTCTCTATCATTACCACACATCAACCACAGATTCTTATCTTTACCCAATCTTTTCTAGGGATCTTATGAATAGTGCAATCGAGGGTTTTTTTTCTGGCGCCAGAGTGTTTCGGTGGAGGTCCATTACCGTGACCGTTATGGTCTATTCATTATCACTGACATCGTCAGTACAGGTGCATACCTCTTTTGGTTCAGTATTTCTATAATTAGGGTTAGGTGGATCAATTATTTGTGATCGAAATAATCTTCGCCAAGTTTGGTCTTGAGAATATTTGATACAAGGTTTGGTGTTTTTTTTTAATCTTTCCCCACGTTCGCTGTTGTGAGGGTTTAGGTCTATTTTTTGGGGTCAAATGGTTTATACGAATGAGGGTTTATGTTTAATTTAACGTTTTATATGAATTAGGGTTTAGGTTTAATTTAGGGTTTCCTATTTTGTAAAATTATTTTGGGCGTTTTCTCATTTCAAGCGTGTGCATCAAATGAATGATGCTAAAATGAAGGCTTCTTTTCATAATTGATGTCGCTTTTGTTTTTGTGAAAAACAAATGTGCTCATATTGGTGGAATGGGATGTTATATGTTATGGTTTAGCAGTTTGTGTAAGTTAGATTTGAATGAAATATTATAGGTTCTGAAAATGTTTGTGGGTTTGCCATGTTTTTAGGCTGCGCTATGGTGGGGTAGACTTGCTGAGGTTGCACCCATGGCATGTGCAGAGGCATGGTCACTTGACGTTCTCTCATTTCTATTACACACAGTGTAGCCTAAGGGACAATGATGTTGTGCATTTTTGGTTTGTATTGATGGCTGAAGTTTGCCGAAAAGCAGCCCTTGGCAGGGTGACCGTGTGGTTGCAGCCATGCTGTTTTTCGAGCACCGCTTCTATTGGGCTACCATGAGTTTTTCGGCAAGTTGGCTCTTCTGTGACTATGTTTTTTATGTTCATGGTGGTGAAATGTGATTGCCTGAAACTTTGATTTCATGGTTGTGGGTTACAAATGCAGAGAATGCCCGTAAATGTTATATTCTGTAATTCCAGTTTTTCCCATGGCAACCGTGCTAGATGGCTGACCTTTGTATCCATTTTTAGAGGCTGTGATGAATTGGGGTTTGTTAGGTGAACGTGAGATCGCGCGTATCTTGGCAGGGCGACAGGCAGCTGTTACAGCCCTAGCGAGTGTATCCTGTTTGCTTGAATGCTCACCCATCTCAACCGGTTTTCCATCCAAATTTCTTATGTTGTTGTAAAATTGGTTGTGGTCTCTTCACCGTTAGCTTTCATCCATTACGCCCATGAAAAAATCAGATTGTTTGGTTTAGGCAGTAATGATACCTACATGAAATTGAACGCTTTGTGTACATAATTGTCTGATACTGGTAGCTTGGCAGGGCAGTTTTTAATTGCAGCCATGGCCAGTATCTTGCTTTGCATTTTATGGGTGGAAATCTGAGCCTTGCTGCGCGTCTGCAATTATGCGGGTCTTTGGTATGATATTTATCATGCTTATTAGCTGCTTATTATGCTTTGAACCAGTGGTTGGTGGTATTTGGTGTCATAGGCGGGAATGCCTTTGAAGGAGATGATGTTATATGCATATTGGCGGGGCAACCCATGATGGTTGCAGCCACAGTGGATCCATTGTGTTTTTTAACATGTTGCTTTGGTATATGTTTGGCATTGCAACTGCTCCAAGTATAACCATTGCTTTTAGACAGTCGCTGCAGCTATCTTTTGGGTAAAAATATTGCTAGATAACATTTTGAGGTATACCTGTTTGGATCTAAAAGGTAATGGCTGTCTGGTGGATTTATTACAATAATGTTGTGCCACTCAGGTATCAGCATAATGCATATTATGTTTCCTATTTTACTTTACGCTGTTGTGTTTATCAAAACACAATGGAATGTTGTGGCTTTGCCTTATAATTTTTTTAAGAGTGGCTAAAGGCACTTAATGAAGAGGCTTCCCCAATAAATATAATATCAGAATATATGATAATTGAATTTGACCGAAGAACATGCCATGGCAAGGTGACCATATGGTTGCAGGCATGCTGTTGTTCAGGTCCGATTTCCATTTGGTTACCATCAATTTTGGTGCAAATTAGCTCTTCCAAAACTTTGGTTTTTATGTAGATGTTGGTGCAATGTGATGGTGTGAAACTTTGATTTCATGATTGTGGGTTACAAAGTAAAGATACGGTATGAGTGGAAATGAATAGAGCAGGTCAGTTACCCTGATGGGCTTATTTTGCTAAATAGTCGCCCTTTGTGTTTCCTTTTTGAGGCTGTGATGAATTGGGATTCCTTTGGTAAACGTGAGATGGCCTGTATCTTGGCAGGGCGACAGGCAGCTGTTGCAGCCATGGCGGGTGTATCCTATTTGCACAAAGGTTCACCCATCTGAGCCATTTATTGGTTTGTCTTGCTAACTGAAGTTGGCCGAAGAACTTGCGTTGGCAAGGTGACCATATGGTTGCAGCCATGCTGTTGTTCGAGTCTGATTTCCCTTTGGTTACCATCAATTTTGGTGTAGATTAGCTCTTCCAAAACTTTGTTTTTTATGTAGATGTTGGTGCAATGTGATGGTGTGAAACTTTGATTCTTCTATATCACATTAATTGGGGACCTTATGAATAGTGCAAAGTTGGTATTTTTTTTAAAACGGACTTTGGGTTGGAGGCCCATTACCTTTACCGACACGGTCTATTCATTTCCACTCACATCGTTAGTTTATATTTTAGATCCAACTAGGTACTTCTCCGGAGAAAAAACAGGGCATTCTCTCATCGTACGGCGATGGGTACCATTAAATCAATATTTTTTTTTGTGTTTGTGGATGGACGCTCGCCACATGGTAAACGCTACAAGTGCACGTATATTTTCTTCCACATATTTTTTCTTGGTTGGTGGATCTGATATTAGACCTAAGTTTCTCAATTATTTTGCATCCAAAATTTCGTCAGCAAGTTTGGTATTTTCAACGATTGATACGAGGTGTGATAAGTGTGCCAATTATTCTGCATCAAAAATCTTTTAAGCAAGTTTCATATATTGAGTAGTTGATGCAAGCCCTGGTGTTTTTATCCTTTGTTGTTTGCCTGTGTTTCCTTTTCGAGGCTGTGATGAATTGGGGTTCCTTCGGTAAACGTGAGATGGCCCGTATCTTGGCAGGGCGACACGAAGCTGTTGCAGCCATGGCGGGTGTATCCTCTTCGCACAAAGGTTCACCCATCTGAGCCATTTATAATTTTTTTAAGAGTGACTAAAGGTACTCGATGAAAAGGCTTCCCCAATAAATGTAATATCAGAATATATGATATATAATAAGTTTTATGTGCAGTGCAGGCTGACGAGCGATGATATTTGCCCTTTTTTGGTTTGTCTTGGTAGCTGAAGTTGGCCGAAGAACATGCCTTGGCAAGGTTACCATATGGTTGCAACCATGCTGTTGTTCGAGTCCGATTTCCATTTGGTCACCATCAATTTTTGTGCAGATTACCTATTCCATAACTTTGGTTTTTATGTTGATGTTGGTGCAATGTGATGGTGTGAAACTTTGTTTTCATGATTTTGGGTTAGTGGGAATGAATAGAGCGGGCCGGTTACCCTGGTGGGCTTAGTTTGCTAAATAGTCGCCCTTTGGTTTCCTTTTCGAGGTTGTGATGAATTGGGGTTCCTTAGGTAAATGTGAGATGGCCCGTATCTTGGCAGGGCGACAGGAAGCTGTTGCAGCCATGGCATGTGTGTCCTATTTACAAGAAGGTTCACCCATCTGAGCCATCTGTGTGACAGAATTTCAGCTATTGTCATGAAACTGATTCTGGGCTCCTCGCCGTTAACTTGTATTAGTTGCGCCCACCATAGAATAAAACTTCTTAACATGTTACTTTGTTATCTGTTTGAGGTTGCAACTAATACAAGTGTGATCTTTAGGCTGGTTGGCCTATGTTGCGGTTAGGTTTTATTGGGTGTTATGTTAGGTGTATCGATTGTGCCTTCCTTATATTTAGATGTCACAGTGGTTAGGTGCTGTTGCCAATGTTACTTATGCTTACATTTTTGGGACAGTAAATGAGGTGCACAGTTTTATGTTGGGTTTAAGGTTAGAGTTATATGCAGTTGAATGCTAGCATTATTAAATGTTGTCAACCCCTTTTTTTTTTGCGTGCGTCCCTGGCTTTTACTGCATTAAAAACCCATCATGGCAAAGGTTGGTTCATTTTTTTTTTTTTTTTTTTTTTTTTTTTTTTTTTTTTTTTGCTCATTCTTGATGTGCTTATACTTATTGTGATGTTTACCATGCAAACATCCAAATGCTGATGTTGCATGTTTTTTTGTGGGTGTTGTTGACAAGCGACACGTGCAGGTTACAGGAAGCCACATAGATTCAGACGAAGGTGGTCATATCAGTGGAGTCTGTGTGGCAATAGGTAATTCTTTCAACCTAAATTTGCATTGATTTTTAAAGCAGCTGCGTATTTTTTTTATTTATTTATTATTTTTTTTTTGCTTTTATTTTTGTCCAAAGTGTTTGGATGCAAAGTTGAGTACACGTTTTTCTAATGCTTTGTTTTTTTTTCCCTTCAATGTAGGCATCCTTGCTTATGAACATGGTAAACCGAATATGAAACACCATCTTCACTGTTTCAGAGAAACTGCAGGGAGAAAGGACACCTCTGGCACGATTACCAACGGCAGTGTCCACCATCGGTCTGCAGCACCCGGTGTCTACCGACGGAAGGTGCGTTGATGTGCTTTGTTTTTGCACAATACTTTAGTGTCGATCAATGAGATTCTCATGGTATTTTTTAAACTGGGCCAAGCTCAGCTGTGCATGATAGCAGATGTTCATAGCAAACTCGGAAAAGAGTAGATATGGCTAGTTGGTGAGTTATCCCAGTAATGTGTCGCCGATGAGGTATGACTATAGTATATATATTATGTTTCCTATTTTGATTTGCATTTCTCTACCCTTTACATTTAAACTAGAGGTTCAACTGTCATAATTTTCAAACCTTTACTATTTAGCTTTGCTCCTCATACACTAACAATAAACTTATTATAACAGGCTGTGTATTGCACTGCCAATGGAGCCAGCCACTTATGGAACAAGCCCAGTGGGGCCAGCCACTTATGGAACAAGCCCAAGTCTCACGAGATCAGTTTAAAAGTACATGTCTGCAGCGCCATCATAGCAAGGCAGCCAGCTACGACATATAGCAAAAACAAGTATGTTTAAGCAAGATTAATATAACAACATAAAAGTTTAATGCATTGACTTCTAAAACATAAAACAAAAACAGATAAATTATTCAAAGACAAAAAAACATGAACATTAGCGAGTCTTAGTAAACACATACTAGCGAGCCTGCCCATCCACACCATCGCTTAAACCCAAAAAACATTTCAAAAACACCAAAATAAAGCATGTCAGTACACCATCCCCTTCAACTTCTCGATAAATGACAGAAGCTCCTGTGCTCGCTTCTGCTTCTTCATCACATTGACTAGGATTGCTGCAGCTTCACTTAAATCTTCAGTTTGCAACTTATTCAGGTCTGAGATACTTTGAACACGAGAATCAAATGGATACAAAAGCTCCAACTCTCCAATCACATAGTCCTGCTCGGCCACGCGAGCCCTAATGTCTTGAGCCTTTTTCATCAGTTCTCTTTCATCCACCGTAGTCATGGTCACCTCTATTCCGAATCGAACAACCATCATATCCCTCACAAAGCTAGACCTAGCGGCTGCAGCAAGCTCTTCGCAAAAAGGCATTGATGTCTTCATCATTTTTTTTCCTATTTTTTTATTTGAGGTTTGGGGCATATTTTCTTTGCTGTGTGTTTTTTGTTTGCTATGTATGTCTTTTAAAGGGCAAATTAGGGGTGGGTTATGATTGCTATGATGTCATAGTACATGACTTATTAGACTTTTGATTTGACTGCCAACCTAGAGCCTCCAAATGCAATGGAAAGTAATTATGGGTTTTGCTTCCCCATAAACAACCATCAATTACCCAACTTTTGACATACTTAGCCTTTTTTACCAAATGCACTACTACAAAAAATGAATCTGCTCTTATGAAAAAAAAAAGTTAACAAAAAACCAGATTAAAAAATTAATATTTATAGATATAAAATTACAGGAAAAAAAAGGGAGAGAGAAGGCTAAAAACTAAAATTATGAAGGTTACAAAATCAAACAATTGTAGGTAGAGAATAAAAATTGATATATCTTAAATTCACGACACTCAAACAGGTTCAGATCATTTGTTTGCTTGCAATCCAGCTTTGTTGATTGAATGGCATGTCAAACCTAGGATCATTTGTGAAATTTATGAATCATCTTAGATCTGGCATGCCATTCAATAAACAAACCTAATTGCAGGTGGACAAACAATCTACAGTTTGCTGTTTGATATGTGTCATTACATCACGACTTTCACATACTGTGTCATATGAATAACAATTTATATTTGCTTTTTCATTGCAGAAGGATGGTGAAAACAAAAGGAAAAGTGTCATTTGCATAAATATGTATTGGATCAACAATTTAACATAGTGAGTAAATTATCAGACATACCATTATCCTATAATTTACAAAAGTGACACTGATTTGCTATTGATGAGTGTGCAATTGTTTTATCATCATATGTTAAATTTTTTTGGTATTTTTTTAGTGATTGTGTACTCCTTTTTTTAGATTCAGAAACACACTATCCGTCGTTCTATGAATGTGAATGAATGCTCATCAATCAAGGCCACTCACATAGGTTCTGAAGCTGAGGCTACCCACATTTTTGAGGTACCTGAGAATGCTCGCGTTGGATGGCTCCTGCACATAGGCTGGCTTATCACATAGCAAGATTTTTTACTGCTACGGTGAGTAATCTATCTTGTAAATCTATTCATACTACTAACCATGGTCGATGAGTGCATTCTCATGCTTCTTTTCAGTGTCTACTTATGACCAACAATCATCAAATCTTGGCATGCTTTGTTTTTCCAGCCAACCTTTATTTAAAGGATCGAGCAGTTTCTGAATATTAAAAAATGTTCAATACCTTTAGTGATAAACTATGATACACATGCACAACTTCAAAATTCTTTTGTTAGTTGATAATACATATTGATATTAAATCCAATCAGTAAAACCGTCTTTACTAATAAATGTTTATCCTCACCTTATTCTCACTAACCTTCAACATATGTCATTTACAACACATGTAAGTCTTGCAATAATCAAAAAACATAAATAATTTGTACTAAGAAAATATTCAATATCCCATAAAAGAAACTCAACAACTGCCTCCACACATTATCCAAATAAAACACAACTAAGTCAACCATACCATTGCTTTTCTCCATCACATAGCAGGACATATATCAACAAAATTATTGAAGCACAAACAAATGTAACTTTTATTCATATGCGACATAAGTTACAGACATACCAACACAGATTAACAACACCCTGTTAATCTAACACATAACACCATAGCATTAAACAGAAATACCATCAGACAAGACATCATACAGATACAAAAGATACTACCCTAATCATGCAAGTCCATTGTAAACACATGGAGGCTTTTCTCAATACGCGCTTCCCTAGCCAAATCAAGGACCTCAGTCAGTGCAGCAAGAATCTGATGGTCCATATCCTGTGCCTCCTCCAAGCATTGAAGACCGTCATTTGAAACATCATCAAAAGGACTGAACCTGCGTCCCTCCTCCAGTAGTTCAGTCCTCCTCTCAAGACGACGGTGAACATCGTCACATTTCTCTCCAAGGAGGATGATGAACCCCTCATTCTCACCTTGCTCCTGTACAAACAGGAACTTAAAGGCATGATGGAGTTGATCAGAACCACATGCTTCTTTGAGCTGATCAAAGTTTGGGGTAGACACCATTTTCTTAACAGATTTTCTCAAAAACTCACAAGGTACAAAGGCAACTATGTGAAGCCAGAAAAAAACCCACCTTATATAGGCAAAAAAAAAACTGTAGCACTAAGTTAGTGTCTAACCTAATTGATACAGTGTATCATTACTTATCATTCCAATGAGAGATTCCCAAACAAGCCAACACAGAACCTAGACTGACCTAAAAGCATCTTTAAATGGTTCATGAACCAACCACTAATCTAAAATTTCAGCACTGCACACTAAACTTCAACCTGTGTGTTGTCTAGGCTGTAAACGAACTGAACGTTCAGTGAACATTTCATGAACGGTTCGGTAAAAAGTTCGTTTATGTTCGTTTATTTATTAAATGAACGAACATGAACAATATTTTACGATCGTTTAGTTAAATGAACGAACATGAACAAAAGTCACGTCCGTTTATTTATGTTCGTGAACGTCCGATTATGCGTTCGTTAACGTTCGTTTATGTTCATTTATTTATTTATGTTCGTATATCAAATCTTTTAATTGTATAATTTTTAAATTAGTTTGTTTAAACAAAACGACACTTATAAAACGATATTAGATACATAATTTAATAAAGTTTATGATTGTTTGTCTATGTTCATTTATGTTCGATCGTTTATGTTCGTTTAGTGTCTTAATGAACGAACATAAACGAACATGAACAACTCATTTTCTTAATAAACGAACATGAACAAGAAATTTCGTCCGTTTAAGCGTTCGTGTTCGTTTATTTGTCCGGTCAAAATTAAATGAACGAACATGAACAAGGCTCCGTTCGTGTTCATCCGGTTCGTTTACAGCACTTCAAACCTATGTACATCAAGTGCTTTAATTCAGTATTTTTTTCTTCAGCAGTACTGCACATTATCTTCACAGATTCCCTTCATGAACCAACCACTAATCTAAAATTTCATCTATAAAGAGCTTTTCCACCAAACATTGGCTCACCAGACAATAATCTAAAACAAATTGCACTAGGAATTCCAACAAGGAAAAAGGTTTATCGCTTTCATTTCCATCTTTATATCCATAGAGCACATACTAACTTTTATTTTTTCCTTTTATGTGCCGAAATCATCTACATTTCAAGCAGTCAATCAAGCTCAGAAGGCCCTGAGCTTCCTATGCCATGGGAAGGCTACCTTCCAGTTGGTTACTCCGGGCCAGGATCTAAAAAAGAAGATGCTAGGAGGATTAAAGTTCCAAAACAGCTTGCCCAAAAAAATGCTAATATCACGGATAAAACTCGAAAACAGATTGCTAAAGAAGCTTTTAATGCCAGGATCAAGGTTCTTGGCCTTCCCAATACCCATTTTTGTGAGGACATAGGTATGAAACCATTTGCCAGGGATGCGTTGAAATGGAAGGGTAAAAATAAGTAGGAGTTAGTCATGAATCATGTATGTTGGTGGTTTCTGTATGGCCTAAATGCCTTTGAGTAAAATTGGTGTGAACTTATCTATGATGGTGTAGGCCATCATTCTGTCCTGTGTGCTGCAAATATGCACTTATGCAGTTTGTTGGTATAATAACTATCATGCTTATAGCTTGCTTATTGCACTTTCAAGCAATGTCCGGTAGTATTCGTTGTCATGTGTTGGGAATACTTTGAAGAAGGTCAGCTTATCTGCATGTTGGCAAGGCAATCCATGATGGTTGCAGCCACAATGTTTTTTTCTTAACATGTTCCTTTGGTGTCTGTTACAAGCTGCAACTACTATTAGTATAACTGTTATTTTCAAAGTATCTTGCAAACTATCTTCGGATCAAAATATTGGCAAATAATCCCCCGTATTATTCCCAAATATACAAAAGAAAAACACATATTATACATTTACTTTAAACCTATCATGTCTAATCTCATCTTTAAGAGAACATGCCGCAGCAACGCGTGGCATCTCCATCTCGTATGATATACATATCATATCACATGTGATATTACATATCATATATGATTTAACACTAATATCACATGTGATATTAAAATTTATGTTTAATCATATATGAAAGTGCCCATCTATAGAAAGATAATTAAATGCTCATCGCGATGGTGTAAATATTTTCGCTTAACGATTAACGGTTTAAAAGATATTTAAATTATAAAAAATAGGTGAAATAATAAAATACTTTTATTGGAGATGAGTCCTTTGGTATGTGAGAAAAGTTTGATATGTAAAATAACTCTCCTCTATGTTTTATTCTTTTATACTTTTGATTACGTTGTAACTTGTTTAGATTGTACATTGTGATATTTTTATTGTACTTTTTAGTAAGGAGATATTTTAATTGGTTGTATTTAATTTGGTATATATGCTTTTAATTGATTGTACAGTGTGAATAAATTATTGTATTTTTAAGTAATGCGGTGTTTTAACATGAGAAATAATTATGTGTTAATTCAATATCTTAATGCATTAAACAGTTGTATATTTAGCAATAAAACTTGTAATGTTGAATTTAAGGTATTTTATGCCGAATTGTGTTTTATTGATTGTACTTTTAATAATAAAACTTGTAATGTTTAATTTTAAATAATTTAATGATTAAAAGTGCTTTAATGCTTTATTAGATAGTTAGATTGTGGTAATCATTTAGGCTCAACAACTATCTTTATTCTATTCCTCATAAACATATATGAGATTGTCTAAACAATGTCCTCAGGGCATTCGTTTGAATTGTTAAACAAGAAAAGTTTGCCTTCATTAAATACAAAATCACATTCAATTAAAGTGATTTATAGCTTTAATTATCGTATATTAAATGCATTTTTTCAATTTAAAAGGTAATTTTGTGTTGAATTAATGCACTTATCCAATATATGCCCATAGGACACTTATTAAACAATCCCAACATATAAAAGATTTCCGTCTCAAGTTATCTATCTTACGTTTTCAACATAAAAATTATGGCAGCTTAAGAGTATAATTATGTATGTGATTAGGTGGTTCTAACATCAATTTACATCTCTTTCGATAATCTTTTTAGTAATTAGATTTGATATAAATTAACTCGTCAAAAGTTATCTTTCATAAGTGGTGAGCATAGTAGACATTTTAATTTAGACTAATATTAATGGTGATCGTAGGCGACCGCGGTTACTTCTGTCATTATAGCGTTAACTTGACTTTCTTTCTGTAAGTCAAAATACATGATCAAATGCCCGTAATGATAATCAAATGCATGATCGGACACTTTTTTTTAAATTAAATTTCATTAAGAATTTAAAAACACTACAATAATATTTCAAATAAAATAAAAACTAATAGGCTTATAGCGCTCTTTAAATTTTTGTTTCAACTCCAAGATCCTCTCTCTTTGTTTTTGAGTCAAATGGGGTATCGAGTTCATTATAGAAGATGATGTCTTTCTGATAAGGATTTAAAACATACGTTTTTAGGGGGTCATTTAAGCCTTAAATCAATATATTTTATATCCGTTACTACTTAAAATCGTTCATTTTTACATTTTAGGTCTTTTGGAAGCAAAATGCTAGAATCAATCATATTTGGACGAAAAGAAGCGAAAACATAAAGAAAACGGCAAAATCAAAAAACATGGCTGTTTTACAAGCCTGACAAAAAGGTTGAGAATGTTGAAAAGGTGGGTTATACGGCGGTGATGACATTTGTTGTTACATTTGATTTTGTTGTTGTTGGTTATACACAGAAGATTTTAATGACGTATTTGCGTAAATAGATTGTTGATGCATTGATTGTTATACGAAACTAGCGGGTTGAAAATTAATCGATGGTGAATGGATGATTAACATAAAATTGAGGTCGGTTGTTATTGGAACGTTTTATTGTCGTCAAGATTTTGTTATTTTGTTTTTGGGAGTTTTGTGAGACATTTTTTGAGTTGGTTGTAGCACCCCGTAAATTTTCATATGGTAAAATGACTATTTTACCCTTTGACTTCTTAAAAGTTGACTTTGACTTTTTACTATTTGACTTTTGCGTAACGTAAAAGCAAATACTATAACTGGTAGTAACCAGTAATTTTCCAAGTTAAATAATTCTCTCTGTTTCGAATTATTACACTCTGAACATTTTTGTTCACCTTTGGCTATAAATAATTATTTAAAGTTGTGATTTTAATAATTACGAAAGTTTAATCGTGTAAACTTTCCTTGCGGTCAACATAAGACTACAATAAGTCTAGGTGTTCAAAATACTCAAATATCACCAATAGTCATATTTTATATGAACTATTGTCGCTTTGTTAGTTTTGCGTAAATATTTTACTCTTTACGTAATACGCGTGCTCGAACCTACGTTATTAGGTTTTAAAGATATAGACACACCCAAATAGACTTATCACACTTTTAATATACCTAGTTAGAGTATATTGATAAGTTTTAACATTTTTGGAAGTATTATATTTTTATGTTATCCGATTTTAAGTTTCGTGACTTAAGGGCTTAACATTAGTAATTACCGGGACCAAACTGCACCTCGTAACTCAAGATAAGAACAAGAAAACTACATAATTATCACCTCCTAGTTTAGGTGGCGTTTAGATGAGGCCAACATACTTTACTTGTCTCAATAATATTACAACATACTCATTAAAGTTTTGTCCCCCACTAAAAGAGTTATCATCTCAAACATATCATTTCATATGCAAAACTCACTCAAACACTCTCTTCCTCCCTCTTGCTGCCGTGAATACCAAGACCCAAAACACCATCATCTATTTTAATTCAAGCTTCAAGTTGTACATGAAAGATTGAAGGTTCAAGATGTTACAACTAGTTCTTGTGTTGTTTTGAAGATTCCTTGGTTGAAACAAGAGTTACACAAGGGTTAGGAGCTGAAGTTAGGAGTGTTCTTGGGTTCTTAGAACAAGGTTAACAAAGGTTTATCAAGTTTGGGTAAAGGTTGAAAACAAAGGTTAAAGAGTACATGGGATTAAGTATTGATTTGTAGTTGTTGTTCTTGTAATCTCTCATCATCACCTTGTAAGGTTTGGGTTTATTTTCATATTCATTCAATATGATTGTAATAATATTTATTGGATGTAAATTTGATATAGGTAGTATATGTAATATGGCTTGATTGATGTTGTATATGAAGTTTGTAACATAAAAACAAGTTAAAACAAGCCTTAGGTGGGTTTTGTAAGTTGAATTCTGCAACAGTCCCAAAGATTTATTAAACTGATCCTTTCAGTAAACTTTGAGGTTAATTCAATAGGATAGACTTGTAGAGCTATGTCTTATGTTCGTTTAGCAGGGTGGCGCACCTCATAACTCATCCCGATGAGTAAATGAGAGCCAAAATGGCAAAACATGTCAAAATATGCACACCAGACTTCATTTGGGAAAAGCCCATGGTTCTGTTCATTTCTGGAAGTCGACTCAGTTTTATGAAATGTAGCTAAGACATAAACTTGAAGTTTGGCGAAATCCGAGTGTCAAAACAAGTTTTAGAACTCAACTTATGGTCGTTTTGGCAGGGTTGAATGTGCAGCCAAACTTTCTGCAATGAAATATAGGTAATTACTTGTGATTAGACAATTGATATAAGTAAACTTTGGACTTTGGTCTTGGTTAAGCTTGAGAATCTGTTGGAGGAAGTAAAAACTAAAACTTGGGCTTTTGAATCACTTGAAATGGACTTATAGATAATAAGTTATGGTTAAAAGAAGATGGTTAGATGAAAACTTGATATTGAGTCAAAAGCTTGCTGAAACGATTTTAAAACGAGATTTTAACCCTTTTCTGGTCCGAATCAGTAAAAGTGTAAAACACGAAAGTTGCTCGGAATGAAATTTTCTACAAAAACTCGCGAGCACATAAGCAGAAAGTGAACGGAAAGTCTTAAAAACAATAAATACTAATCGGACCTGTTGTGACTAGAAAGGAGAAAAACCATGGTCATGGAAACTAAATTGTATTTTTGATTCTTTGAGACCAAAACAAAGCCAAGGTTAAGCCGAGGCTGTTGTGTTAAGGTCTTTAAACTTAAACATAACCATAGTAATGACCTTGAATATCATCTCAAGTTGTTTAAACAAAGTTGAGCCACACAGCTAGTTTGGGTTTGTTAACCCGAAAATTGTTTCAAAAACTTGGTCATTAGATGGAATTTTACTAGACATTGACAAACTATTTTTAAAACCTTTATACACCACAATATCATAATATGACACGCCAATATTATTTCATCACAACACTTACACATGATAAATGCTTCACGACACACAACTCATAACACTATCACACAAGTCAAACAATAGTCTTTGACGAAACACGACATATGTTTTATACAACATTTGTCTCGTCAAATACTTTACTTATAAATGACAAGTACGACAATAGTAAGGAATTTCATTATCATAAAGAGGCCTTTTCGGGGTGTCGTATCGACGAGTTGTGGATTTACGATTTAAAGTGTCCTGGCTCCTCATACGTTCACTATACGACCTCTTGATTTTGATAGCCCGAACAATGGTACGAGGTTATCTATAAAAGGGCTATAGGCCAAACAACACTTAAGGGATACATCAACTTAAGATTCATGTACAATATCATAAGCCAACATACTACATATACTAGTACACTTATATCGTACACTATACTAAAACGCGAATACTATGCTTTCGTAGGTGATCATTAAAGATCGTGGTCTTGCCATACTCTATTGTTGACATACATTATGTCCTTACACTCCGATGCTGATCACTACCGTGAGTTTCATAGCCCCATCTTTTGTTTAACTGTTTTATAAACTCTTTGGGGGAGATACATGCTACTGCTTTTACTACATGCTAAAATGCTTTATTATGGACAATTACTTGAAAACTGAATGCCTTGACTGTATTATTGCATGCCACTAAGTTGTTTTTGCCAAAAGTCCCCAATATCATGGACCACTAATCACTGGGAGTGAGCGCAAATATTGTGGATAGGCCTATCGGAATTGACGAACCCGTCTATGTTATCGGAAATAACAAGGCGCACTATATTTGAGATTATCTATGTATAAGGCAAAATACCTACTCGGGGCAAGTTACTTATATATATATATATATATATATATATATATATATATATATCGTCCGGTGATATATATACAACAGTTAGTCGTGAGTGCCATGAGCTTAGAGCAATAATAACTTTTAAAAAGATAATTGTACACATTGCAATTATACTACAAACTATATTGACCACTACTGTTTTTCCTAAACTTGAAATATTGGGATCAAAATATTGTACTTACAAACCTATAAACTCACTCAACCTTTGTGTTGACACTTTTTAGCATGTTATCTCAGGTTCAAAAGGAATTAGTTGGCATGGCATGTGAAGGCGCACGGAAAAATATTTTGAAGACAATGCATACATTATCATTCGAAAAACATTACAACTTTTCTGTTGTATTTTTTTTATGATTGTACAAACTTGTGGGACCAGTTTGTAAACTCTGATATTTTAATCGAATGATAATTTATTTCAAAACGTCTCATTTAGAGTCGTTTTCTGTAACTTGTGCTGTGAACTATGAAGTAATACCCCAGTGACACAATCTTCCGCTGCGATAATTTTGGGGGTGTTACATTGGTAAATAGTGATAATTTTTTTTGGGGACGTTCTACTATGTCTCCACTAGGGAGAGGGGACGTGATCGCTTAAGGTCAACAGGCCGAGTATATGATCACCATTACGATCGGTCTTATGTTGTGACTCAACTTTCGTTTTAGTTTCATGCATACACACGCACGTATATACAGGTCCATGTTTTCGTTTTGTAATGCTTAAATAAAAGAGGGTGTGTTTAGTTGGTGATGGGAAATTTTTCATAGGAAAATGAAAAAAACGAAAACCCTTTTAGATTATGTTAGAAATGAAAGAACGTGGAAATAGTTAAGAACATGGAAAACCCGTTTAGATTATGTTATATTTTTTATTTGGCAAGAGTGAAGAGAAAAATAAAGAAGGTAAAATGGACTTTTTAGATTATTAGTTAAACTTTGAGAAATGAGATTTTCATTATTTTAGAAAATTTGTTAAAAAAATTGCAAGTAAACAGGTTTTCGTTTTTTTTTAATTTAATTTATTTTCCTATGAAAAATTGCAAGTAAATATGCATGCTAAAAAAAGAAAGAATATTGTTGATGGGATTAGTTTTAACTTCTTCGGCTAAGATTAACGAAGAATAATGTTTGTGGGGTCAAAAAGCGCTTTATCGACCAAGAATAAAGTGATAAAAAGTACAAATAATAAAGTGGTGGTCACTAAGAAAGAAAGAATGATATGATTTCGTTTCGATCATTCATTTCATTCGTGGAATTAGGAACAGCCTAATCAATTGTTGGTAGTACGTAGTTGACATGACATGCATCTGTTTGGTTGCATTTGCTATAAGAGTATTCACATCAATAACGCCGGAACCGGCGTTATGGCCGCGTTAATCGGCGTTATTCGGTGTTATTGATAGAGGGTCGGTGTTAAATGGGCGTTAAAGGTGAGGCGTTAAAGCCCCAACGCCCGTTATTTATTTATTTATTTTTCGTTTATGCCCTTAAATGAGGGGTTGTTTTTATAAATTGTTGAAGTGTTAAAGTTTAACTTGAGAATGTTATTGTTGTGGGTGTTTTTTGGGGATGCTAAAGTGAAATGTTAAAGCTGATGTGGCGCTGACATGGCACGGTGTTAAACTTTAACTTTCGTTATTGATGTACATGCTCTAATGTAATGAATGTTGAGTATTCATGCCTTCTATTTTATTTTTATTTTATTGATGAGAAGAAGCTCATGCAAGCTATTGCATGTTGATCAGTTTCACATGTGACCAATAAGTTTCAAGATGGTTCTGTTTGAAACCATCCCAACAGATGAGATGAGATCCAACGACTGTTACATGTTACAAGAGGAATATATGTTAAATAATGTGAAGGACCAAGAGTGTCAAGTTTCAAAGTCTAAGTGAAGTTTGTGCTGAAAGTGTAGAAAAGAGAAGTTCAGGGGCTAAAGTGAAACATGACAGAGTATATATTGTTTTGTCCTGATTAGGGTTTCATATCTTTTCATTCTGTTTAGTCTCTCTCTCTCTAAATCCTTCACACAGTGTTTGTCTTTCTCTTGTGATATCGATCTTGATATCAGTCTGGGTATTTGGTTGATTCTTTGTATCAAGATCAATCTTGTTTGATCTTGTTAAGTCTGAGTGTTGAGTGTTATTTGTTGTGAGGTTACTGGTGTCTACCTAGTAGAGATCAGTTATTGTTTCTTTGTATTTGTATTGGTAAGCACCCAGTTGGGGACTTATCTTCTTAACATTCATATAATAAAATACACCGTGGGGTGGTTGACTGGGTGTAATAGCTGGTTGTTGGGTGCTCTTGATCATTTTTACATGGTATCAGAGCGCACGGTTCTGATCTGGTGGTTTTGAGATTCTAGGGTTTCTAGGGTTTCGAAGTTTTTTTGGGGATTCTTGCAATTGGTGGTTGAATTGGTTAATTGAGGTTGTTTTCTTAACGGCCGTGGTTGATTTGTTCTATTTGGGATTGGATCTGGTGATTTTGTGGGTATCTTGGTTAGGGTTTTTTGAAACCCTAATTTGGTATTTTGGGGGTTTTCATCCCTGGTGGTTTCTTGTTGTTTCTTGGGCCTGTTCTTGATACAATCTTACTAGCCTCATTGAATCTGGTGGGTTTTGTATCTATTTCCGCTGATATATCTCTGTAAGTACTTCTTTCTCTTAAGATAACACAAATTTGGTTTAGAAGGTACAAACGGGACAGTTAACATCTTGATCTGCCAACGAGATTGGTACGAATACCTGCTCTGGCTGTCCCCAGTCTTCTGGCTGGTTTGTGGTTATTCTTGGGTGTGAGTTGTAGATTTTATAGAGTGTTATTTCTGCTCTTTAGTTTCTTGTTGTGTCTAAGTCGAAGGAGGATAGGATTTGGGCAGTCTTGGAAGTTGGTTGAGTTGTTTAGTTCTGGTTATTTGTTTGTATTGCTGTTATTGCTTGTTGTTATTATTTCTATTTTGTCTTGCTGTTTGTTCTTGTTATTTAATTGTTATGGCTATTGAAGATGAGCCTAGTGGTAGTAACACTCAAGTGTTAATTAGTAATCTAGATGCTGGTAACCCTCTTCATATTCAAACTAATGATAATAGTGGAACTGCTCTTATTCCATTTAAACTGCTTGAAACTGAGAATTATAGAATTTGGTTTGGTGCTATGAAATTGGCTTTGCAAGCTAGGAATAAGTATAGCTTTGTTGATGGTACTTGTCTTAAGGAATCATTTGTTACTAGTAATGTCTTGTCTGCTCAATGGGATAGATGCAATGCTATTGTCTTAACTTGGATTATGAATTCTGTGTCTCATGATGTTTATATGGGTTTGGTTTATTCTGAAAATGCTGCTTTTGTTTGGCAAGAATTAAAAGAAACATATGATAAGGTTGATGGGTCTGTTATATACAATTTGCTTACCAAAGATTAACTCTGTGAAACAAGGTGGTAGTTCTGTTGCTGATTATTATCATAGGCTAAATTCTTTATGGAGAGAATTTAATTCCCTAACTAAGTTGCCTAAATGTGTGTGTGAACATAAATGTGCTTGTGAGGCTAGTACTGAGTTAGTTTTGCATCAGCAGTTGATGAAACTGATGCAATTTCTTATGGGTCTTGATGATTGTTATCAACCTGTTAGAACTGCTTTATTAACTAGAGATCCTTTACCTGAAGTTAAAGATGCTTATGCTGTTGTGTCTAGGGAGGAGTCTCACAGAGGGATTCCTGAGTCCTCTAGTGTGACTGAGTCTAAACTTAATGCATCTTCTTTTGCTGCTAAATCATTTAATAACACTAGAAGAATGTATAATAACAGTAACAACACTAGAGGAACTAATTCCAATACTAATAGTGCTAATAGAGGTCCTAATCCTAATCTGAATTGTAAAAACTGTGGTAAGATTGGACATACTATTGAAAGATGCTATGAACTCATTGGTTTTTCACCTGGTTTTGCTAAGAGTAATAATCCAGTTAAACAAAATGGTTTTAGACAAGGTTATAATGCTAATGCTGATAATAAGATATCTGAGAAATCTTCTACTACTTCATCTGCAAATACTTCTTCTGGTTTTACTTCTGAGCAGATGAAGAAACTCTTGTCTTTGATCAATGATAGTTCTTCAGGAAGCATACATGCCAATATGGCAGGTAGGGCTTCATTTTTTAATGGAAATGTTTGGTTTAATATTAATTTCTCTAAATATTTTTTTGGGAATTCTAGTCTTTCTGTTAAAACTATATCTTTGGGTTGGATTATAGACTCAGGTTCTAATCAGCACTTGACTGTTTCTATTATTGGTATGTTTAATGTTGTGGACATTTCTAGTCTTAAGATTACGGTTGGACATCCCAATGGTACTCTTGCCACCATAAGTCATGTTGGAAATTTAAAATTAACCAATAATGTGACTCTGTATGATGTTTTAGTGGTTCCTGGTTACTGTGTGAGTCTTTTGTCTGTTAACAAACTGATTAGAGACAGTAAAATGTTTGTTGGTTTTGATGAAGATACTTGTTATATTCAGGATTTGAGAAGGGAGAAAGTTCTGGGGACTGGTAGTCAGTTTGATGGATTATATTTGTTTGATACGCAGTCTGATAATACTTTGGGTGAGTGTAATATGATCATGTCTTATAATGTGTCTAAACTTGTTTGGCATAATAGATTGGGTCATCCTGCTGATCCAGTCTTATCTGTTCTTCAGAAGGATCTTGGTATATCCAAGAATTCTTCTATTTCTGTTTGTGAAATCTGTCATAGGGCTAAGCAAACTAGGGAACCTTTCCCTTTGTCTGATCATAAATCTAAGAATCTTGGTGAACTTGTTCATCTTGACTTATGGGGCCCTTACAGAGTAACAAGTAGAGAAGGATACAATATTTTCTTACTATTGTTGATGATTATTCTAGAGCTGTGTGGATTTACTTGATTAGAACTAAAGATGAGGTGTTTGATGTATTTTGTTCTTTTATACACTTAATTTCTAATCAATTTGATGTTAAAATCAAAACTGTTAGATCTGATAATGGTACTGAATTTGTAAACAAGAAAATGATTGGAGTGTTTTCTGATCTTGGTATAATACATCAAACATCTTGTCCTCATACACCTCAGCAAATTGGGATTGCTGAGAGGAAACATAGACACCTGCTCAATGTAGCTAGGAGTCTTATGTTTCAAGGGGGGATTCCTTTGTGTTTTTGGTCTGATTGTGTTCTAACTGCTGTGTATCTTATAAACAGGCTGCCATCTTCAGTTCTAAATGGTAAATGTCCCTTTGAGTTGTTGTACAAAACTAAACCTAATCCTTCCCATTTGAGGTCTTTTGGATGTCTGTGTTTTGCTACCATTTTAAATAATCATGATAAGTTGTCTTATAGGTCTGAAAAATGTGTTCTAATTGGTTTTTCTTCTACTAAGAAAGCATATAAACTGTTAAGTTTGGATACTAGAAATGTGTTTTTTGCCAGAGATGTGAAGATTTATGAAAATGTTTTTCCTTTAATAATGAAAACCTGTGAGTCAACTGATACAAACTGTGTAAATGAGGTTGAACACTTGAAGTTTTTTGATAGTCCAAAGTCTCAAAGACCCAATGATGAAGGGGAAGATACACCACCAGTTGAGGATGGTAGTATGACATCTTCACATGATGCTAGTGATAATGAAATAGATACTACTCATATGCATCATGAAGATGGGCAATCTGCAACCCACTTTGGTGACCAACACTGGTCTGAGGGCAATTCTAGTCTTGAAAATACTGGTTTAGTTTTTAATCAGTCTGAAAATGTTAATGAAGATGTGCAGACACCTGTATTAAGAAGGTCTAGTAGAGAGTCTAAAACTCCTATTAGGTTTAATGATTATGTGATGCACTCTAAAGTCAGATATGGTATTGAGAAATATGTGAGTTATGCTAGTTTGAGTAGGACTAATATGTGCTTTGCTTCTACATTGAATAAATCTGTTGAACCTAAGAATTATGAAGAAGCTGTTAAAAATCCTAATTGGTCTGAAGCTATGAACAATGAAATTGAAGATCTAAATAGGAACAATACCTGGAATGAATGTGAGTTACCTGTTGGTAGACATGCTATTGGATATAAATGGATATGGAAAATCAAGTATAAGTCTACAGGAGAAATTGATAGATATAAAGCCAGATTAGTTGCTAAAGGTTTTAATCAAAGAGAAGGTTTTGATTATGATGAAACTTTTAGTCCTGTTGTGAAAATGGTAACTGTTAGATGTCTGATAAGTATTGCTGTTAGCAAAAATTGGCCTTTATATCAGTTAGATGTTAATATTGCTTTTTTATATGGTGATCTTGATGAAGATGTCTATATGCAATTACCTAAAGGCTTTAATGGTGGTGATGATACTAAAGTATGTAAGCTTAATAAATCTTTATATATGCTTAAGCAAGCTCATAGGCAATGGAATGGTAAGCTTACTAGTGCTTTAGTTGAACATGGTTTTGAACAAAGTAAACTGGATTATTCTTTGTATGTTAAACAAAAAGGTTTTGTGTTTGTTGCTCTGCTTGTATATGTTGATGATATTGTTATCACTGGTAATGATGAAGAAGAAATCAATAACTTTAAAAAGTTTTTGAATTCTAAATTTATGATCAAAGATTTGGGAGAGTTGAAATATTTTCTTGGAATTGAAGTATTGAAAAATGATTATGGTGTTTGTATGACCCAAAGAAAGTATTGTTTGGAAAAATACCTACTCGGGGCAAGTTACTTATACATATATATATATATATATATATATATATATATATATATATATATATATATATATATATATATATATATATATATATATATATATATATATATATATCGTCCGGTGATATATATACAACAGTTAGTCGTGAGTGCCATGAGCTTAGAGCAATAATAACTTTTAAAAAGATAATTGTACACATTGCAATTATACTACAAACTATATTGACCACTACTGTTTTTCCTAAACTTGAAATATTGGGATCAAAATATTGTACTTACAAACCTATGAACTCACTCAACCTTTGTGTTGACACTTTTTAGCATGTTATCTCAGGTTCAAAAGGAATTAGCTGGCATGGCATGTGAAGGCGCACGGAAAAATATTTTGAAGACAATGCATATATTATCATTCGAAAAATATTACAACTTTTATGTTGTACTTTTTATGATTGTACAAACTTGTGGGACCAGTTTGTAAACTCTGATATTTTAATCGAATGATAATTTATTTCAAAACGTCTCATTTAGAGTCGTTTTCTGTAACTTGTGCTGTGAACTATGAAGTAATACCCCAGTGACACAATCTTCCGCTGCGATAATTTTGGGGGTGTTACATTGGTAAATAGCTGATAATTTGGGGGGGTGGGATGTTCTACTATGTCTCCACTGGGGAGAGGGGACGTGATCGCTTAAGGTCAACAGGCCGAGTATATGATCACCATTACGATCGGTCTTATGTTGTGACTCAACTTTCGTTTTAGTTTCATGCATACACACGCACGTATATACAGGTCCATGTTTTCGTTTTGTAATGCTTAAATAAAAGAGGGTGTGTTTAGTTGGTGATGGGAAATTTTTCATAGGAAAATGAAAAAAACGAAAACCCTTTTAGATTATGTTAGAAATGAAAGAACGTGGAAATAGTTAAGAACATGGAAAACCCGTTTAGATTATGTTATATTTTTCATTTGGCAAGAGTGAAGAGAAAAATAAAGAAGGTAAAATGGACTTTTTAGATTATTAGTTAAACTTTGAGAAATGAGATTTTCATTATTTTAGAAAATTTGTTAAAAAAATGTCAAGTAAACAGGTTTTCGTTTTTTTTTTAATTTAATTTATTTTCCTAAGAAAAATTGCAAGTAAACATGCATGCTAAAAAAAGAAAGAATATTGTTGATGGGATTAGTTTTAACTTCTTCGGCTAAGATTAACGAAGAATAATGTTTGTGGGGTCAAAAAGCGCTTTATCGACCAAGAATAAAGTGATAAAAAGTACAAATAATAAAGTGGTGGTCACTAAGAAAGAAAGAATGATATGATTTCGTTTCGATCATGCATTTCATTCGTGGAATTAGGAACAGCCTAATCAATTATTGGTAGTACGTAGTTGACATGACATGCATCTGTTTGGTTGCATTTGCTATAAGAGTATTCACATCAATAATGCCGGAACCGGCGTTAAGTCCGCGTTATTCGGTGTTATTGATAGGAAAATGAAAAAAACGAAAACCCTTTTAGATTATGTTAGAAATGAAAGAACGTGGAAATAGTTAAGAACATGGAAAACCCGTTTAGATTATGTTATATTTTTCATTAGGCAAGAGTGAAGAGAAAAATAAAGAAGGTAAAATGGACTTTTTAGATTATTAGTTAAACTTTGAGAAATGAGATTTTCATTATTTTAGAAAATTTGTTAAAAAAATTGCAAGTAAACAGGTTTTCGTTTTTTTTTAATTTAATTTATTTTCCTATGAAAAATTGCAAGTAAACATGCATGCTAAAAAAAGAAAGAATATTGTTGATGGGATTAGTTTTAACTTCTTCGGCTAAGATTAACGAAGAATAATGTTTGTGGGGTCAAAAAGTGCTTTATCGACCAAGAATAAAGTGATAAAAAGTACAAATAATAAAGTGGTGGTCACTAAGAAAGAAAGAATGATATGATTTCGTTTCGATCATTCATTTCATTCGTGGAATTAGGAACAGCCTAATCAATTATTGGTAGTACGTAGTTGACATGACATACCGGCGTTAAGGCCGCGTTAATCGGCGTTATTCGGTGTTATTGATAGGAAAATGAAAAAAACGAAAACCCTTTTAGATTATGTTAGAAATGAAAGAACGTGGAAATAGTTAAGAACATGGAAAACCCGTTTAGATTATGTTATATTTTTCATTTGGCAAGAGTGAAGAGAAAAATAAAGAAGGTAAAATGGACTTTTTAGATTATTAGTTAAACTTTGAGAAATGAGATTTTGATTATTTTAGAAAATTTGTTAAAAAAATTGCAAGTAAAAAGGTTTTCGTTTTTTTTAATTTAATTTATTTTCCTATGAAAAATTGCAAGTAAACATGCATGCTAAAAAAAGAAAGAATATTGTTGATGGGATTAGTTTTAACTTCTTCGGCTAAGATTAACGAAGAATAATGTTTGTGGGGTCAAAAAGCGCTTTATCGACCAAGAATAAAGTGATAAAAAGTACAAATAATAAAGTGGTGGTCACTAAGAAAGAAATAATGATATGATTTCGTTTCGATCATTCATTTCATTCGTGGAATTAGGAACAGCCTAATCAATTATTGGTAGTACGTAGTTGACATGACATGCATCTGTTTGGTTGCATTTGCTATAAGAGTATTCACATCAATAACGCCGGAACCGGTGTTAAGGCCGCGTTAATCGGCGTTATTCGGTGTTATTGATAGAGGGTCGGTGTTAAATGGGCGTTAAAGGTGAGGCGTTAAAGCCCCAACGCCCGTTATTTATTTATTTATTTTTCATTTATGCCCCTAAATGAGGGGTTGTTTTTGTAAATTGTTGGAGTGTTAAAGTTTAACTTGTGAATGTTATTGTTGTGGTGTTTTTTGGGGATGCTAAGGTGAAATGTTAAAGCTGATGTGGCGCTGACGTGGCACGGTGTTAAACTTTAACTTGCATTATTGATGTACATGCTCTAATGTAATGAATGTTGAGTATGCATGCCTTCTATTTTATTTTTATTTTATTGATGAGAAGAAGCTCATGCAAGCTATTGCATGTTGATCAGTTTCACATGTGACCAATAAGTTTCAAGATGGTTCTGTTTGAAACCATCCCAACAGATGAGATGAGATCCAACGACTGTTACATGTTACAAGAGGAATATATGTTAAATAATGTGAAGGACCAAGAGTGTCAAGTTTCAAAGTCTAAGTGAAGTTTGTGCTGAAAGTGTAGAAAAGAGAAGTTCAGGGGCTAAAGTGAAACATGACAGAGTATATATTGTTTTGTCCTGATTAGGGTTTCATATCTTTTCATTCTGTTTAGTCTCTCTCTCTCTAAATCCTTCACACAGTGTTTGTCTTTCTCTTGTGATATCGATCTTGATATCAGTCTGGGTATTTGGTTGATTCTTTGTATCAAGATCAATCTTGTTTGATCTTGTTAAGTCTGAGTGTTGAGTGTTATTTGTTGTGAGGTTAATGGTGTCTACCTAGTAGAGATCAGTTATTGTTTCTTTGTATTTGTATTGGTAAGCACCCAGTTGGGGACTTATCTTCTTAACATTCATATAATAAAATACACCGTGGGGTGGTTGGCTGGGTGTAATAGCTGGTTGTTGTGTGCTCTTGATCATTTTTACATGGTATCAGAGCGCACGGTTCTGATCTGGTGGTTTTGAGATTCTAGGGTTTCTAGGGTTTCGAAGTTTTTTTGGGGATTCTTGCAATTGGTGGTTGAATTGGTTAATTGAGGTTGTTTTCTTAACGGCCGTGGTTGATTTGTTCTATTTGGGATTGGATCTGGTGATTTTGTGGGTATCTTGGTTAGAGTTTTTTGAAACCCTAATTTGGTATTTTGGGGGTTTTCATCCCTGGTGGTTTCTTGTTGTTTCTTGGGCCTGTTCTTGATACAATCTTACTAGACTCATTGAATCTGGTGGGTTTTGTATCTATTTCCGCTGATATATCTCTGTAAGTACTTCTTTCTCTTAAGATAACACAAATTTGGTTTAGAAGGTGCAAACGGGACAATTAACATCTTGATCTCCAAGAGATTGGTACGAATACCTGCTCTGGCTGTCCCCAGTCTTCTGGCTGGTTTGTGGTTATTCTTGGGTGTGAGTTGTAGATTTTATAGAGTGTTATTTCTGCTCTTTAGTTTCTTGTTGTGTCTAAGTCGAAGGAGGATAAGATTTGGGCAGTCTTGGAAGTTGGTTGAGTTGTTTAGTTTTGGTTATTTGTTTGTATTGCTGTTATTGCTTGTTGTTATTATTTCTGTTTTGTCTTGCTGTTTGTTCTTGTTGATTAATTGTTATGGCTATTGAAGATGAGCCTAGTGGTAGTAACACTCAAGTGTTAATTAGTAATCTAGATGCTGGTAACCCTCTTCATATTCAAACTAATGATAATAGTGGAACTGCTCTTATTCCATTTAAACTGCTTGGAACTGAGAATTATAGAATTTAGTTTGGTGCTATGAAATTGGCTTTGCAAGCTAGGAATAAGTATAGCTTTGTTGATGGTACTTGTCTTAAGGAATCATTTGTTACTATTAATGTCTTGTCTGCTCAATGGGATAGATGCAATGCTATTGTCTTAACTTGGATTATGAATTCTGTGTCTCATGATGTTTATATGGGTTTGGTTTATTCTGAAAATGCTGCTTTTGTTTGGCAAGAATTAAAAGAAACATATGATAAGGTTGATGGGTCTGTTATATACAATTTGCTTACAAAAGATTAACTCTGTGAAACAAGGTGGTAGTTCTGTTGCTGATTATTATCATAGGCTAAATTCTTTATGGAGAGAATTTGATTCTCTAACTAAGTTGCCTAAATGTGTGTGTGAACATAAATGTGCTTGTGAGGCTAGTACTGAGTTAGTTTTGCATCAGCAGTTGATGAAACTGATGCAATTTCTTATGGGTCTTGAAGATTGTTATCAACCTGTTAGAACTGCTTTATTAACTAGAGATCCTTTACCTGAAGTTAAAGATGCTTATGCTGTTGTGTCTAGGGAGGAATCTCACAGAGGGATTCATGAGTCCTCTAGTGTGACTGAGTCTAAACTTAATGCATCTTCTTTTGCTGCTAAATCATTTAATAACACTAGAAGAATGTATAATAACAGTAACAACACTAGAGGAACTAATTCCAATACTAATAATGCTAATAGAGGTCCTAATCCTAATCTGAATTGTAAAAACTGTGGTAAGATTGGACATACTATTGAAAGATGCTATGAACTCATTGGTTTTTCACCTGGTTTTGCTAAGAGTAATAATCCAGTTAAACAAAATGGTTTTAGACAAGGTTATAATGCTAATGCTGATAATAAGATATCTGAGAAATCTTCTACTACTTCATCTGCAAATACTTCTTCTGGTTTTACTTCTGAGCAGATGAAGAAACTCTTGTCTTTGATCAATGATAGTTCTTCAGGAAGCATACATGCCAATATGGCAGGTAGGGCTTCATTGTTTAATGGAAATGTTTGGTTTAATATTAATTTCTCTAAATATTTTTTTGGGAATTCTAGTCTTTCTGTTAAAACTATATCTTTGGGTTGGATTATAGACTCAGGTGCTAATCAGCACTTGACTGTTTCTACTGTTGGTATGTTTAATGTTGTGGACATTTCTAGTCTTAAGATTATGGTTGGACATCCCAATGGTACTCTTGCCACCATAAGTCATGTTGGAAATTTAAAATTAACCAATAATGTGACTCTGTATGATGTTTTAGTGGTTCCTGGTTACTGTGTGAGTCTTTTGTCTGTTAACAAACTGATTAGAGACAGTAAAATGTTTGTTGGTTTTGATGAAGATACTTGTTATATTCAGGATTTGAGAAGGGAGAAAGTTCTGGGGACTGGTAGTCAGTTTGATGGATTATATTTGTTTGATACGCAGTCTGATAATACTTTGGGTGAGTGTAATATGATCATGTCTTATAATGTGTCTAAACTTGTTTGGCATAATAGATTGGGTCATCCTGCTGATCCAGTCTTATCTGTTCTTCAGAAGGATCTTGGTATATCCAAGAATTCTTCTATTTCTGTTTGTGAAATCTGTCATAGGGCTAAGCAAACTAGGGAACCTTTCCCTTTGTCTGATCATAAATCTAAGAATCTTGGTAAACTTGTTCATCTTGACTTATGGGGCCCTTACAGAGTAACAAGTAGAGAAGGATACAAATATTTTCATACTATTGTTGATGATTATTCTAGAGCTGTGTGGATTTACTTGATTAGAACTAAAGATGAGGTGTTTGATGTATTTTGTTCTTTTATACACTTAATTTCTAATCAATTTGATGTTAAAATCAAAACTGTTAGATCTGATAATGGTACTGAATTTGTAAACAAGAAAATGATTGGAGTGTTTTCTGATCTTGGTATAATACATCAAACATCTTGTCCTCATACACCTCAGCAAATTGGGATTGCTGAGAGGAAACATAGACACCTGCTCAATGTAGCTAGGAGTCTTATGTTTCAAGGGGGGATTCCTTTGTGTTTTTGGTCTGATTGTGTTCTAACTGCTGTGTATCTTATAAACAGGCTGCCATCTTCAGTTCTAAATGGTAAATGTCCCTTTGAGTTGTTGTACAAAACTAAACCTAATCCTTCCCATTTGAGGTCTTTTGGATGTCTGTGTTTTGCTACCATTTTAAATAATCATGATAAGTTGTCTTATAGGTCTGAAAAATGTGTTCTAATTGGTTTTTCTTCTACTAAGAAAGCATATAAACTGTTAAGTTTGGATACTAGAAATGTGTTTTTTGCCAGAGATGTGAAGATTTATGAAAATGTTTTTCCTTTAATAATGAAAACCTGTGAGTCAACTGATACAAACTGTGTAAATGAGGTTGAACACTTGAAGTTTTTTGATAGTCCAAAGTCTCAAAGACCCAATGATGAAGGGGAAGATACACCACCAGTTGAGGATGGTAGTATGCCATCTTCACATGATGCTAGTGATAATGAAATAGATACTACTCATATGCATCATGAAGATGGGCAATCTGCAACCACTTTGGTGACCAACACTGGTCTGAGGGCAATTCTAGTCTTGAAAATACTGGTTTAGTTTTTAATCAGTCTGAAAATGTTAATGAAGATGTGCAGACACCTGTATTAAGAAGGTCTAGTAGAGAGTCTAAAACTCCTATTAGGTTTAATGATTATGTGATGCACTCTAAAGTCAGATATGGTATTGAGAAATATGTGAGTTATGCTAGTTTGAGTAGGACTAATATGTGCTTTGCTTCTACATTGAATAAATCTGTTGAACCTAAGAATTATGAAGAGGCTGTTAAAAATCCTAATTGGTCTGAAGCTATGAACAATGAAATTGAAGATCTAAATAGGAACAATACCTGGACTGAATGTGAGTTACCTGTTGGTAGACATGCTATTGGATATAAATGGATATGGAAAATCAAGTATAAGTCTACAGGAGAAATTGATAGATATAAAGCCAGATTAGTTGCTAAAGGTTTTAATCAAAGAGAAGGTTTTGATTATGATGAAACTTTTAGTCCTGTTGTGAAAATGGTAACTGTTAGATGTCTGATAAGTATTGCTGTTAGCAAAAATTGGCCTTTATATCATTTAGATGTTAATAATGCTTTTTTATATGGTGATCTTGATGAAGATGTCTATATGCAATTACCTAAAGGCTTTAATGGTGGTGATGATACTAAAGTATGTAAGCTTAATAAATCTTTATATGGGCTTAAGCAAGCTCCTAGGCAATGGAATGCTAAGCTTACTAGTGCTTTAGTTGAACATGGTTTTGAACAAAGTAAACTGGATTATTCTTTGTATGTTAAACAAAAAGGTTTTGTGTTTGTTGCTCTGCTTGTATATGTTGATGATATTGTTATCACTGGTAATGATGAAGAAGAAATCAATAACTTTAAAAAGTTTTTGAATTCTAAATTTATGATCAAAGATTTGGGAGAGTTGAAATATTTTCTTGGAATTGAAGTATTGAAAAATGATTATGGTGTTTGTATGACCCAAAGAAAGTATTGTTTGGAAAAATACCTACTCGGGGCAAGTTACTTATATATATATATATATATATATATATATATATATATATATATATATATATATATATATATATATATATATATATATATATATATATATATATATATATATATATATATATATATATATAGGGTCACGTTAAATGTAGAACCATTATTTTGTACAGAACTTTACAGAACCACTTTCGACCAATAATAATTTAGTATTATTAATTATTTCTATTTAAATGAAAAGGGTAAAATAGTAAAAACTTATATTTACTTTTTTTTCAATTTTTTTTTTTTTTATAAAAACCGTTTTTAACCTTTAACTTTTGGAGTGTCTTTTTTTTTTTTTTTTTTTAGTGCATGCATGTTTTCAAAAAAAATCCAAAGTGCATATATGTTTTTTCAACATACACATTTTTTAGAAAAATCAAGTGCATAGGTGTTTTTTTTAAATATAGTTTCTTGCATTTAGACGTCAAACTTATTTGCCTAAAATGATAATTGCATATATGTTTCAAGTGCACATTATTTGATTATTGAAATTTTTGATCAAAACATAATAATATACATGTAACCTCCAACAATTTATAACAAACCAAGAATATATAGTATACGCAAAAGTTAATATTAAATAAAATACAATACATGTACAAGTATCTTGTTAAATATAAATGTCCATGCTGTTTAAGAACATGTGTGCACTCTTCACTTTCTCGTCCAAATTTATTTGAACATATGTGCACGCATTCCAAGAACATATGTGCACGCTGCGCTTTCTCATCAAGTTCATTAGAATATAGGTGCGTGCCTTCGAAAAATATGTATGTTTCCGGTGGCCACATAATCTTCAATCAAATGCGCATTTCTAGAGCACCAAAAACACAATACCTGTTTCGAAAAAAAAAATAAAAATTAAATATTTGGTCCAACTATCATTAAACAAAAACAAAAACTATGTTCACCCGAATGAATATTTTATCTTTTGTTCCAACAAACCGAAGTCCAATTTACAAAACAAGAAGTAAGAACAATTAACTAAATGAAGTATAGTAAGAAATATACTATATCAACTAATTGTAACGTCCAAGGACTAACGCCGTTATAATGCTGCGGTTCCAGTGGTTAACGCCATTAACGGGCGTTGTTTTGCACATTCACGCCGTTGGGGCGTTATGAATGTGTGTGCTCTAATAATCAGTTCAAATTTTTTAAAACATAAATCATATCCTAATTTGTGACAGAAGATAGTACTAACTCAAAGTTACTTGTATCATTAATTTAGTCTTATGTTTCTTGCTTCATTTATTTTTTTTGCTTTTTTCTTTGGTTTTTACATTTTTTTATCTTTACTGACTATCCTTAGTATTAAATAGAAAATGTTCTCAAAATGGGGTTTTTACACCTGAACAACCGGACTACATAATTACAAAAGAGAAGCAAGGAATTAAAGTGGTTAGTTAAAATAGATCCACAACCCACAAACAAAATCAAACAAAACTCTGGGTTCGTACCTTGTGGCGGGCGGTTAACTAAAACATCAAAAGGTTATATCTGCCGTATACGCCACATACTCATCCCCACCGCCATCTTTTTACATCGATAAATAACTCCCTCCACCACTAGCCGAACCACCAGATCGCCTCGTCCCAATTAACGGCGAATTCAATATATATAGAAGCTCGTCTTATCAGACTCGTTAACCTGGTATCACGTAACCCACCATTTTTATACTAATCACCATTTTTAACCTTAACTCCTTCATGCGTCACACCAACCTATTATATTTAATCACACAACAATAGCCTTGTAGACCAAAATTGAAAAACAAAAAACAACCAAATGCCAAGATATTAAATAAACAGGGAAGAGATAAGAGATAATTTTTGTTGGAGGCTTTTGGGGATAGGGAAGGGAAGAGATAAAAAATGATCTTGAATTTTCTAACTCTGTGTTCTCGAGTCGGATCATTAAAGAAAAGAAAATGTAAGGGAAGTAAAGTGAAGATATTTACTTCCACATTGTGTTCTTGAGTTTTACTTAAGGAGGAAAAGAAAAGGAAATGGAAGTAAAGTTAGTGTAATTTGGGTGATTTTGTTTCCTCCCAAAAGTGGGCGGAAAAGGAAGTAAAGTGTTTTACTTTACTTTACTTCCATTTTCTTTAATGACAAAACTCAAGAACTGAGCGTAACCTAATAATGTGGGACGGTTTTTAAAAATATTAAATGTAAACTTCCTTTACTACCCTTTTACTCTTATGTTTAATTGCAAAAAAAAACCCTCATCTTTTGTCTAATTGTAATTTTGACACATTTAATCTTAACTTTTGATCAAACTAATCTAATGGCCCAGATTCATTTTAATGGTTCTGTAAAGTTCTGTACAAAAATATGGTTCTGCATTGAACGCTACACTATATATATATATATATATATATATATATATATATATATATATATATATATATATATATATATATATATATATATATATATATATATATATATATATATATATATATATATATATATATATATATATATATATATATATATATATCGTCCGGTGATATATATACAACAGTTAGTCGTGAGTGCCATGAGCTTAGAGCAATAATAACTTTTAAAAAGATAATTGTACACATTGCAATTATACTACAAACTATATTGACCACTACTGTTTTTCCTAAACTTGAAATATTGGGATCAAAATATTGTACTTACAAACCTATGAACTCACTCAACCTTTGTGTTGACACTTTTTAGCATGTTATCTCAGGTTCAAAAGGAATTAGCTGGCATGGCATGTGAAGGCGCACGGAAAAATATTTTGAAGACAATGCATATATTATCATTCGAAAAACATTACAACTTTTATGTTGTACTTTTTATGATTGTACAAACTTGTGGGACCAGTTTGTAAGCTCTGATATTTTAATCGAATGATAATTTATTTCAAAACGTCTCATTTAGAGTCGTTTTCTGTAACTTGTGTTGTGAACTATGAAGTAATACCCCAGTGACACAATCTTCCGCTGCGATAATTTTAGGGGTGTTACATTGGTAAATAGCTGATAATTTTAGGGGGGGTGGGACGTTCTACTATGTCTCCACTGGGGAGAGGGGACGTGATCGCTTAAGGTCAACAGGCCGAGTATATGATCACCATTACGATCGGTCTTATGTTGTGACTCAACTTTCGTTTTAGTTTCATGCATACACACGCACGTATATACAGGTCCATGTTTTCGTTTTGTAATACTTAAATAAAAGAGGGTGTGTTTAGTTGGTGATGGGAAATTTTTCATAGGAGAATGAAAAAAACGAAAACCCTTTTAGATTATGTTAGAAATGAAAGAACGTGGAAATAGTTAAGAACATGGAAAACCCGTTTAGATTATGTTATATTTTTCATTTGGCAAGAGTGAAGAGAAAAATAAAGAAGGTAAAATGGACTTTTTAGATTATTAGTTAAACTTTGAGAAATGAGATTTTGATTATTTTAGAAAATTTGTTAAAAAAATTGCAAGTAAACAGGTTTTCGTTTTTTTTAATTTAATTTATTTTCCTATGAAAAATTGCAAGTAAACATGCATGCTAAAAAAAGAAAGAATATTGTTGATGGGATTAGTTTTAACTTCTTCGGCTAAGATTAACGAAGAATAATGTTTGTGGGGTCAAAAAGCGCTTTATCGACCAAGAATAAAGTGATAAAAAGTACAAATAATAAAGTGGTGGTCACTAAGAAAGAAAGAATGATATGATTTCGTTTCGATCATTCATTTCATTCGTGGAGTTAGGAACAGCCTAATCAATTATTGGTAGTACGTAGTTGACATGACATGCATCTGTTTGGTTGCATTTGCTATAAGAGTATTCACATCAATAACGCCGGAACCGGCGTTATGGCCGCGTTAATCGGCGTTATTCGGTGTTATTTATGATCAAAGATTTGGGAGAGTTGAAATATTTTCTTGGAATTGAAGTATTGAAAAATGATTATGGTGTTTGTATGACCCAAAGAAAGTATTGTTTGGAAAAATACCTACTCGGGGCAAGTTACTGATATATATATATATATATATATATATATATATATATATATATATATATATATATATATATATATATATATATATATATCGTCCGGTGATATATATACAACAGTTAGTCGTGAGTGCCATGAGCTTAGAGCAATAATAACTTTTAAAAAGATAATTGTACACATTGCAATTATACTACAAACTATATTGACCACTACTGTTTTTCCTAAACTTGAAATATTGGGATCAAAATATTGTACTTACAAACCTATAAACTCACTCAACCTTTGTGTTGACACTTTTTAGCATGTTATCTCAGGTTCAAAAGGAATTAGCTGGCATGGCATGTGAAGGCGCACGGAAAAATATTTTGAAGACAATGCATATATTATCATTCGAAAAACATTACAACTTTTATGTTGTACTTTTTTATGATTGTACAAACTTGTGGGACCAGTTTGTAAACTCTGATATTTTAATCGAATGATAATTTATTTCAAAACGTCTCATTTAGAGTCGTTTTCTGTAACTTTTGCTGTGAACTATGAAGTAATACCCCAGTGACACAATCTTCCGCTGCGATAATTTTGGGGGTGTTACATTGGTAAATAGCTGATAATTTTAGGGGGGGGGGGGGGGACGTTCTACTATGTCTCCACTGGGGAGAGGGGACGTGATCGCTTAAGGTCAACAGGCCGAGTATATGATCACCATTACGATCGGTCTTATGTTGTGACTCAACTTTCGTTTTAGTTTCATGCATACACACGCACGTATATACAGGTCCATGTTTTCGTTTTGTAATACTTAAATAAAAGAGGGTGTGTTTAGTTGGTGATGGGAAATTTTTCATAGGAAAATGAAAAAAACGAAAACCCTTTTAGATTATGTTAGAAATGAAAGAACGTGGAAATAGTTAAGAACATGGAAAACCCGTTTAGATTATGTTATATTTTTCATTTGGCAAGAGTGAAGAGAAAAATAAAGAAGGTAAAATGGACTTTTTAGATTATTAGTTAAACTTTGAGAAATGAGATTTTGATTATTTTAGAAAATTTGTTAAAAAAATTGCAAGTAAACAGGTTTTCGTTTTTTTTAATTTAATTTATTTTCCTATGAAAAATTGCAAGTAAACATGCATGCTAAAAAAAGAAAGAATATTGTTGATGGGATTAGTTTTAACTTCTTCGGCTAAGATTAACGAAGAATAATGTTTGTGGGGTCAAAAAGCGCTTTATCGACCAAGAATAAAGTGATAAAAAGTACAAATAATAAAGTGGTGGTCACTAAGAAAGAAAGAATGATATGATTTCGTTTCGATCATTCATTTCATTCGTGGAATTAGGAACAGCCTAATCAATTATTGGTAGTACGTAGTTGACATGACATGCATCTGTTTGGTTGCATTTGCTATAAGAGTATTCACATCAATAACGCCGGAACCGGCGTTAAGGCCGCGTAAATCGGCGTTATTCGGTGTTATTGATAGGAAAATGAAAAAAACGAAAACCCTTTTAGATTATGTTAGAAATGAAAGAACGTGGAAATAGTTAAGAACATGGAAAACCCGTTTAGATTATGTTATATTTTTCATTTGGCAAGAGTGAAGAGAAAAATAAAGAAGGTAAAATGGACTTTTTAGATTATTAGTTAAACTTTGAGAAATGATATTTTCATTATTTTAGAAAATTTGTTAAAAAAATTGCAAGTAAACAGGTTTTCGTTTTTTTTTAATTTAATTTATTTTCCTATGAAAAATTGCAAGTAAACATGCATGCTAAAAAAAGAAAGAATATTGTTGATGGGATTAGTTTTAACTTCTTCGGCTAAGATTAACGAAGAATAATGTTTGTGGGGTCAAAAAGTGCTTTATCGACCACGAATAAAGTGATAAAAAGTACAAATAATAAAGTGGTGGTCACTAAGAAAGAAAGAATGATATGATTTCGTTTCGATCATTCATTTCATTCGTGGAATTAGGAACAGCCTAATCAATTATTGGTAGTACGTAGTTGACATGACATGCATCTGTTTGGTTGCATTTGCTATAAGAGTATTCACATCAATAACGCCGGAACCGGCGTTAAGGCCGCGTTAATCGGCGTTATTCGGTGTTATTGATAGGAAAATGAAAAAAACGAAAACCCTTTTAGATTATGTTAGAAATGAAAGAACGTGGAAATAGTTAAGAACATGGAAAACCCGTTTAGATTATGTTATATTTTTCATTTGGCAAGAGTGAAGAGAAAAATAAAGAAGGTAAAATGGACTTTTTAGATTATTAGTTAAACTTTGAGAAATGAGATTTTGATTATTTTAGAAAATTTGTTAAAAAAATTGCAAGTAAACAAGGTTTTTCGTTTTTTTTAATTTAATTTATTTTCCTATGAAAAATTGCAAGTAAACATGCATGCTAAAAAAAGAAAGAATATTGTTGATGGGATTAGTTTTAACTTCTTCGGCTAAGATTAACGAAGAATAATGTTTGTGGGGTCAAAAAGCGCTTTATCGACCAAGAATAAAGTGATAAAAAGTACAAATAATAAAGTGGTGGTCACTAAGAAAGAAAGAATGATATGATTTCGTTTCGATCATTCATTTCATTCGTGGAATTAGGAACAGCCTAATCAATTATTGGTAGTACGTAGTTGACATGACATGCATCTGTTTGGTTGCATTTGCTATAAGAGTATTCACATCAATAACGCCGGAACCGGCGTTAAGGCCGCGTTAATCGGCGTTATTCGGTGTTATTGATAGAGGGTCGGTGTTAAATGGGCGTTAAAGGTGAGGCGTTAAAGCCCCAACGCCCGTTATTTATTTATTTATTTTTCGTTTGTGCCCTTAAATGAGGGGTTGTTTTTATAAATTGTTGGAGTGTTAAAGTTTAACTTGAGAATGTTATTGTTGTGGGTGTTTTTTGGGGATGCTAAAGTGAAATGTTAAAGCTGATGTGGCGCTGACGTGGCACGGTGTTAAACTTTAACTTGCATTATTGATGTACATGCTCTAATGTAATGAATGTTGAGTATGCATGCCTTCTATTTTATTTTTATTTTATTGATGAGAAGAAGCTCATGCAAGCTATTGCATGTTGATCAGTTTCACATGTGACCAATAAGTTTCAAGATGGTTCTGTTTGAAACCATCCCAACAGATGAGATGAGATCCAACGACTGTTACATGTTACAAGAGGAATATATGTTAAATAATGTGAAGGACCAAGAGTGTCAAGTTTCAAAGTCTAAGTGAAGTTTGTGCTGAAAGTGTAGAAAAGAGAAGTTCAGGGGCTAAAGTGAAACATGACAGAGTATATATTGTTTTGTCCTGATTAGGGTTTCATATCTTTTCATTCTGTTTAGTCTCTCTCGTTAAAACTTTCACACAGTGTTTGTCTTTCTCTTGTGATATCGATCTTGATATCAGTCTGGGTATTTGATTGATTCTGTGTATCAAGATCAATCTTGTTTGATCTTGTTAAGTCTGAGTGTTGAGTGTTATTTGTTGTGAGGTTAATGGTGTCTACCTAGTAGAGATCAGTTATTGTTTCTTTGTATTTGTATTGGTAAGCACCCAGTTGGGGACTTATCTTCTTAACATTCATATAATAAAATACACCGTGGGGTGGTTGGCTGGGTGTAATAGCTGGTTGTTGTGTGCTCTTGATCATTTTTACATGGTATCAGAGCGCACGGTTCTGATCTGGTGGTTTTGAGATTCTAGGGTTTCTAGGGTTTCGAAGTTTTTTGGGGATTCTTGCAATTGGTGGTTGAATTGGTTAATTGAGGTTGTTTTCTTAACGGCCGTGGTTGATTTCATCTATTTGGGATTGGATCTGGTGATTTTGTGGGTTTCTTGGTTAGGGTTTTTTGAAACCCTAATTTGGTATTTTGGGGGTTTTCATCCCTGGTGATTTCTTGTTGTTTCTTGGGCCTGTTCTTGATACAATCTTACTAGACTCATTGAATCTGGTGGGTTTTGTATCTCTTTCCGCTGATATATCTCTGTAAGTACTTCTTTCTCTTAAGATAACACAAATTTGGTTTAGAAGGTGCAAACGGGACAGTTAACATCTTGATCTGCCAACCTAGATTGGTACGAATACCTGCTCTGGCTGTCCCCAGTCTTCTGGCTGGTTTGTGGTTATTCTTGGGTGTGAGTTGTAGATTTTATAGAGTGTTATTTCTGCTCTTTAGTTTCTTGTTGTGTCTAAGTCGAAGGAGGATAGGATTTGGGCAGTCTTGGAAGTTGGTTGAGTTGTTTAGTTCTGGTTATTTGTTGGTTTTGCTGTTATTGCTTGTTGTTATTGTTTCTGTTTTGTCTTGCTGTTTGTTCTTGTTGATTAATTGTTATGGCTATTGAAGATGAACCTAGTGGTAGTAATACTCAAGTGTTAATTAGTAATCTAGATGCTGGTAATCCTCTTCATATTCAAACTAATGATAATAGTGGAACTGCTCTTATTCCATTTAAACTGCTTGGAACTGAGAATTATAGAATTTGGTTTGGTGCTATGAAATTGTCTTTGCAAGCTAGGAATAAGTATAGCTTTGTTGATGGTACTTGTCTTAAGGAATCATTTGTTACTAGTAATGTCTTGTCTGCTCAATGGGATAGATGCAATGTTATTGTCTTAACTTGGATTATGAATTCTGTGTCTCATGATGTTTATATGGGTTTGGTTTATTCTGAAAATGTTGCTTTTGTTTGGCAAGAATTAAAAGAAACATATGATAAGGTTGATGGGTCTGTTATATACAATTTGCTTACAAAAGATTAACTCTGTGAAACAAGGTGGTAGTTCTGTTGCTGATTATTATCATAGGCTAAATTCTTTATGGAGAGAATTTGATTCTCTAAATAAGTTGCCTAAATGTGTGTGTGAACATAAATGTGCTTGTGAGGCTAGTACTGAGTTAGTTTTGCATCAGCAGTTGATGAAACTGATGCAATTTCTTATGGGTCTTGATGATTGTTATCAACCTGTTAGAACTGCGTTATTAACTAGAGATCCTTTACCTGAAGTTAAAGATGCTTATGCTGTTGTGTCTAGGGAGGAGTCTCACAGAGGGATTCCTGAGTCCTCTAGTGTGACTGAGTCTAAACTTAATGCATCTTCTTTTGCTGCTAAATCATTTAATAACACTAGAAGAATGTATAATAACAGTAACAACACTAGAGGAACTAATTCCAATACTAATAATGCTAATAGAGGTCCTAATCCTAATCTGAATTGTAAAAACTGTGGTAAGATTGGACATACTATTGAAAGATGCTATGAACTCATTGGTTTTTCACCTGGTTTTGCTAAGAGTAATAATCCAGTTAAACAAAATGGTTTTAGACAAGGTTATAATGCTAATGCTGATAATAAGATATCTGAGAAATCATTCATGGCCTCAAAGGCCAAAAAATAATGTGATACTATGAGATATCATTCATGGCCTCAAAGGCCAAAAAACCAAAGTCTTTCTTATATATAGGTGTTCAGCTTAATCTCTCTCTGTGTGCATCCAACCAACCAAACACCACCCTTCTGGTTTCAGTAAAGCTTCTCTTGTTGTAGTATCAGATGGTCAAACACTGTTGTCACTCTCGACACGCTGGGTGAGTTCTTCTTCACCATCCCTTTTGTCATCTTGGAATCCTTGTTTGTGGGCTGGTGTTTTCTGTGACCCTAACAACCACCAAGTAGTCGCCCTCGGTTTGTCAGATACTCAGATATCAGGAGAAATAAGACCAGAGATATCACGCTTGTCTCAACTCAAATCCTTGAATTTAAGATTCAACCATTTCTCTGGTCTAATCCCTTCACAGATAGGCGACTGCACTCGTCTTCAATACTTGGACTTATCTGTCAACTCTCTTTCTGGTAACATTCCAAACACCCTTTGTAAATGGCTCACTTTGAAACGTTTGAATCTTGCTGACACTTAACGGCTCCATTCCCGAAGCCATCTTTCACATTCCCACTTTAGAGATTCTTACCCTCAGCTTCAGCCAACTCACTGGTTTCATTCCATCTAACTTGGGAAATGCAACCATGCTCCAAAAACTGTTTATCAACAACAATCAGTTTACTGGATCGTTGCCTTTTAGCATAAACAATCTTGAGTACCTTACTTGTTTAGATGCTAATAGTGCTGGTCTAGAGGGTCAAATTCGTTTGGGCTATGGCGGATTTGAACTATTTAGATCTTTCTTTCAACCAGTTTGTCAGTCTTCCACCTCAGTTGGGAAACTGTACCATTACTCAATTTCCCATTGTTGCTAATATTTATATTTCTGAGTTTCTTGAGCTCTATTACTGATGAAGGTATGGTTCCACCTAATGAATTCCCACCAAGCCGAAGTTCTATCAGACCCTGTAACACAGATATAAAGTTTCTTAATAGTTTGAGGTATCATACCAGAGAAATTATTGCTAAAGAGAGTAAAGTTTCTTAATAGCTTAAGCTCGGCAACCTCAACGGGTAATTCACCAGAAAGGCTATTCTTATATAGAAGAAGGTACTCTAGTGATTTGATTTTCCAAATACTCATTGGAACCTCACCTGTCAAACGGTTGGTAAACAGAGAAAGGTTTGTCAAGTTGAGCATACCAAGCTCACTCGGAATTCTACCTTCAAGTTGATTCGTGTAAAGTTGGAGATCAGACAATGACGTGCAATTGCCTATCTCAGGTGGTATCTTTCCTGACAAGAAGTTTTCAGAAAGGTAAAGGAGACTCATCTTAGTGAGCTGACCAAAAGAAGAGGGTATCGTACCAGTTAACCAGCTTCCCACAACTGCAAATTGACCAAGGTTGGTACAGTTTCCCAACTGAGGTGGAAGACTGACAAACTGGTTGAAAGAAAGATCTAAATAGTTCAATTTCTTACATCCGCCATAGCCCAAAGGAATTTGACCCTCTAGACCAGCTCTATTAGCATCTAAAGAAGTAAGGTACTCAAGATTGTTTATGCTAAAAGGCAACGATCCAGTAAACTGATTGTTGTCGATAAACAGTTTTTGGAGCATGGTTCCATTTCCCAAGTTAGATGGAAAGAAACCAGTGAGTTGGTTGAAGCTGAGGGTAAGAATCTCCAAAGTAGGAATTGAATGTGAAAGATGGATTCAGGAATGGAGCCGTTAAGTGAATTATCAGCAAGATTCAAATATTTCAAAGTGAGCCATTTACAAAGGGTGTTTGGAATGTTACCAGAAAGGGAGTTGATAGATAGTCCAAGTATTGAAGATGAGTGCAGTCGGCTATCTGTGAAGGAATTGGACCAGAGTAATGGTTGACGCTTAAATTCAAGGATTTGAGTTGCGACAAGCGTGATATCTCTGGTCTTATTTCTCCTGATATCTGAGTATCTGACAAATCGAGGGCGACTACTTGCTGGTTGTTAGGGTCACAGAAAACACCAGCCCACAAACAAGGATTGGCATGAGAAGCATTCCAAGATGACAAAAGGGATGGTGAAGAAGAGCTCACCCAGCGTGTTGAGAGTGACAACAATGTTTGACCATCAGAGCTCAAACCAGATACTAAACAAACGTTCATCATCTTACTGAAACCGGAAGGGTGGTGTTTGGTGTTAGTCTAATCTTCTATGAACAATAGTATATAATAATAAGCACACTGATTTTATTTGATATATATAATCGTTAGTTACAGATTTGGGTTTTATGGGTATTTATAGCCCATGAACCGACACAACAAACAGACACAACGTTTCTAAACTAACATAACCGAATAAACGGTTATTAACTTTGTTCTTGTCATTCTTAGACCCTATACTTTATACATATACATATATTTGACTTTTCGTGTTTGACTTTGACTTTCATGTTTGACCTTCATGGATTAGATAAATTAGTATCCAATACTCCTCCCTAATTTATTAATCCATGTCTTCGATATCTTCAAGCTCCATCATCTTTATCTTTGAACTTTGGCTTGTTTCCACTTTCTTTGTCTTGATCTTCAACGCGAACTATGTTTTGAATTTCCTCCTTGATTTGACTTCTTTCTTCCTTGTCTTCAATCTCATCTTGATCATCTTTGTCTCCTTTGTCACTATCTTCCTTCATTTGTATCATTTCATAATCTTGCGTCTCCAATAATCTGTTTCTCGTATCACGATCTTCTGGTTCAACTTTCTTGTTGCATGATTTAATGTCTTTCTCAATCTGGCTTTCCTTTGGAACTCTTGATGGCGTCTCTTGATGCTTCTTGCATTCGCCTTTGTCAACTCTTTCTTCTTCTAGATGTTTCTCATTTGAAACAACTTCATGGTTCTCTTTCTCAAACAATTCTCTTACTGTCCTTAACTCTTTCATCTCTTTGCTTGTGCAATCTCTCAACTTCTTGAGGTTCTCTAACTCTATCTGCATTTGTTTCTCAAATGCCATTTCTCTATTTCTTATTTTCTTCTCAAACTCTTGTTTTTCAATCTCTAACTCTTGAAGCATTTCAAACTTACAAAACTCTAATTTACTCTTCAAATCAATTTCTATCTCTGACCGCATATCTTCTAACTTTTCCTTTTGAATTTCATCCTTTAAGGATGTTATCTCTTTTCCATCGTTACTAGTAACCATCAATAGTGCTGGTTCATCATCTTCGAACATAAGGTTTGCTTTTTCTTCTCTATGGTTTGGTTTTGGACAAATTGCAGCAAAGTGTCCAAACTCTTGTTTCTATCATAACTATCTCCATTCTTACTATCTCTTGTGAATCTTCCTTGGCCTCTTCCTCGTGTCTGATTACCACCTCCTCGTCTATCATTTCCATAGTTGCGTTTGATAACGCTACACGCGTCGTTCGGGGTCAAGGAAACTTCCTTTTCTTCGAGCAAGTTTTATAACACCCTAGGCAGTGAACCTAATCGTTGTAGTGTAGTAATTAGGGTAAGCCACGGGTATTGATATCGTTCTCTAGGGAAATAGGAATGCTAGTAAGGAGTTACTACGCTAAGGTTAAGGTTGAGGAAGATTATTTTTTTATCTTTTTATATTTTATGAAATTGGAAAGGTACGAATCTCGGGTATTGGATTTGCGGGGTTGGTATTTCTACCGATTACTCTACTATTATCTAATTATCTAAACTAAGGTTGTCGGAGTATATGTCTAATTAATGTGTGCTCGTATGATAGTTTAAAGATGTGTTTACTTAGTTTGTATTACTCCTTAATTATCTCCTATTGGTGGTTGAATTGTCACGTCCTTATTCCTAGTTGCGTTGTGTGTCTAAAGTTGTAGGGTATGCGTTTCTCCCTAACTCTTTGAACTTACCAAAGGGTCTTGTCTACAAACCCACTAGGGATTATAAACTCCTACTCTAAGGCGCTCTTTGGATGGTTTAGCCTATAACTACTCAGGTAATTATATTCTAAGGTTCACAAAGATGAATCAAGCATTAAGTACACAACGAATGACCTATCGCATTACTAGATCATTAATCAACTAAGATAAGAAACAACCAATCAATATTCAATAATTAAGTTTCATACTTTCTAAGCAAACACACAAATAAATTAGCCGGACATGGAGAACATGCAAGCATACACACAAATAATCAAAGACATAATTGAATTAATGAAGTAAAGACTTATCTTGATGTAAGATAGGGTTTAAAACCCTAAAATACTGTACAAGACACCTTAGGTTCGGTTTTAGGTTTTTACTCCAAAGACTCTCCACACAAAGACTGAAAAATTCGGATTCTATATATAAGATTACAATTGCGACGGCGTCACCTTATGTTTAGTGACGTCGTCGTGTCGCCGCCATTAGGGTTTCGTCTTGGCCACGTGAACCTTGCGACGGTGTCACCTTATGTCCGTGACGCCGTCCTCTTCAGCTTCTGACGTCGTCTGGATTGCATCTAGGCCGTCTGAGTAGCGACGGCCTACTCTTTCACAACTAGACGCCGTCTCTTGAAAATACGAGTTTTGGGTTCTGGCCCGTCACAATAATTTTGGGACGGCGTCGCCAATAGCACCTGACGCCGTCGCCTTCTACTTTCAGCAACTGTGAGTGTCTCGATTTCGACTTTGGCCATTTTCTTCATATATTCGCGCCTTTTCGTCCAAATAAGTGCCATTCCAGCATTTTGCCTTCACGAGACCTAAAAAGTGAAAAGGAACGATATTAAGCAATAACGGATACAAAAGTGATCAAATAAGGACTTAAACGACCCCTCAAAATGGTACCTTTTAAAACCTTATCAAATATCCCTACACTTGTTATTTGCTTGTCCTCAAGCAAATGTGCTTTTAGACATTTAATTTATAAGTTAGGGGTCATGAAGCATTAATTCAAAATGGTCCACAACACATATAAGCCCCGCAAAAGTCATAACAAGCACGGAAATTACATACTAGCACCTCACATGGGGTGTTTGGATACTCACATCTCTCTCGGGTGTATATATGAAATATAACAAAATAGGAAATGGAAGATAAACACTCATTAACCGGTCCTAGTACATAGATTACCATAGGCTTGAGAATAGATCAAACCTCCATGGCTTTGGCGTAAGCACCTAGGAAAGACTATCAAAGAGGTCTTTAAAGGGTTGTAACGTTAGGCTTACGGTAGGGAAACAAGGGTTTGGTGGGATAGGCTATTTAGTGGTGGCAAGTCAAAAATCTTTATGTTAACTGCATATGAAGAATGGCGTTGCTAAGCCAAGACTCGACACTCTAAACTCTAGATAACTGAAATAAATAAACATAAATTTAAAGATAGATGTAGGATGGTAGCCCGTATGTTTTTTTTTTTTTTTTTTTTTTTTTTTTTTTTTTTTTTTTTTTTTTTTTTTTTTTTTTTTTTTTTTTTTTTTTTTTTTTTTTTTTTTTTTTCATTCATACACTTTTACTCTACCATCCTCTATGATAACATCAAAATACTAGGGATTTATAGGCATATCCCTACACTTGAGTTTTTATTACTCTAACACTAATTTGACCCGAATTGAAAAGATCAAAACACTTGGGGTACATTATTACGCAAACAAAGGGAATTTGAATTTTAACGTTCCCTTCCCGTCATTTCATAAACTTTAACTTTTCCCATGAGTCCCAATCATCCCAAAACTGATACAAAGGATATGACTCGACTTAGCAACTTATGCAAGCAACTAGATAATTGAACTAAGGGTTTAGGGTGATAACAAACATTTGCACTAAAAGTGAGTGCATAAGGGTAGGCTAAGGCGATTTGGGTGTATATTTGGGGGTGGTGTGTAAACAATGCTCTTCATTGATATTCCGGAAAAACCGAAACATCACGAGAACCGCGAAAATGATAGGCTCTGAGGGGTTAACTAGGGGTATCGTGTACTAAAGATGAGTACAACGCAAAGGGTGTGGGGGAATTACTCAACCGATATGGAAGAAGTAATTATATTACGGGTATCAAACAAGGGTTATCCTAATGCCTCTTATCATTTAGTTATTCCTAACTACACAAGTGTAGCCTCACTTGCGATCTCGGAATGCATCACAAAACAAGTTCTAGAATCTAATATACTACCGGTTCACACTCTAAGCATTAAAGATGAATGCTTTAATTCCTACTAATCTAAGGGCGCATTTTGGTGGAATTTGGGTGGTAAAGGGTTTTTGTGCTAGTCATATAACTTCCTATCCGTGAGACGCTTTTGTTAAGACTAATGGCCCACTCCTATATGTCATAAAAAAAATTAAATTTGGTGCCAAAATTACCCTAACCGATATTTTCTCATGGTTTATTACACAATCACAATTGGACAAAGCAAATAGTCAAGGATAAGCATAGTTTCAAAGTTCCCGTTTTATTTTCCCTCCCTACACTTAAACTGAACATTGTCCCCAATGTTCCCCGAAAGTATCACAGTTATGATAAAAGAAGGTAATTAAAAACGAAAGAAACTAATACTCCCCTGATTAGCTCGGTAGGATCCGTGTAAAGTGGTGGTTAAATTCTTTTCAAGAAGAATTATTGCGTGAAAAGCTCCTCCAATCTTATGTAACTTCTTCTTGACAAACTAAACCTGCACACTTGAAGAAAACAAACGAAACCTTCGCGTAAAATCGGCGGTAATAATATATATAAGACTTGATTTAAACTAGGATATAATGCTTGTGGAATGGATGTTTACAGAATTTCTAAGAAAATTAAGACCTGGAAATTTCCAAAAATTTATAAGTAGCTCAGAAAACGAGAAAAAGTAATCTGATGTTTTTACTCATTCCTGACGCCGTCAGGTTGCAATCCTGACGCCGTCAGGTTATCCTGACAAAAACTGGTCTGCGATTTTCTGGAAAATTTACATCTTTAGAATCTGGAAAAATTTCTGCAAAACATCCATTATGACTCGATACAAGCATTTGACTCGAACAAACAAACATAAATATCTTTTAGTTAATTGTTATTCTCATGTTTACGTTTCTTTTGAAAACGTGTGTAATCCTCCCTACACTTATCCCTTATGTAAAATACCTTTATATGCAATTAAGACGAGGTTAAAAACATAATAAAGCATTTTTACAAATTTAAACATGAGGATAAACAATTAATAAAAGATATACGACACACAAATGAAAATGAAAAGCAAATACACATGGGTTGCCTCCCAAGAAGCGCTTGTTTTTGTTCGAGTCACGAGCCTGACTCTACCCTTATTTAACAGATAAAGGGGAAGTTTTTTCTACACTTAAGTTTAAGTGCGGGTGATAGTAGCAATACACACCCTTAGGGTGGAAATTTGCTACGTGAGGAGAGGGTGATGGGTGATTTATATGCTCAAAGGAGTGTGCTCCATTCATTATAACCTTACCTAAGTCTATTGGTGTAGCGGGTGAATCAAATCTCCCTCCTAAAAATGGATCATCTTCTATCAACTTCAAAAGATTCTTAGTTAAGGATCCATCTTGACCTAATAAACCCGGTTTAAACCCATAGTGTTTCTTGTTATCAACCATGAATGGGTGATATAAGTGTGTAAGGTCATGGGTTACTCCTATATTAGCTTCTACTCTACATGGCCTAGAATCTACCACCTTTATCAAGCAACTACCCGGACTATCTATTTTGATGGGTGGATTGGGGCATAATTCAATTCCAAGATTCACATCTAAAGATGGAAAATTGGGTAAGGTTTTTGGTTGAGGCTCCGGTTCATCAAAATTAGGAACTTTCCTAAGACTAAGAGAGAGGTCATGACAACAAGCATCTAAACCTATATTCCCTAGTGGCGTTTGGTCCAAAGGTTCAACAATCGGGGTTCCTATAGTCTCTTCTACTTCTTCCGGGTAAGTTATAGGCGATGTGTGTTCCTCAAGTGATGGTAGGACTTGTGGGTTATCCGATGGGATTGGATTTTCTACTCTATCCTCCATCTTATCAAGATCACCTATGTATTCATTTTGTACTGTGGTAGCGCCTAACCATGACATGCACCTTGGTACCTCAACTCTAATCATCTCCTTCCTAAACAACCTTTCCGACCGAAGTTTCCAAATTGAAAATAGGTCTAAAGATTCGTTTTTTGGGTCCCATGTTCCACTTCTAAATTGGGCGTGAATCTCAAAGGTTTCCCATGCAATTCGAACACCACGTCCCCAAATATCCCCATCCGCTACATAGTCAAGTCTCCTTTGGGTTTCGTGGGCGATACGAGTGTAAAAGAATTGTAGTGGAAACAGTAAATCAATACCATGATAAAGGACTTTTTGTAATAAATATTTAATTCGAGTCCACGCCTCAGGAAAGGATTCATCATGATATTGCTGGAACCTCAAGATCTCATTTTGGAGTGGAAAGGGTAGATTATGTAGTGGATTTCGTTGATTGGGTGACAGTTTTGGCAGATTCGCATTCTCCATAACGGCTAATGGAATAGTTAATGAAAATGGTTACGAACAAAGGTCACGAAGAAGGGGGATAGACTAAGAGAAAGCTAAAAATGAGAAAATTTTACTTGATAGGAATCAAGCAAAGAACCTAAACGAGTTGGACTACTAACTAGCTATTCTATTCCCCGGCAGCGGCGCCAAAAACTTGATAACGCTACACGCGTCGTTCGGGGTCAAGGAAACTTCCTTTTCTTCGAGCAAGTTTATAACACCCTAGGCAGTGAACCTAATCGTTGTAGTGTAGTAATTAGGGTAAGCCACCGGTATTGATATCGTTCTCTAGGGGAATAGGAATGCTAGTAAGGAGTTACTACGCTAAGGTTAAGGATGAGGAAGATTATTTTTTTATATTTTATGAAATGGAAAGGTACGAATCTCGGGTATTGGATTTGGGGGTTGGTATTTCTACCGATTACTCTACTATTATCTAATTATCTAAACTAAGGTTGTGGGAGTCTATGTCTAATTAATGTGTGCTTGTATGATAGTTTAAAGATGTGTTTACTTAGATTGTATTACTCCTTATTATCTCCTATTGGTGGTTGAATTGTCACGTCCTTATTCCTAGTTGCGTTGTGTGTCTGAGGTTGTAGGGTATGCTTCTCCCAACTCTTGAACTTACCAAAGGGTCTTGTCTACAAACCCACTAGGGATGATAAACTCCTACTCTAAGGCGCTCCTTGGATGGTTTAGCCTACAACTACTCAGGTAATTATATTCTAAGGTTCACAAAGATGAATCAAGCATTAAGTACACAACTAATGACCTATCGCATTACTAGATCATTAATCAACTAAGATAAGAAACAACCAATCAATATTCAATAATTAAGTTTCATACTTCCTAAGCAAACACACAAGTAAATTAGCCGACATGGAGAACATGCAAGCATACACACAAATAATCAAAGACATAATTGAATTAATGAAGTAAAGACTTATCTTGATGTAAGATAGGGTTTAAAACCCTAAAATACTGCACAAGACACCTTAGGTTCGGTTTTAGGTTTTACCCAAAGACTCTCCACACAAAGACAAAAAATTCGGATTCTATATATAAGATTACAATTGGACCGGCCACCTTATGTTTAGTGACGCCGCCGTCGCCGCCAGGGTTTTGTCTTGGCCACGTTAACCTTGCGACCTGTCACCTTAATGTCCGCCACGTCCTCTTCGGACGTCGTCTGATTGCATCTAGGCCGTTCGAGTAGCGACGCCTACTCTTTCACAACTAGATCGTCTCTTGAAAATACGAGTTTTGGGTTCGGCCCGTCACAATATTTTTGGGACGGCGCCGCTATAAGACCTGACGCCGTCGCCTTCTACTTTCAAGAATCAAGTGAGTGTCTCGATTGATTTGGCCATTTTCTTCATATAATCGCCTTTTCGTCCAAATAAGTGCCATTCCAAAGCATTTTGCCTTCACGAGACCTAAAAGTGAAAAGGAACGATATTAAGCAATAACGGATACAAAAGTGATCAAATAAGGACTTAAACGACCCCTCAAAATGGTACCTTTTAAAACCTTATCAGCGTTCATAATTTCTATTATTCCCTTGACGTGTGAATGACAATTTCTCACTATTATCTTCCTCACTTCCTTTTCTAAACTTAAGCCTTTCTTCATAAGTCTTAAGTTTCCCAATAATCTCCTCTAATTTTGCTTTCTTAAAATCAACAACCAGTTCAATGGTTGCTACCATGGTACAAACTTATTCAATCTGCATTCAAGAATTTTCGTACTTTTTGTTTGTTTATCAAACGTCAATCCACATGTATGCTTTGTAATAATACTCATCAACCTCCCAGCAAATGAATCTATTGATTCATCTTCTTTCATCACAAGTCTCTCAAATTCTGATTTAAGTTGTTATGAGTTGCCGTTGTACATCTTTGTTCCATAAATCTGGACTTTAGAGAGTCCCAAATTTCTTTCGCTGTTTCACATCCCGCAACTTGCATTTGTAAATCCTCTGGTAACCCTTGAAATAGTATATGCTGACGGGAACTATCCTTTTACATATCAATCTCTTTTGATGTACTTACTCCTTCTACTAAATCCCATACTCCATTTGCCGTCAATATCTTCTTCATTCTTAATGCCCATAATGTATAATTTGTGTTGCTTAAAATTGGGCATTGATATGATGGTAACGATGTGGTGAAAACAACTCTATTTTCGCTTTTATCTCCGTCATATCTTTCGATTTGGTTTTCTTCTAATACCAATATAATTCTAATAGTCGAACTTAAATTCTTCTTTCTAACCACAATAATTCTCAAACAATTCTAACGGTTTCTAACGTGAATTGTAATGAAAGAAAAAAAATCTATTCTACCTAATCCACAATACTAATATGCAAATTCTCTAACTTTTCTAATAAAAAATGACTAAGTATTTGAAGGAGTAAAAAAAATGTTACTTGACTTTTTTTGTGGGCTCCCTTATCCAAACAATAACGTACTGCTACTTCTTCCCCAAATAAAAAATTGCTCTTCCTTTCCCAAAAAACCACGCCTTTCTTCTTCCCCAAATAAATCCGCTTCCTTCCTTCCTGCTTTTTTCTACATGTAATTAGGGCAAAGCCCTGTAATTGATGCTGGTCCTCTTCTGGTAATCGATGGTCGCTTGGTCTCTTCTCCGGCAAGTACACGGCGGTCTTATTTGCACAACCGGGTATGTTTCTCTCTTCTCTTTTCTGATTCGATCTTATTTGAACAAATCGTGTCTATTACTTGTTTGATTCCCTGTGAATCCACTTTTTTCTGAACGATTCCTGAATCGGTTTTTTCTCTAAAACTATTCCCTGAATCGTTGTCTTTCTTTTCTGTCTCTGGTCCCTGAAACCTTTTGGCTCTGATGCCAATTGTTAGTCTAATCTTCTATGAACAATAGTATATAATAATAAGCACACTGATTTTATTTGATATATATAATCGTTAGTTACAGATTTGGTTTTACTTGTATTTATAGCCCATGAACCGACACAACAAACAACAACGCTTCTAAACTAACATAACCGAATAAAGTTATTAACTTTGTTCATTGGTCATTCTTAGACCCTATACTTTATACATATACATATATTTGACTTTTCGTGTTTGACTTTGACTTTCATGTTTGACCTTCATGGATTAGATAAATTAGTATCCAATATTTGGTTAGTTAGATCCAACCCCAAACAGATATATGACTCTCTTGACAGTGACAGACTTTAACCTCAACTCTTGTATCGATGAAGGATATCATATCACTTTATTCTTCGTAAATAAAGCGTTGTTTGACACCCACAACATTATTCTTCGTTAATCTTAGCCGAAAAAGCAAAAACTAATCCCATCTACATTATTCTTTATTTTTTTAGCATGCACGAGCTTCTTTACATCAATAAAATAAAATAAAAAATTAAATCATATTGAGCATCCATTAGTACGTATTATATTTCTCCCTCCATTTTTTTGCACGTGCTAATTTTTAGCTGAACATCTGTTGTACCTTGAAGACGTTTCACTAGCTACCTCTTTCATCGATGGTCTCCTAGTTCCGTACATATCAACGCCACCACTTTATTATTTGTACTTTTTAACCCCAACGCGGGTCGATATCCAACCCCAAACAGATATATTATTGGGACTCTCTTGACAGTGACAAACTTTAACCTCAACTCTTGTATCGATGAATGATATCATATCACTTTATTCTTCTTATTAAATAAAAAGCTTTTTGACCTCCACAACATTATTCTTGTTAATCTTAGCGAAAAGTTAAAACTAATACCATCTACATTATTCTTTCTTCTTTTAGCATGCACGAGCTTCTTTACATCAATAAAATAAAATAAAAAATTAAATCATATTGAGCATCCATTAGTACGTATTATATTTCTCCCTCCATTTTTTTGCACGTGCTAATTTTGAGCTGAACATCTGTTGTACCTTGAAGACGTTTCACTAGCTACCTCTTTCATCGATGGTCTCCTAGTTCCGTACATATCAACGCCACCACTTTATTATTTGTACTTTTTAACCACAGCACGGGTCGATATCCAACCCCAAACAAATATATTCTTGGGACTCTCTTGACAATGACAGACTTTAACCTCAACTCTTGTATCGATGAATGATATCATATCACTTTATTCTTCGTAAATAAAGTTCTTTTTGACCCCCACAACATTATTCTTCGTTAATCATAGCCAAAAAAAGTTAAAACTAATCCCATCTACATTATTCTTTCATTTTTTAGTACGCACGAGCTTCTTTACATCAATAAAATAAAAATAAAAAATTAAATCATATTCAGTATCCATTAGTACGTATTATATTTCTCCCTCCATTTTTTTGCACATGCTAATTTTGAGCTGAACATCTGTTGTACCTTGAAGACGTTTCACTACCTCTTTCATCGATGGTCTCCTAATTCCGTACATATCAACGGCACCACCACTTTATTATTTGTACTTTTTTTTAACCGAACACGGGTCGATATCCAACCCCCAAAAGATATATTATTGGGACTCTCTTGAAAGTGACAGACTTTAACCTCAACTCTTGTATCGATGAATGATATCATATCACTTTATTCTTCGTAAATAAAGCGCTTTTTGACCTCCACAACATTATTCTTCGTTAATCTTAGCCGAAAAAGTTAAAACTAATCCCATCTACATTATTCTTTCTTTTTTTAGCATGCACGAGCTTCTTTACATCAATAAAATAAAAATAAAAAATTAAATCATATTCAGCATTCATTAGTACGTATTATATTTCTCCCTCCATTTTTTAGCACGTGCTAATTTTGAGCTGAACATCTATTGTACCTTGAAGACGTTTCACTAGCTATCTCTTTCATCGATGGTCTCCTAGTTCCGTACATATCAACGCCACCACTTAATTATTTGTACTTTTTAACCCCAGCACGGGTCAATATCCAACCCCAAAGAGATATATTCTTGGGGCTCTCTTGACAGTGACAGGATTTAACCACAACTCTTGTATCGATGAATAATATCATATCACTTTATTCTTCGTAAATAAAGCGCTTTTTGACCCCCACTACATTATTCTTCGTTAATCTTAGCCGAAAAAGTTAAAACTAATCCCATCTACATTATTCTTTCTTTTTTAGCATGCTCCACTTAGAGTTTCTTTATCAATAAAATAAAAATAAAAAATTAAATCATATTCAGCATCCATTACTACGTATTATATTTCTCCCTCCATTTTTTAGCACGTGCTAATTTTGAGCTGAACATCTTTTGTACCTTGAAGACGTTTCACTAGCTACCTCTTTCATAGATAGTCTCCTAGTTCCGTACATATCAACGCCACCACTTTATTATTTGTACTTTTAACCCCAAACACGGGTCGATATCCAACCCAAACAGATATATTCTTGGGACTTTCTTGACAGTGACAGGCTTTAACCTCAACTCTTGTATCGATGAATGATATCATACCACTTTATTCTTCGTAAATAAAGCGCTTTTTGACCCCCACAACATTATTCTTCGTTAATCTTTGCCCAAAAAGTTTAAACTAATCCCATCTACATTATTCTTTTTTTTTAGCATGCATGAGCTTCTTTACATAAAAAAAAAATAATAAAAAAAATAAATCATTTTCAGCATCCATTAGTACGTATTATATTTCTCCCTCCATTTTTAGCACGTGCTAATTTTGAGCTCAACATCTGTTGTACCTTGAAGACGTTTCACAAGCTACCTTTTTCATCAATGGTCTCCTAGTTCCGTACATATCAACACCACCACTTTATTATTTGTACTTTTAACCCCAAACGGTAGATATCCAACCCAAACCAGATATTTCTTGGGACTCTCTGACAAGTGACGGACTTTAACCTCAACTCTTGTATCGATGAATGATATCATATCACTTTATTCTTCGTAAATAAAACGCCTTTTGACCCCCACAACATTATTCTTCGTTAATCTTAGCCGAAAAAGTTAAAACTAATCCCATCTACATTATTCTTTCTTTTTTTAGCATGCACGAGCTTCTTTACATCAATAAAATAAAAATAAAAAATTAAATCATATTCAGCATCCATTAGTACGTATTATATTTATTCCTCCATTTTTTTGCACGTGCTAATTTTAAATTGAGTGAACATCTGTTGTACTAATACTTGAAGGACGTTTCACTAGCTACCTCTTTCATCGATGGTCTCCTAGTTCCGTACATATCAACGCCACCAATTTATTATTTGAACTTTTTAACCCCAGCACGGGTTGCTATCCAACCCCAAATAGATATATTCTTGGGACTCTCTTGACGGTGACAGACTTTAACCTCAACTCTTGTATCGATGAATGATATCATATCACTTTATTCTTCGTAAATAAAGCGCTTTTTGACCCCTACAACATTATTCTTCGTTAATCTTAGAAAAAAAGTTTAAACTAATCCCATCTACATTATTCTTTCTTTTTTTAGCATGCCAGCTTCTTTTACATCAAAAAATGAAAATATAGAAAAATTAAATCATTTTCACATCCATTAGTACGTATTATATTTCTCCCTCCATTTTTTAGCACGTGCTAATTTTGAGCTGAACATCTGTTGTACCTTGAATACGTTTCACTAGCTACTTTTCATCGATGGTCTCCTAGTTCCGTACATATCAACACCACCACTTTATATTTGTACTTTTAACCCCAAACGGGTCTGATATCCAACCCCAAACAGATATATATTATTGGACCCTCTTGACAAGGACGTGACTTTAACCTCAACTCTTGTATCGAGGAATGATATCATATCACTTTATTCTACGTAAATAAAGTGCTTTTTGACCCCCACAACATTATTCTTCGTTAATCTTAGCCGAAAAAATAAAAACTAATCCTATCTCCATTATTCTTTCTTTTTTTAGCATGCATGAGCTTCTTTACATCAATAAAATAAAAATAAAAAATTAAATCATATTTAGCATCCATTAGTACATATTTCTCCCCTTCATTTTTAGCACGTCGCTAATTTGGAGTGAACTATCTGTTGTATTGAAGCGTTTTAGCTACCTCTTTCATCGATGGTCTCCTAGTTCCATATATCAACGCCAATTTTATTATTTGTACTTAATTTAACCCCAAGACGGTCACTAATATCACAAACCCCAAACAGATATATTCTTCGGGACTTCTTGACAATATCGTACTTTAACACAACTTCCTTGTATCGATGAATGATATCATTAATATCACTTTATTCTTCAGAATAAAGCTTTGACCCTTCACTACATTATTCTTCGTTAATCTTAGTGAAAAAGTTAAAACTAACCTCTATTCGCTACATTTATTCCTTTTCTTTTTTAGCATGCACGAGCTCTTTACATCAATCAAATTTAAAATAAAATTAAATCATATTCAAAGATCCATTAAATGATTATATTTCTCCTCCATTTTTTGCACGCCATGCAATTTTTGAGAGTTGAACATTGTACCTTAGAAGACGCTTTCACTAGCTTCCACTTTCATCGATGGTCTCCGCGTACATATCAACGATCCACTTTATCATTTGTACTTTTTAACACAACACGGTCGATATCCAACCCCAAACAGAGCATATTCTTGGACTCCTCTTGACAAGTGACAGACTTTAACCTCAACTCTTGTAACGATGAATGATATCATATCACTATTCTTCAGAATAAAGCGCTTTTTGACCCCCACTCACATTATTCTTCATTAATCTTAGCCGAAAAAGTTAAAACTAATCCCATCTACATTATTCTTTTTTTTTTTAGCATGCACGAAGCTTTTACATCAATAACATAAAATAAAAATTAATCATATTCAAGATCCATTAAGACGTATATTTCTCCCTCCATTTTTAATTGCGGCTAATTTTGAGCGAACATCTTTATCGATTTCCTAGACGTTTCATCAACGCACCATTAATTTGTACTTTTCATCGATATTCGGACTCTCCCTTGTTCCGTACATATCAAGCGCCACCACTTTATTATTTTTACTTTTTAACCCCAGGTCTATATCCAACTAGCGGATATATATTCTTGGGACTCTCTTGACATGACAGACTTTAACCTCAACTCTTGTATCGATGAATGATATCATATCACATTTTTGTAAATAAAGCGGCTTTTGATACACAGAGTTGAGGTTAAAGTATGTATTTTATGATAGGATATGTCACTCACTTAGTCACTGTGAAGAAACCAACATATGTGGATTTATATTACATTTAAACACTCGCACATATTAAAGAGAAATACATATATGATCTTGTTTATGAACTTTTTAAGTTTAATGTCCACATAAATGGAGATGCTTGAAA
>OU343216.1:64266374-64279343 GCA_910596185.1 Chrysanthemum makinoi | reverse complement strand
TTTATTAAGTAGTTTATTTGTTAGTTTGTAGCGTAGTTTTAGTTTAGAGCAACACCGTGGAGGAAGGACGGGTCTTTACCCACTGTAAACCTGATCCACAGGCGATAGGAGGTCGTGTATTTGTAAGTATAAATACCCCTTCCATCCATGGAAGGGGTGGTGCTTCTCATAATCTAACATTCAACATTTGAGTAAACCTCTAGCAAGAACACCCTCTCTCTCTACTTTCTCTCTCTAAAATGGAAAACATGTATTTTGATCTCCCAAGACCACCCGAATCATCTAACACAATAATATTTGGATCCTAACAATTGGTTTCAGAGCCAAGGTTGTTGTGTTTTGTTGATTTGTGTGGTATTTTTAATTCCTGTTGATACTGTTTTGGAACTTTTGTGTCTGGAATATTCTTTATAACTGTTCTACATGTTTGGTGTATCTGGTTTTGGTCATGTATCTGGGTTTGGTCTAAAAGTCATTTTTCGCTAACAAGTAAACCTGTTGTTGTATATGAAAAAGTCATGTGCTTTGAATATGATAATTTGTGTCATGGTTAAACACTCATATGAAGCAGTTCTTATGATTTGTTTCTGGTTTTAATATGTTGATAGTCATATGGTCAGATTTTCATGTCCATACAGTGGTCAAATGGGTCAAAAAGTTGCATTTTTATGAATGTTTTCTGGGTTAGCTGGTCGGGAAAACTCATCGGAAAATATGAATATTCATGCTAGCGACTTGTATAATCGTGATAACTGTCCTTGTGGTACTTTTGACTTTTGAGTCAAAAAGTCATTAGCGACTTAGCTAGCGATTTAACACAAACCTGTCCAGATGCACTGAACTTTTTATAGCGACTTGTCTTTACAAGTCGCTACGACTTAGCCTGACGACTTGGCCTTGGCGAGTTAGCCGTGGCGACTTGGCCTTGGCGAGTTAGCCGTGGCGACTTGGCCTTGGCGAGTTAGCCGTGGCGACTTGGCCTTGGCGAGTTAGTCGTGGCGACTTGTGTAAAATGGTTTTGCGACAGAAATGAAGAATGAGAAGACATGACCACAAGACCTCGACCACATCACAAATAGACCACTATACCAAATACAATCAACTCAAATGACCTCAGTCCATAACATCATTGGTCCATAGTTTTTCTATTAAAGAAAAAAAGAAGTAAAGAAGAAGCAACATCAGATTCATCCAAACATCATTTAGATCTCAGTTGTACAACATCACAGATTCATACTCTTGAAAAAAAAATAAATAAATAAATAAATAAATAAAATGGGATCTCAGATATATTCGTGACACTTCTCAACTACATCAAGACCATTCAAAGTCCAACACACTATTTTTCATCATCATAGATCCAGAACTTAATTGCAAGACTCGGATAATTTTAAACGACCTCAGTGTACCTTCGTTGTAAGCAATGCTATATGAGACCTTGAAAGGTCATCTAAACGAAGGCTACATCATCATTGATCTAATTTTGAAGAATATTCTTCTTTAAATATGTGAACCTTTTAAGGGTAAAACAATAACAAGGATGTTATCATTCCCCCTTCGAATTCATTTTGAGACTAATCAAATATCAAGACTCTATCGAACTAAAAAGTATAATCTCAGATTTGATTCGGTCTTAATCTGGTCAAGACTCTTTCGAACCATCATCATCACTTATCTCAACATATTGATTATATTCGAATATCAAAGAAATGAGTTATAACAATATGGTTATACTCGTTTCTTTAATTCGTTCGTTATAGACCAAATCAACATAAGAGGGTATAATCATGTTCAGTACCTACCTGGTTCTCATTATTGATCTCGATGCCCTCTCTTTGAACCCATCCCTGTGGCGTCAATTATACCTCGAGCCATCCCTGTGGCGAGGTCATGATTTGGTTTAGTGAGATTCATTAGGGTTTGAAGCTGCTTTTGTGAGAGGAATGAGATGGGGGCTGAGATTAATTAGGGAGGCGGATTTACTTGAGCTGAGGAGTTTTAGGGTTTGGTGACAGGAGAGTCACAGAGATGGGGGCGCAGGAGTTTGTTTTGTGTGAGATATGTTAGGTCAAGTGAGAGATTAGATGCATTTTATATCCGGATAATTAGGGTGAGCTATAATTGGATCGGGTTTTTGTTATTATTCCTGATGGACCAGGCCTGGTGCTGACATTTTACTTGTTAGGATGTGGGCTTGGAAATGCTATCTATAAATCTCTTTTCTACCAATTTGGTGATGGGCCGTGATATTTGTTTTAAGATTTGAGATGGGCCATATGATATAATATGTGATACGTGAGTGGACCTCATGTGTTCATTCTAAGTCACAGTCATGAATTATGTATAATGAAATATTCACGAGTAATGTGTTAGAATAGTGGGATGTAATATCTCACTTTGGTGCATATTCACGTCATGAGTATACGTAATTTGTGATTTGTGATAAATGGTCTTATTCTCATGAGTGATATGGGTTATCTATGATATGTAGTGTGTTGAAATTTGTGTGATAATCTTGGACCCATATTTTATTAATGGCTCGGGTATATGAGTTGTGATTGAATCAAACTTAATCTCCAATTGATTTGTGGTGCGATACTGATGAGCGGAATTTATATGGATGAGCTGATTTATTGAGGAGGTTGAGACTTGGTATGTGATTTATTGAAAAGATCTGTCGATGTGATTTGAATATGTGACTTGTTGGACTATGAGTGATCAATTATGAGGTTTGATGTTGATGTGATTTGATGTTGAGATTTGATGTGGTATACGGGTTAATACTTTGGTTTATACATTTTCACAAATAATATGAGGTCACAGCTTGGCTTGATGATTGAACAAAGTTGACCTAGGGGTTGTTTGGACGGTATTTCTTATTTGGATTTGAAGTGAGATTTTCCGGGCACGTTTACTTATTTTCGTCTTCTTTCTTTCTACCCTTCCGCGAAGATGACTTGTTTGGGCATTTATAGAGTGTGATAAAGACTTGGCTATTTAGGTACGGTTGTGATTCATTCTCAGTTAACCCACAACGTAACTTTCACTTCGGTGTCTCACGCAGTTGAGGATACGTCAAGAGGTTTTGTACATTGAGTACACCGTTTCTTCTTCACAAGGATTAGTACAAGTTTAAGTAACAAATCTTGGGAATTCTACTTCATGATCAAGTTTGGTATATCGGGTTTACTTCTCCATGTTGTCATTACAATAGCCGACAGATTGCGTGATTGATGTGTTTTCCAAAGTGTTGATTGGATGGTTGATGACGTTGATGATGTTGGATAATGGACCGTTGATGAACCGCTGCATGTTCCCCTAAAACAGATATTCACCGAAACCAAAATTGTCATAACACATTCAAGCTGACGTTGTTTACGGTTTAGTCTTGATTTTGTAAAATCCCGCGAAAGAAACTATTTCTCGGTTTAAATCATAGACTTGTAAAATCCCGTGACAATGAAAACATCCTGGTAAATGTAAAGTGCATTTCCGGATCTATCTTACGGTTTATTCTTGGTTTTGTAAAATCCCGCGAAAGAAACTATTTCTCGGTTTAAACCATAGAGTTGTAAAATCCCGTAATGATGGAACCATCTTGGAGAAAGGAAAGTGTATTTCGAGATCTCGTTTGATGTTGGTGCTACGGTTTCTTTTTCAAAGAAGAGATAAAAGGGTGTACTTCATAAATTGGATGTGTGTTTGGATATTCGTCATGGCAGTGTGGTTATTATATGGTTTTACGGGGTTATGTTCTTTTAACCATAGTCGGGATGAACCCATTATCAAAGTTCATTTAAATGTCAAAGAAGGCCAGATTTGAGCAGTTAACCAGATGATGTGACAACGGCGTTAATTCAGTATCATTTATTTGAGGTTGAAGTGAATTATCACGGGCGAGTGTACTTAGTATCTGAAGGTATCGGGGATGGTTGGATGAAGATTCTTCATGATCCTTGTTCGAGCTTATTATCATAAACGAAGACTTGGAAATCTAGTTATTGTTGGGTGTCTTTTACCTTTTCTTTTACCACTTGGGGGAATTGGGCTCATACCACCACAAAATAACTATCACTTTAAGGAGTTACGTTGTAGTGCTCAGTGTCACATTCAATTGTGGATTTTCAAGAGGTAATGTACGTCTTATACTTGATGGTTGGTTGGTTGAAGAGTATAGAGTACTTAAGAGATTCAATGGAGCATGAATTCTCGGCACCGCTCTTTGTTACATATGTGCAAGTTTAAGTCACGAGTTCGGGTTAGTTTACTTCAGGGTCAAATTCATCATATTGGGTTTTCTCCATCAGCTGTCACGACAAAGAGCCTACTGATGATGTGGTTGATTACATGTTTTGCTAAGAGAGCTGAAAAGAGAGAGATTATGACGTATGAACACAACAGTTCATGCCTCGTACTCTAAAGAAAAGAAAAGTGTACGTCTCAGTGCGCTTTATCTTTGAAAGAAGAGAAATCTTCTTATGACGTCTGTTCACATCAGTTCAGGCCTCGTACTCTAAAGAAAAGAAATGTGTACGTGTCAGTGCGCTTTATCTTCTGAAGAAGAGAAATCTTCTCTATTATGACCATTCTCATCAACATGCTTCATACTCTTTCCATGCGCTTCAGTCATCAAGTGAACCGGGCTACCACTGATTGTTTTCTCATTCCACTTGCTCGATTATAACGAAGATGGCGACATCATGTGCTGATTTTGCGGGAGAGAAGTGTGAATAGAACATTCGGATGATTTTCACTTATTTAGTCAAGAATGGCATCTCCGTATGCAATTCTTGAGGGGGAGAAGAAGTGTAATTTTTTGCATTGTTGATTGATATTTGAGAATAAAAATGGTCATACGGCTCTAAACTCATGTAAGAACCGAGCTTCTTCTTATCGGGTCATCTTCACATGGAGTTTTTCTATTCTAAGAGCCGTTGGTTGACATCTTCACAAGCTGATATGAGTTTATTGACAAAGTGCTTCCTGTAATGCTTCACGTGCACATTAACATGATGATTCCGAACAACCTTCTGTTCTTGTTTGATGTGATTGTTTGCTGGGTGTTACCATTTTGTGTGTTCGCTGCGGGCTGATTGCTGATTTCCTTGATGAACATCTTTTTGTTCTTGTTCGATTGGGAGGATCTTAATTAAGGGGATTTGCAAGATGTAAGTTAATTGGGATGCTTTTTGGTGATGTTCTTGTGTTTTTGGTGAAATGAAGATGTTAACAATCTATTCCCCAACTGCACAATCTTGAAGAAGGTCGAGTCTACAGTCGGTTCTACATTTTCTGCTACATGTTAGAAGACTAAAGACGAGTTGCATTTAACGATCTAAAGACTTCTTCTTTATCTGGGCATTTATCAAACAGATTGTCGGTTTAGGGGGAGCACTAATTGGGAGAAAGTTATAAGTCAGATTCAATTCCCAATTAGACTTGCTCATATTTTTTTAGCAGTGACTCCTCGAGACGTTGATATTGACTATTGTTGGACATTTGACACAAGGTGATTACTTCGGAGTTAATCATTTATCACTTATTTGAGATTGAAGTTGACTTTCACAAAGGCGTGTTCTTATTTGATAACTTGCTCGGGCTTAAGAATTTGAGGTGAAGACATGGTTTATCTAGTTACCCAGCTCGAGGTGGATGGTTGAAGACCTGGTTAACTATCACTATTAGGAGTTACTTTGTTTTATTCAGTGTCACACATATGACGGTGTGGATAATCGCAAGAGGTGTTAATGTCTCATACTTTGTTTGGGTAGTGAGTACTTAGAGATTTGCTTGAAGCATAAATTCTCTACACCGTTCTTCCATCATTAGGTGCAAGCTTAAGATACAAATGTGGGGAAGTTGACTTCAGTTTCAAGTATGGTATAGCGAGTTTTCTTCTTCAGTGGTCACTTCAAATTTTCTACATAAGGGTTGATAAAAATAGTCAGAGTGAGTCTTCAGCAAGTTGATTCTCACAAGAGTTCAAGTGTTCTTCTCAACAAATTTCTAGTATACGGGCTTATAATGATTTGCTGATTCTGATAGTATCAAAACTAGAAAGGAGAAGGAGACAAGCATCTAAACGCGAGTAAAACTTGATGTACTTAATACTTCTAAGAAATTGAAGATCCGGGAAGACAAATGTTATTACCGCAGAGAAACTCAAGGTTTGACTCATGACAGTAAACTTGATGAACTTAATTCTTCTAAGTGATTGAAGATATCCCGGGAAAACAAATGTCATGACCGCAGAGAAAGTCAAGGTTTTACTCATCAAGGCGTTTAGTGTTAGTATTTCATCTACGTGGGGGAAGAGATGTTAGAGAAAGTTTCTGAAGATAAAAGAGGTACACAAGTACGACATATTCAGGGGGGATAAATGTGTAACATGAGGGAGGTGTTATCAGTTATTCTCTCGTTGGGAATGTGTGTACTTCGGATTCTTGGGCTTCATACACATTCATCAGGGACGAAAGATGTGAACATAGGGAGGTGTTCCTTTATTACCCTCATGATGTGTATTCGGGAGAGTTCTTTGATATTGGTGTACTTCGGGTTCTTGAGCTTCATACAATTTCATCAGGGAAGAAAAATGTGAACATGGGAAGGTGTTCTTCATTCCCCTCATGAAGTGTATTCGGGAGAGTTCTTGAGCATTATACAAAGAGACGGACTGCATCAATTCAACTACTTGGGGGAATTGTTCTCTTGACACCTTTTTGGAATGGATTGCTTCAGACTTCAGTGGAAAAGAAATTTGAGAAGATTATTTAATTGTGGGATGAAACGTTGCTGGTGTTCTATTGGATGATATAACCTCGAACAAAGAATCACGGTGATTATTCTTAAAAGGAGCAGCAAGTTCGATGACAATGGTGTGCTTCTTTGTGCACCTGGCTAAGAGAAGCTTGAAAGAAAGCTTTGTATCTGCTCTGCTAAAGGATTTTCGGTTTGGGGGGAAGCTGCCAAAGTCTCACTTTCAGATGGTTCTATTTCTTTCAATTCAAGAGTCTTGGAAGCTTTGGTGGTGAAAGTTTTAGGGATGATGACTTCTATCTTCTACAACGGGGCTGTTCGATATCTTTATCTCGGTACTCGTATCATCATCTTCTTTAACTATATCATCTATTCTATCCTTGTATATATTTATCAGAAAACAAAATAGAAAAATATAAAACCAACAAAACAAAATAGAAAAATATAAAATTAACAAAAGCCCATAAAAATCAGAAAATTGAAAAATACCAAAAATATGTTTTCTAAAGACATGTCTTCTGGTATCGATAACATCTACGGTCTTAGAAATGTCATTCAATAATGGCACGGGACTTTAGATGAAGTTCGAGCAGGAGGTGTAAATATTTCTTTCTAAACATGTCATAAAACTATGGCTTACAGTTATTTCAGACTGTAACCCGGGCTTCAAATTATGGCTTACAGTTATTTCAGACTGTAACCCGGGCTTCAAATGATGGCTTGCAGTTACTTCAGACTGTAACCCGTGCTTAAACAATGGCTTGTTATTATTTCAGATAGCAACCCGTTTTTCAAGAAAGGAAAGTGCTGCACTAAACATATTTTCTAAAATATCGTGCACTTATCCTAAAAACAAATTTGAGGAAAGTATGTCGAAGGACTGCTGTTCCTACACAAATGTTTTTCCGTCTAAAATTCTTCAGAAAAATGTTTGTTGTATTTCAAAATGGTGGAAAATGAGTTGCTTGAAAAATCAATCAGGATCAGAGTTTTCGTATAATTTGAAATCTCAATCAATGACTTCAGCGCTTTTAAATCTTTTAGAAAAAGAGTCATTGATTGAGGGGAAGAATTTTTTTCAAATCTACATCATCTAACGGGCTTTCTTAAATTATCCTAATATGCTTAATTAAAAATGATGTTAACCTATGTTGAAGGACTAGGTGCCTAGGATATGATTGCTAGGATTAGATGATTAGTGTTTGATGAACACATTTTTCCCATACATTTATATGATCTGATTGATATGTTGGATTGACTTTTATTAGTCGATTGCTGTTTGGGTGATGTCGACCACCATATATTTGTATGTGTGTTCACTAACATATGCATGTATATTGGTATATAAGAATGTTCCCGATCCGGATCCCACAAATGAACATGATTGGATGCCGAAAGGAAAGGGTAACTATATCTTGGGTTGACAAATGAAGAAACGGAGCTTAATTGGACTTCTGTGGAGAGTTGGCATATATGCAACGTAAGAGGTCTCACTGCATCAGCAGATGGTTTTCTTCTAATTGATTGAAGAAACGGAGCTTAATTTGACCTCAGTTGGCATTCAAAATGCAACGAAAGATGAAGTCTCACTGCATCACAACGGTTTTTTCTTCCAAGCCCTACAGCAACAACATAAGCTTCTCAACCATCTAACGTTTCTTGTGCAGGAAAAAGTAGTGGATGATACCATTTTTCTTAAAACAAACTTGGTAAATTGTTTTGAAAATGGAAAATATTGTTTTGAAAATATATTGGACTAATTTTTTTGAAAATCACCGGACTTCTTGTTATCAAAACCTAAGTCACTCAATTATTGACTTCTGTCATGGATTGAGGGGGAGAGTGATTTAATTTAAAATATTTTCAAACAATATATCTTCAAAAGAGTCCGTTTGTACGAAATTATGTGGTGATCTAAAGATTTAATGTTATGTCATGGTATGATTTTTCTTTTGAATCAAGGTCTTTCAAAATGAAATTTTTTCTGTTCTTGTTTGATTGTGAAATTGTTTTATTTTACTTAAAGATCTCTTAAAACTATCATACCTGACACTAACAATCTTTAATGTCTTAAAATGGTCCTTATCTGTCATTTTTCAAAGTTAAATCAAGCCACGTCTTTCCCCAAAGTTTTCTAAATGATTTAAATCAGTTGGGATCACAAATCTCAAATGGTTTGATATTTCTGATCGGGGTATAGATTGTGATTTAAATATCAAATCTGTTTTAAATGGAATTGGTTTTAGTCCTTTAAAGGCACTCCTGCCTCCATGTGCCAAACGAGTTCACACAATGCACATGTTGAGGAGGAGGATTTATCCAAAAAACCAGATGAGTATTTAAACAAGGCCACATTTTCTCCCATGTTTTCTAAACCTAATTAAATCACTTGGGATCCAAAATCTCAAAGGGTTTGATATTTTTGATCGGGGGAGAATTTGTGATTTAATAATGAAATTTGATAAAAGTTGATCGTTTTGATTCAGTTGTGCAGGCTGCTCTCTCATATGTGCTAAACGCTTTCGAATCTTGAAGCACATATTGAGGGGGAGCAAAACCATCGAGGTACAAAAGTTTTTTAAAAGAGATTTTAAAGTACCTTGATTGTGTTTTCAAATGGTTTTCTTAATGGATTTTGTGATTGTGAATGTGCTTCAAAAGAACTCTTGCCTCTATGTGATAAAAATGATTTCAAAAATCCTATGCACATATTGAGGGGGAGAAATTTACCAAAGAAATTCAAATGGCTTTTTCTAAGGAAAATTGTGATCAAAGAAAATATTTCAAAGTCCTCTTGCCTCCATGTGCTAAACAATTTCTAAATCACATGCACATGTTGAGGGGGAGGTTTTCTAAATGATCAAAACTATTAAGGTACAAAATGCTTTGATCTCGTATCACAAGTACCTTGATTGTTTTTCCAAATGATTTTCAATTGGTTTCGAGAAGGAAAGAACTGTAAACCAAAGACCGACCATTTTACTTTATGCATGGAGTTATAAGGATGGTTAGGTTAGGTATTTGTTCCCACGATCCCGCCAGAGCCGGAGGGATCTACCCAGGGACAATCCACTAGATAGTGTAGAGTCCTTAGGTATGATGAAAAAAGGAGAAAAAAGAGAATATGGGAAGAGTGCGGACTGAGACAGAGCTAGTACTGGAATAAACCCAACAAGGTTCTAGTTATGAAGTCTCGGTAAGCACTGAAGGGGTTGAAGAATGAGAAAGAACTGAATGTGAAAAAGGGTGAAAAGAAATAGCCCTCCATCAATTCAACCTTAGGGTAGTACCGGGTTCAATACATATGCTACTGGTTGTTACCAAGGTAACACTGGTATTGAAGACAAGACATCATGGACCCAGTGATGCTCTGCACTACAACTTCCCAAACTACTCAAGTTCCTCTTAAAAGGACTTGTTTCATTCTCACGGGGAACCGACATTATCTATCGACTTTCTCTTAGAGATTGTTGATATTGAAGAAGGAGACCCTCTCCTAGTCTCCGGCATAGGAAACCAAATGTGCACTATTGAGTCTAGAGCCAAGAGATCATCCACAATATCTCATTAGGACACAAAATTAATGAAGACTTGCTGTTTCACACAATGTGGAAAGTAAGTATATATTTAGAGTCCTACGCATTATCCTTGTGGTATTGCCAGAACATCTGAGTGATATGCATACATATTCACAATGAAGATGGAAAGCCTTCTGGAGCTAACATCAAACAAGCTCCTGGTAGGTGGCATGTGAGATCTTTTCTAAAGATCAACCTTGTGACAACTGGATAGAAACAATGGGGCGATTCATTCTTGAATCAACCTTGGTCCAGGAATGGAATTGACGAATACTTTTGGAAAAACCGTTCGATGTGCAAACCTTCTTTTCTCTAGCACGTCGAATGTGTATTCATTTCAAATTCAAAAAGTATCTCTGATTGAAAATACTTTTAGAAAAACCGTTCGATGTGCGAATCTCTTCTTTTCGCTAGCACGTCGATGTCTCATTCTCTAATACAAAAGTATTTTGATTGAAAATTGATCTTTCTCATAAAACCTTCGTCGTATTGTAAAAATCTTTCTTCAGCAATACGCGGTTGTTTTTCAAATCAATTTTTCATCAATCAGTGAATCTCAATTTGCTGTTCACTCACTCCGTGTTGTCTTCTTTGAGACGTTCCGGTTTGAGAACAGCTAGAACAGCTGCGAAACCCTGTCAAGGAGATTCTTAGGAATCCTACCTGATCACAGGCAGTACTTGTACTGATCAACGGGGAACCGTGGGCCGTGTACCTCCATTCAACGAAAGTGATCAAAGACACTTTCGTGCGCTTTATTGCTAACTGTCATATGCAGGTACACCCCGACGATTGCAGCTGATCAGAATTGAGGAGTCAATCCAAAGCCACATGTTCACAGCAACCACACTTAATTGAAGAAATCATGACTGGTGCATATCTACATAACCTGTCTCTGATATTTTTATACTATGCTTCTGCTACGCTGCTGCAAATATCATGAACCAGAAGGCTTCCGCTACTCATGGAAAATGTCATGATTCAAAAGTGTGAGCATGTCGGTCCGAAAGTCACAACTTCACATGATGGCAACACAATAAAGGGTTATCCAGAGATTTATTACTGTGGCTGGATCTCAATGAAAGCTCGAAGATCATCAAAGATGTGGATCAGTTCAAAGACCTCCACTCAAAGTACAAAACTATGCGGACTTTGAAGAATCGCTACAAAAGCACAAAGATTGCGGAAATGAAGAATTCATGTCTACGAGCTCAAGAACAAAGACAAAGATAGAATGCTAGGATGCAAAATGTATTTCATGGGGTGACCTCCCTTAGGGGGAGATTGTTAGGAATTAGAAAATTCTATGTTAAAGTGTCGGTCACCCCAATTATAAGTCTAGCATATGTTAGCTCGTAGACGTGTCGTTTGTTACGTTATTAAGTAGTTTATTTGTTAGTTTGTAGCGTAGTTTAGTTTAGAGCAACACCGTGGATGAAGGACGGGTCTTTACCCCTGTATCCCTGATCCACAGCCGATAGAGGTCGTGTATTTGTAATATAATACCCCTTCCATCCATGGAAGGGGTGGTGCTTCTCATAATCTAACATTCAACATTTGAGTAAACCTCTAGCAAGAACACCCTCTCTCTCTACTTTCTCTCTCTAAAATGGAAAACATGTATTTTGATCTCCCAAGACCACCCGAATCATCTAACACAATAATATTTGGATCCTAACAACTCAACGCAACTAGGTTTTTGTCTAGGTTTAAGAATCTCATTGCCATCATAGATTACATTTTGAGCCGCCTTTGCTATCTTACCGTACTCAGGGTTGGGTTTATCTATAATAGGAACACTATGCTTATCGCTTAAAACTCTATGCTTAGTGACCATGTGAGCAGTCTGTATGGTATTCCCTTGTACGTACAACTTATTTTCAAGCTTGTTCTTCAAAGTTTTTAGATTGGAAAAATCATTCAAAAGTTTTGATTCCTTAGCATGATATTCCTGCTTAAGCACTATAACATTTTCTTGAAGTTCTTGTTTTTGCTTAGCAGTTTTAGAAAGCTTTTCTTGTAAGGAGTTTAGCTCTTGTTTTAACACTTCTTCTCTAAAATTACTTTTTCTAATAATTGTACGCATTTGGTTATCCAACTCCTTCTCACGAGTGGTTAACTCAAACTTAGCACGTTGTTCATAAATGGCAACTCGTTCTTTATAGGCATTAAGTTCAGAGATAACAGAATCATCAGGGGCACATGCAGTGTATTCATAAAAAACATAGTCATCATTGACTGCAGAAGATGCATCACTTGGTAAGACCTCACTTTCACTTTGTTTCACATATTGATCATATGGGACAACATTGATATTACCCATATTTTCAATATCTGACTCAATAGTTTCAGTTGATTGTACATTGTCATGCATCTTTGCACATCAGCATCATCGTATAGTTTTAATACCTCAGAAATGATTTTGTCTTTGGATGAACCAACTTGTGGAGATGAAGAGACTTTAGGAGGGACCATTGGAGAAATGCTAGCCATGAAAATGGTTTGTGCAGTAGGTTCATCATTAACGTCAGAGTCGTATGCATCACAATCAGCGACTTGAAAGGCATCACAATCAGCGACTTGAAAGGCATTCTGATGATTGCGGCCTATCTCCTGAATTGGCTGCTCATCCACA
>OU343216.1:64212970-64266274 GCA_910596185.1 Chrysanthemum makinoi | reverse complement strand
AGACTTGTAAACGAAAAGCCGAATGGACGGATAAAGTGAGATAAAATTCAGATTTGCAACTTCGAATCTGAGCCTCAAAAATTTTTCGACTACGTTTTTTTTTAAAGTTATAAAACTGAAAACTAATAGTTGTAAAACTAAAAAAAACTTGTAAAAAAAGTTATAAAACTTTGTAAACAAAACTTGTAAAAAAAAGTTGTAAAACTAAAAAAAAAAACTTGTAAAAAAACATTTTGTAGAACTAAGTTATACTGCCACAGCGGCCCAAGCACCACATCTTTTAAGACTTTGGCACGGAAATCGAGAAAAAACATTCCCCCCATCACCTCACCCCAATGATTGGGAAAGTACAACACCCCTTATGGGGTGCCTCATTAGCATGAACCTATCGTTATTGTTCCAAATAGAATTTCTAATAAGATATTAAAGTGACTAAAATATTATGCTAAAAATACTTACAACTGAAGAAATGTTATAAGTAAAGTAATAAAAATTTGGTTTTACTTGTACATAAAAAAGAAATAAGCAAACTTTTCATCATCAAACAATGAATGATCAATTCTTAGATACACTCAAACGCAACATGGTACCGCTTTAGACTCATTGTCACAAGTGTGCTATGTCTAATATTCTTTATCCGAGAACGTCTTACCTGGGGTTACTATCGAAATATGTTTTGTATAACAATAGATGAAGTCCAGGGCCGTCCCGTGAAATTTTGAAGCCCTGTGCTATAATCCGAAAATAGGGCCTTTGGCTTCGTTATTTGAACTATTCCTAAAATTAGCAACAATTGATTATGTTTTTCCTCAACTCTTAATATTTATTAAATAGCAGCTTGCCAAATCATATTCTAGTTTAAATATCTTTTCTTTCTTTTCTATGTGTAATTATAGTTTTACTAAAAGTATAGTTTTATTATACTTTGGACCACAAATTTAAAATAGATGCAAAGTTTGAAGTGATCAATCCTAAAAGATAGGGACTCAACTGGTACTTATAATAAAGAATGTAGTAGACAATAAAAGTGTAGGACCATAAAATTTCTTATTATTCCCACTTTTGCTTGTCTTCTTCATTACCAAAACCCAAAAACAGATACGTTTCTTCCATTAAAACGCAGGTAGAGTTTTTTTTCCTTTGTTGTAAAAATCTTATATTTACTAGCGTAAACCATCTTCTAAACATACTAAATCCACCAAAAACGATTACTGGAGATTCTAACATCGGAGGCCCCTAAAAAATGGAGGTCATGTGCGGTCGCACATCCCGCACATGCTCAAATCCGGGCCTGATGAAGTCCTTGTCTAGATCAATTTTCATTTACTACTCTTCACTTTATCTTGATTTAGAAAATTCAAAATTCTTTTCGTTAACTCTTGTAAATTGGGGTCACATCAATTCGGATAATCCAAATGAGAGAAAATTGAGGTCATGCTGTATCTTGCTATTATTTTATGCAATTTAGGTTATCTTCGACCCTCACATCACTTCACATTCCACTTTAGCGTAACATCAGCTTTTTTTCGCTTTCATCATCATCTCACTTTCCACTCTCAACCATCTCACACCACTTCATCTTTCAACACATTTTTTTATTATTAAAATACTCCACTAAATATATCTCACCCACTCACAAACTAAAAAGCAAATATTCGATCTGTCCCAAAATATAAGTCTACTTTGTTATTTTTTGTTGTCCAAAAATTAATGTCTGCTTTTAATTTCAACCAATCAAAATGATACTAAGTGGGTGAAAATGAATTTTTATTAGTTAACATTGTAAGACTAGAAGGCAAATGTGTGAGTAAGCCCAAGGTGACCCGTAAGTCACACGTGACTTCCTTGTCTAAGTGAAAACTCACGCGCGAGTTTCGTCCCCCAAAACAAATTAAGGTGAAACACTCACTGAGTTTACTTCGGTGTGATGTGGGGCCGGGTATATTGTTTAGTTTTTTATTTTGTTAGTGAGTGTGGAGTATTTAGTGGGGAAAGTAAGTATTTTAACGAAATCGGGTAAGGTGACCTTGTCCACAAATAAGTGAGTGTATGTGAGAGGAAGTGAGAGGAAGTGAGAGGAGAGAAAAAGCTGAGATGGCGCTAAGGTGTAAGGTGTAAATGTGTTTTCCTTGGTCTCTAGTCTAAAGGGTACACTTTTCATAAACTTTGTGAAATATGAAAGTGGATATATAATTTGAGACGGAGGGAGTAATAAAAATGCCCGCTATGTACGGTGCCCGAAAGGTAAAAGCTTCACCTTTTATTCTAACTCTATATTTTAATATTAAAATTAATAAATATATATTATTTTATATCTAATAAAATATTTTCTCACTCTCATGGTTTTTTTTTATAGATTTATACCAAATCCAAATCCAAATCTTAATCCGAATCTGAATTCAATTCCAAATCCAAATCCAAATTCATTAACCAACCAAACGGAAACACCAACCCAAACCCATGACATATTAATATGTAGAATATGGTATTATTGCAGAATAACAAGTAGAGTGACTTGTAATCTTGTGATCAATAACAATTATGTTAGAAACATAATATGAACACAAACTAATTCCAACTCCCACGTATTACAACTTAAATCATCTTTCAAAAAGGGTCTCGCCTCATTAGGTGTTTCCGAAGTAATATTGTGACCCTATTGACATTACACATCTAGCATGATCTAATCAACAAATAAAACCAGTTATCCTACAAACAAGTTCTTTTCAGCCTTAAATTCCAAGATGTCGTTGCTTAGCTTCTTTTCACAAGTGTGCTATGTCTAATATTCTTTATCCTAGAACGTCTTACCTGGGGTTACTATCGAAATATGTCTTGTATAACAATAGATGAAGTCCTTGTCTAGATCAATTTTCATTTACTACTCTTCACTTTATCTTGATTTAGCAATTTCAAAATTCTTTTTGTTAACTCTTGTAAATTGGGGTCACACCGTCACATAGATTCGGATAATCCAAGTGAGAGAAAATTGAGGTCATGCTGTATCTTGCTAGTTTGGTGCCTGGCTAAAAAGGACCATGCTTTTGATACTATTGCATGCATATCGTACATCAATTTACTTGTCAAATTTGATTGAGTAACCATGCTTCTAACACTATTTTCTGTAATTTAGGCTACCTTCAACCCTCACATCATTTCACAATTTACCTCAGCGCCACATCAGCTTTCTCTCTCATTCACCACCATTTCACTTTCCACTCTCAACCATCTCACACTACTTCACCTTTCAACACATTTTTTTATTTTTAAAATACTCCATTAAATATATCTCACCCACTCATAAACTAAAAAGCAAATATTCGCTCCGTCTCAAAATATAAGTCTACTTTGCTATTTTTTGTTGTCCAAAAATTAATGTCTGCTTTTAATTTCAATCAATCAAAATGATTCTAAGCGGGTGAGAATTAATTTTTATTAGTTAACATTATAAGACTAGAAGGCAAATGTGTGAGTATGCCCAAGGTGACCCCAAAGTCACACGTGACTTCCTTGTGTAAGTGAAAACTCACGCGCGAGTTTCGTCCCCCAAAACAAATTAAGGTGAAACACTCACCGAGTTTACTTCGGTGTGATGTGGGGCCAGGTATATTGTTTTATAGTTTTTTATTTTGTTTGTTAGTGTGTGTGGGGTATTTAGTGGGGAAAGTAAATATTTTAATGAAATGTGAGGGTAAGGTGACCTTGTCTACAAATAAGTGAGTGTGTGTGAGAGGAAGGAGAGGAGAGAAAAAGCTGCGATGGCGCTAAGGTGTAAGGTGAAAATGTGTTTACCTTGGTCTCTATTCTAAAGGGCACACTTTTCATAAAATTTTTGAAATATGAAAGTGGATCTATAATTTGAGACGGAGGGAGTAATAAAAATACCCGCTATGTACGGTGCCCGAAAGGTAAAAGCTTCACCTTTTATTCTAACTCTATTATTTTAATGTTAAAATTAATAAATATATATTATTTTATATCTAATAAAATATTTTCTCACTCTTATTTTTTTATTATAGATTTATACCAAATCCAAATCCAAATCAAAATCTTAATCCGAATCTGAATTCAAATCCAAATCCAAATCCAAATCCAAATCCATTAACCAACCAAACGGACCTTAACTCTATTAACACCACCGCAAACCCATGACATATTTATATGTAGAATTTGGTATTCTTGCAGAATAACAAGTAGAGTGACTTGTAATCTTGTGATCAATAACAATTATGTTAGAAACATAATATGAACACAAACTAATTCCACCTCCCACGTATTACAACATAAATCGTCTTTCAAAAAGGGTCTCGCCCCATTAGGTGTTTCCGAAGTAATATTGTGACCCTATCGACATTACACATCTAGCATGATCTAATCAACAAATAAAACTGGTTATCCTACAAACAAGTCCTTTTGAGCCTTAAATTCCAAGATGTCGTTGCTTAGCTTCTTTTCACAAGTGTGCTATGTCTAATATTCTTTATCCGAGAACGTCTTACCTAGGGTTACTATCAAAATATGTTTTTTATAACAATAGATGAAGTCCTTGTCTAGATCAATTTTCATTTACTACTCTTCACTTTATCTTGATTTAGAAATTTTAAAATTCTTTTTGTAAACTCTTGTAAATTGGGGTCACACAGTCACATAGATTCGGATAATCCAAATGAGAGAAAATTGAGGTCATGCTGTATCTTGCTAGTTTGGTGCCTGGCTAAAAAGGACCATGCTTTTGATACTATTGGATGCATATTGTACATCAATTTACTTGTCAAGTTTGATTCAGTAACCATACTTGTAACACGATTTTCTGCAATTTAGGCTACCTTCAACCCTCGCATCACTTCACATTCTACCTCATCGCCACATCAGCTTTCTCTCTCATTCACCACCATTTTACTTTCCACTCTCAGCCATCTCACACCACTTCACCTTTCAAAACATTCTTTTATTATTAAAATACTCTATTAAATATATCTCACCTACTCGTAAACTAAAAAGCAAATATTCGCTCCGTCTCAAAATATAAGTCTACTTTGCTATTTTTTGTTGTCCAAAAATTAATGTCTGCTTTTAATTTCAACCAATCAAAATGATTCTAAATGGGTGAGAATGATTTTTTATTAGTTAACATTGTAAGACTAGAAGGCAAATGTGTGAGTATGCCCAAGGTGACCCCAAAGTCACACATGACTTCCTTGTCTAAGTGAAAACTCACGCGCGAGTTTCGTCCCCCAAAACAAATTAAGGTGAAACACTCACCGAGTTTACTTCAGTGTGATGTGGGGCCGGGTATATTGTTTTATAGTTTTTTATTTTGTTTGTTAGTGTGTGTGGGGTATTTAGTGGGGAAAGTAAGTATTTTAATGAAATGTGAGGGTAAGGTGACCTTGTCCACAAATAAGTGAGTGTGTGAGAGGAAGTGGGAGGAGAGAAAAAGCTGAGATGGCACTAAGCCTTAAGGTGAAAATGTGTTTTCCTTGGTCTCTAGTCTAAAGGCCACACTTTTCATAAACTTTATGAAATATGAAAGTGGATCTATAATTTGAGACGGAGGGAGTAATAAAAATACCCGCTATGTACGGTGCCCGAAAGGTAAAAGCTTCACCTTTTATTCTAACTCTATTATTTTAATGTTAAAATTAATAAATATATATTATTTTATATCTAATAAAATATTTTCTCACTCTTATTTTTTTTTATAAATTTATACCAAATCCAAATCCAAATCTTAACCCGAATCTGAATTCAAATCCAAATCCAAATCCATTAACCAACCAAACGGACCTTAACTCTATTAACACCATCCCAAACCCATGACATATTAATATGTAGAATATGGTATTATTGCAGAATAACAAGTAGAGTGACTTGTAATCTTGTGATCAATAACAATTATGTTAGAAACGTAATATGAACACAAACTAATTCCAACTCCCACGCATTACAACTTAAATCGTCTTTCAAAAAGGGTCTCGCCCCATTAGGTGTTTCCGAAGTAATATTGTGACCCTATCGACATTACACATCTAGCATGATCTAATCAACAAATAAAACTGGTTATCCTGCAAACAAGTCCTTTTCAGCCTTATATTCCAAGATGTCATTGCTTAGCTTCTTTTCTATAAGTTCGAGTACTTTCACACACTTATTTTCCTTGACTAAGCGATTACTTGCAGCCACAAACTTGTCACAACTCTCTTTCAGATCAGTTTTCAGATCATGCATGAAGTCATGTTGGGTATTATCCATGATCCATGACCCAAAGTCCATGACCCATGACCCAATATCTAGATACATTACATCTTGTTGGGTATCCATAATCCATTACCCATAACCCATGGTTAATAACCCATAACCCATAACCCGGTTTGCAACCCAAAATCCGGACTAAACTTACCCAGTAGCCGGATTCCCAGGATTGCACTTGTCGGATCCCTCTGGGGAGGGATCCGTAGGAACCATGGGACAGTAGGAAATTTTGTGTATAAATAGTGAGTCATTTCTCTCTTGCTCAATACCACTTTTACACATACTCTCTTAGTATTGTAACTTCTCTAACCTCTGATCCAAAGGATCATTCTATGTAGTTTTATGTTTGTGTGATTCTCTAGGTTCCTCTTAAAGGCGAGATCACCACCTCTTGAAGACGTGCATGCTCAAAGTCATGAGTTGCTAAGCTTCGTCATCATCAAGAGCACTGAAGTGTATCTTGTTGATAGTTCTTTTCTCCCTCCATAGAAGTGTCGTGTTGAAGGCATTAGTAAAAGGTGTCGAAGGGTCGTGTTGAAGGCATTAGTGAAAGGTGCCGAAGGGTCGTGTCGAAGGCATTAGTGAAAGGTGCCAAGGGTGTACATTCGATATGGTGCATCGATGTACAAGATAGATTAGGTTGGGTAAAGGATATTGATATCCTTCTAGTGTTGTAACAAGGAGTGTGTCTCCTTTGGGGTAGTTGTGTACTGGTGTAGTGTTGGGTAGTAGTTCCTCCTTTGTAATGGAACTCGGTATCTAGCCTTGTACCGAATAAAGTGTAGGCGACGTTGTGATAGGTTTGGTTCTACCTCGTGGAAGAACTCGGTGTCTAGCCTTGTACCGGATAAAGAGTAGGCGACATTGTGAAGGCTTCTCCGCCACATTAAGGAGCTTGTGTTGTGTAGTGCTTACGAACTCTCGAGTGGGGTACTCGGGGAGTGGAGTAGGGCAAGGAAGGTGTCCTTGTAGCCGAACTGTAACATATTGGATTTCACAAACACATCATATCATAATCACAAGTAGGCGTTTAATATTAGGTTTTAGAGAGAGAAAGAGTTAGAGGTTTGGGAACTTAGTGAGAGAAAATGAAAGTATTATTATGAGCTCCAACTCTCTACCTTGGGAGGTAGAGAGTATTTATAGTCTTACACAAGTCGCCACCTACGGGCTGTGGATCAGGCATACAGTGGGTAAAGACCCGTCCGTCCTCCACGGTGTTACTTAACTAAATACTACTAAACATTAAATAATCTACGACTACGAGCTTTCTAACGATTACATATACTTTAGGTGACCGACTCTTTAATAACTGGATTTACTAAATCCTAACAATCTCCCCCTAAGGGAGGTCACCTCAAAAATACATAGAATACAAACAGATATTACAATTAGATTGTTCTTGGATTCTTGTTAATGTTCTTTGCTCTGTAGCTCGTAGTCATTGATTCTTCATTATTGCATGTTTGGTTAATCCAAGTGGAGGTCTTTAACTGAGCCACGTGATAATGAGTTTTGAGCCAGCTTTGAGATCATCAGATAGCATTAATCTCTGAATCTTCCATTGTGGTGTTGGTATTATGTGATGTTGTGACATTTTGGACCGACATGCTCACATTCTGGATCATGATTTTTTCTCATCAGAGTAGCAAAAGCTTTCATTGATTCATGATATTGGCAGCAGCGTAGCAGAAGCATGGAGTGAAAATATTAGAGTCGTTGATGCACTTATCATGATTTCTTTAGAGATGAATGTGTATTGTGAGCATGCGGCTATGGATTGACCGCTTCATTCTGATCAGTACGCAAAATCGGGCGTACCTGCATACAAAATTTAGCAATAAAGCGCACGAAAGTGTCTTTGATCACTTTCGTTGAATTGAGGTACACGGCCCACGGTTCCCCGTTGATCAGTACAAGTACTGCCTGTGATCAGGTATAATTCCGAAGAATCTCCTTGACAGGTTTCGCGTGCTCTAGCTGTTCTCAAACCGGAACGTCTCAAAGGAGACAACACGGAATGAGTGAACCAGCAAATTGAGATTCACTGATTGATGAAAAGAGATTTGAAAAACAATTGAGTACCGCTTAATAGAAATTGTTTTTGCAATACAACGAAGGTTTTAATGAAAATCAATTATCAATCATAAAACACCTTTTATTTTGAAGTATTAGTACACAGTCGATGTGCTAAAGAAAAGAGTTTTTAAGCACAACGACCAGTTTTTCAAAGGTATCCGTCAATCCATAACCTGAACCAGGATTGATTCAAAAGATTGATTCACCCCATTGTTTCTGTTCAGTTGTCACATGGTTGATCTATTTGATAGATCTCACATGCCACCTACCAGGAGCTTGTTCGATGTTGGATCCAGAAGGCTTTCCATCTTCATTGTGAATATGTTTGCATATCACTCAGATGTTCTGGCAATACCACAAGGATAATGGGTAGGACTCATAAGATATAATCTCTCTTTCCACATTGTGTGAAATAGAGAGTCTTCATAGACAGTGTCCTAATGAGATTTATATGATGATCTCGTGCCTCCAGACTCAATTGTGCATATTTGGTTCCTATGCCGGAGACTAGGGAGAGGGTCTTCTTCTTCAATATCAACAAACTCTAAGAGAAAGTCAATAGATAATGTCGGTTCCCCGTGAGAATGAAACAAGTCCTTTTAAGAGGAACTTAAGTAGCTTGGGAAGTTGTAGTGCAGTGCGTCACTGGGTCCATGACGTCTTGTCTTCAATACCGATGTTACCTTGGTAACCATCAGTAGCATATGAATTGAACCCGGTTTCTGCCCTAAGGTTGAATAAATGGAGGGCTATTTATTTTCACCCTTTTCTCATTCAATTCTTTTTCATTCTTCAACCCCTTCAGTGCTTACCAAGACTTCATAACTAGAAACCTGTTGGGTTTATTCCAGTACTAGCTCTGTCTCAGTCCGCACTCTTCCCATATCTCACTTTCTCCTTTTTTCATCATACCTAAGGACTTCTACACTATCTAGTGGATTGTCCCTGGGTAGATACCTCCGGTTCTGGCGGATCGTGGGAACTAAAACCTCACCTTATCATCCTTATATCACCATACATAAAGTAAATTTGGTCGGTCTATTTGGTATAGTTCATCTGCCATTGGAACCAATTGAAAACCATTTGAAAGTCAATCCAGATACTTGTGATATATTATCAAAGTGTTTTGTATCTGAATTGTTTTTTGATATTTTTAGAAAAATAGCTCCCCCTTATCATGTGCATCATGAATTTGAAATCGTTTTGGCACACGGAGGCAAGAGGAAGAATTAACTTCTTTGATTACCATTTTCTAAAAGGTACCAACATCACTTCCCTGATCAAATCAAGTAGATAAAGCATATTGGGGAAGGATGAGGTTTTCATAATTTTGCTCCCCCTCAATATGTGCCTCGAGGTTTGAAAGAGTTTTGCACATATTAGAGGGAATCTGCACTTAGATACAAATCAATCACGTTTCAATTCTTTGTGGTTTGAAATAGATGCTCCCCCTCAACTTGTGCTTGGAAAATTTGAAATCGTTTGGCACATGTGGGGAGGAACGCTTGCTAAACACATATGAAACCATTTATCGAATTATCAGTTTAAATCCAATTTAAATCACAAATTCTCCCCCGATCACAATTTTCAAATCATTTGAGATTTGTGATCACTGTAGATTTAAATTGATTTTGAAAGCTTTTGAGGAGAATTGTGACTTGATTATGAAAACATTTTAAATGATAAGGATCAGATTTTGAGACTTTACACTCCATTGATTAAACATGCATGATTATCTTTTGAAAACAATTGTATGACAAATAACCTTTTGATTTAATTGAAATCATTCTCCCCCTCAATCAATGACATAAGTTGTTGATTGAAAGATAGATATTTTGACAAATGTTAAGATCAGATGATTTTCAAAAATAGAGTCCGAGTTATTTTTCAAAGCAATTAGTTTTCATTAGGTAGAATCAGAGCATGATATTTGAAACATACGTTAAAGAATGGCTCTGTTCTTTCTTTAAAAAACGGGTTACTGCCTGAAATGACAATAAGCCATAGTTTCACTTTCTCTCAAAAATATTTTTTTATTTTTTGATTTTTTTTTAAAACATTCGAACAATATCTAAAGTCTAGTGTCATTCTTTGAATGACAGCACAAAGACCGTAAATATAATCGAATCGATAAAAACATGGCAAAATGACAATATTTTTTGAAAATTTTCAAGAATTTTCAAATTTTTTATGGGTTTTGAAAGTTTTATATTTTTCTATTTGCTTTTAGAAGGTTTTGTAATTTTGTATTTTGCTTTTCAAATAAATATTTACAAGAGATGGATGAAGAAAGACCTTTACTCCTCGTCTTCCTCTTGACGACGTTTGAGTGTATCCGGTTGAAGACTCTTTAGACCAAGTCGTGGGAGGATAAACTCAAAACGTTCTCTAGGAAGAGCTTTGGTGAAGATGTCTGCTAACTGGTATTCAGTCCTCACAAAATAGAGTTCCACCACACCGTTTTCTACTTGCTCCCTGATGAAATGATGTATGATGTCGAATGTCGATGTGCTTTGCTCTTGAGTGTTGAGCGTTGTTGCATGAGAGAGCAATAGCACTTTTATTATCAAAGTACAGAGGGATTTTGTTGAATTCAAAGCAATAGTCAGATAATTGGGATCTCATCCAGAGGATTTGAGCACAACAAGATGACATGGCTATGTATTCAGCCTCTGTAGAGGAAATAGAAGTACACATTTGTTTCTTTGAAGACCAACTTACAAGCTTATCACCCAGCGAGCACCTCAGAGCGTGCCGGCGTGTATCTTGACATCCTGCATGATCGGCATCTGCATAGTCATTAGTGACATACCGGTGTCCTTCCGGTACCAAAGTCCCATATTGATGGTTCCTTGGAGATACCGAAAGACCCGTTTAACCGCTTCAAGGTGCTTTTTGGTAGGCTTAGCTGATATGTAGCACACATGCAAAACATCGAAATATGTCGGTCTACTGGATGTGAGGTACATCAGGGATCCAATCATACTACGATATTTTGTTTGGTCTACTATGATACCTGAGTGGTCCTCATCCAGTTTAGTACGCTCTATCTTGGGAGTGTCAACAGGGTCACTAGAATCAAATCCAAATTTCTTTAAAATCTCATTTGCATATTTAGATTGATTTATGAAAATGCCTCCAGGACTTTGTGAAATTTGTAATCCCAAGAAAAATGACATTTGTCCCATCATAGACATTTGAAATTTGGAACCCATTTCATTTGAAAAACGGCCACATTCATTGGGGTCAGTCGAGACAAAAATAATATCATCAACATATATTTGAACATGAATTAAATGTTTGCCTGACTTTCTGGTGAACAATGTTAGATCAACTGCTCCTTTCTGAATCGGTAGATAAAAGAAACTTTGATAGCGTATCATACCATGCCCTTGGAGCTTGCTTCAAACCGTAAAGAGCCTTCTTCAAAAGATAAACGTGAGTAGGATGCTCTGGATTCACAAAGCCTTCAGGTTGGCTGACGTATACGACTTCTTTCAGATCTCCATTAAGAAAAGCCGTCTTGACATCCATCTGATAGACTACCATGTTCTTACTTGCAGCATTAGCCAAGAAGATTCTGATTGCCTCGATACGAGCAACTGGAGCAAATGATTCTTCAAATTCAATCCCCTCCTCTTGACGGTATCCTTTTGCAACCAATCTAGCCTTGTTCTTTAAAACATCACCATGCTCATCAAGTTTTACTTTGAAGATCCATTTTAGAGCAATGATCATAGCAAAGTCAGGAGCAGGTACTAATTCCAATACATCTAGTCGATCAAACTCATGAATTTCTTCTTGCATGGCATTGAACCAGCTGTCTTCATTTATGGCAGTTTTAACGTTTTTGGTTCGACCTTGGAGAGTACAGAGTTGAAGAAGCACCATAAGGCATCGGTTGCAAGTTGTTTCCGTGTGGATACTGGATGAAGGGGTTTCCAATGATGTTGTCCAATGGATGATCATGTGTCCATTTTCTAAGGTGTTCATGTGGTTGTTGTTGTGGAACTGAAGTAGCAGAGTTGATATCTCGATGAAGATGGTTCTGATGATGATTCAGGAGCAAATATGTTTTCAAATGGAGCATCTTCGGGAGTAGCAAAGGGATTAACTTCATCATGGGTGCCCGAAACAATTCCATGATGTACATTCGATGATTGATGATTTGTTGATGAGACAGTGATCAGCAGCAGGCGCTTCTTGACTTAATGACATTGAAACTGACGGGTTAACTTCATTAACAGGGACATAAGCAGCCTCTGTTGATAGAATTGACATATCATTTGCACTTGGCTCATAGTGTTCATCAAACATTGGATTAAATAATTTTTTCAAATCATCTTCTGAAGGAGGTACATAAGGAGTTGCTGGAGAAGGATTATAAACAAGAGTAGAACTGATAGGACTACTTGATGAAGGTTAAAATGCGGGTCTAGAACTGGATTTTCCTGGAGCCATTTGCCCGGACAGCTCATCGAACGTGACGTGAATAGTTTCCATGATATCTCGAGTTCTTTGTTGTAGATTCGGTAACCCTTCTTGTTTGATGCCTAACCTACAAAAACTCCAATGTCCGCCTTAGCTCTTAATTTACCTAAATCTTGACCGTCATTTGTTGGGTAGCACAAAGCACCAAAAACACGAAGGTAGGATAAATCAGGTTTTCGTTTATGGACAAGTTCATATGGAGTTTTTCCATGAGAGGTGTGTATAAGGGAACGATTTTGGGTGTAGCTAGAAGTGGCAATGGCTTCAGCCTATAGAAACATTGGAACCTTTGAATAAATTAGCATTGTTCTAGTGGCTTCCACAAGAGTTCGATTTCATCTGATTCCAACACTTTCATAAAACTGAATTAAGTCTTTGTTAACAAACTATGTGCCATTGTCTGTTCGAACAATTCTAACAGTATTGTTGAGTCGAACCTGAAGCTGTTTGATAAGTTTGATGATGACATCTGGAGTTTCATCCTTTGTCCTCAAAAACTTTACCCAAGTAAATCGCGAGTAGTCATCAACAACTACTAGAATGTATTTCTTCCCATTTATCGTTTGCACTCTCATTGGTCCGCAGAGATCCATATGAAGGGTATGAAGAACTTCCATTACTGAGTTTGTGGGTTTTGGTTTGTGGGCATATTTAGTGCTTTTTCCCAATTGGCAAGCTGAACAAAGATGATCTTTTCATATTTTAATCTGGGTAAGCCTCTGACAAGATCCTTTCTGGAAAGGTTATTAATGGTTCCGAAGTTCAAGTGATTGAGACGACGATGCCATAACCATGACTTTGTTTTGAAGCCTTTGACAACAAGCAGATTGGAGAGGACTTCATCATGTCTTCGATAGAGATGGTGTATAGATTTGAACCACGAGTTCCTCTTAACAATTCCACACCATCAAGTTCTCTAACGAAACAAGTATGTTTCTAAAAGCCACTTCTAGATCGGAATCACAGAATTGACCAACAGAGAACAAGTTATGACCAAGACCTTCAACATAATATACCATGGAGATTACACTTTTACCAACAACATAATCTCCATAACCCATAATTGCACCAATGATGGTCGTTCCCGAATCTAACAGTCCAGATGAATTTACTCACGAAGTTCATGAGCTGGCGAGCGATCTCGGTCATATGCTTGGGAGCCTGAGTCCAGGTACCGCAGAACGATTTGAACGATCTGCAGTTGAACACAGACAAGAATGGATAACTGGATAATTGGGATCCCCATGCAAGAATGGGTTCCATTTGGATAGTAACAGTGATTGGAACACCCACATCAGAAGTAGAAACAATGGAATCATCAGTGATAGATGCAGTGCTAGTGTTATTAGTATTTGACCTATTCAAAGTATGTTCACTTCTTAAGGGAATAGTTCTACCAGTAGGCATCCATTTTCTAGTGGGCATTGACTTAGCAAATTTAGGGCACAACTCATTAATCTTATGGCCAGTAGGTATCCATTGATAACCTATATTACTAAATTTTCTTCCTGTGGGTTTCCACTATTTTCTAACTTTCTTTCGCCTTTGCCTTTTAGCCTTCTTAGCATGATTTTTAACATTAACAGTATTAACTGGGCATTTGACAGCATTAGACAAATCATTCACACCACATTCATGATTAGTAACAGAAATCAAGCAGTCATCATTACATGGTTTGCGGATAGTAGCAGAATTCAAATTAATTACAGTACGCTTATAGCTAATACTAGAATCAACACGATTTGTTTTATTAAAGTCAAACTTAATATTCCTAGGGTGATCTTCTACTCTCTTCCAATGCACATTCTTAGCTTGCGAGGTCCTATCTTGCTTGGTATTGCCTGGAGGCTTTGACCCGCTTGCTTTTATGTCACTGATTACTCCTGTAGAGGGAATTATGGGAACATTAGTTGTTTGTTCTACTTTTTGCATTCACTGAACTAGACGTGCGAGGGGATCTGAACTACTTGAAGGCACATTAGAGTTCACTTTCTTATCTTGGGCATAGAATGGTTTGTATACTTGGCACAAGGCATAGAACAAGGCATCACAGCTTTACCTTTCGCACCTAAGGATTTAGGACATGTTGCTATTAAACATTCTAGCAGCTCCTGAGATCGTTTGGCCTGAATGCAAGCAAACCTAATTTCTCTATCAAAAGGCTTATTTATGAAATCCTCTTCCACAATCTCACGGAGACATTCTAGACTATCCTTAAGGTGAGCAAAATAGTTGTGAAACACAAGTTCAATATTCCTAAGATGAGGAGGAATGTATTTAACAGTCACAGTATATTTGTAATCAGAAGAAGACTTTGATGCAACATTCTCATTAAAGACAAGTGGCAGTTTCCCTTTTTCCTGTCTCCTCAGATTCTCAATTTCTTTTTTATAAAGATGTTATTTTTTCGTTTTTCTTGTCACGAGTGACTTTCATTGAATCATATAACTCTTTAAAGTGTCGTTTAACTTTTTCATTTTCTTCTAGAAAACTCTCATTTTTTTTTGTAAAACATTAACCAAGTTTTGAAGATGAAAAGTTTGAGAATACTGAGAATCTAAAGAAGGAGGCATTTGGGAGCCAGTCACATTGTTCTTTTCACCCTTTAATTGTGAAATTTGGGCTTTCAACTTTCTGATCTGGTTACAATGAGCTTGAATCTGTTAGTCCGTTGTTTTTCTAAAAAACTGCATCAAACTTGGAATCGAGGATTGATATCTTGATATTTTTGGTTTTGACATTTTCTTTAAGATGTTGATATTTTAGTTGTAAATCAAAATGTTCAACTTCTAGTTTAGGAAGATGTTTTACCAATTATCATTGATCATCTTGATCAATTTTCTCATTTAGTCAGAGTTTTTGTTTTTCAAGCTCGATGACACGATCATGGGAAACTTTCAATGCAATAGATAATTCATGAAATTGAGAAGCGTAATAGAATAGAATGCTTAACAGCTTATAGAAAACACATCTTGAGCAACACAACTCGAAATTAAATTCTCATTTAAGATATGCAAGTTCTTCCTTTCAACTTCATTATATTTGAGTTCTTGTTCATAATCATTGACCTCAACAATCATTGCATCAAATTCCTTTTCCATTTCTTTAATATCTGAATTTATTCCTTTTGAAGACTCTCAAATTGACCTTTTAATTGTTTAAAGAAAGGCATGACCTTAATTAAATAACATTCTTTAGTTTTCAAAACCCCTTTTTCCCTTCAGTATCCCTCAGGTGTGATTTCTTCTTACATGTATTCTCAAAATCCAAATAGTTGATGCATTTAGGGTGATTAAGGTTTTGCTATTAGTGGAATATCTAGGAACTGATGCATTGGTGTATTGGAAGATACCGATGTAGCGCAGGCATTTTCCTAAAGGGAGTGTTTTTTTGCAACAAGATTTTCACTTTTGCATTATCATATCCTTTTTCCAGAACACTTGTTAGGGGTAATAGAGTGAGGCTTAAACATTAGCATGTTAAAGATCCATTTTCTTATAGTGTAATCATGAGGTTTTATTTATGTTTTCCTTTTACACACATGATCGTTAGTTTAAGCTTCTTATCCATTTCTCTAGAGGCATATCTAATTTTCTATCTTCCTCTGGTGCATCAATGCAAAAGGTTTTTGTCTAGGTTTAAGAATCTCATTTCCATCATAGATTACATTTTGAGCTGCTTTTGCTTTCTTACCATATCAGTTGGATTCCTGTATATATGGGGATACTATAGGATACTATGCTTATCACTTAAGACTCTATTCTTAGTGATCATGTGAGCAGTCTGAATGGTGTTCCCTTGTACGTACAACTTATTTTCAAGCTTGTTTTTCAAAGTTTTTAGATTTGAAAAGTCATTCAAAAGTTTTGATTCCTTAGCATTAAATTCTTGTTTAAGCATTTTAACATTATCTTGAAGCTCTTGCTTTTGCTTAACGGTTTTAGAAAGCTTTTCTTGTAAGGAGTTTAACTCTTGTTTTAACACTTCTTCTCTAAAATTACTTTTCTAATAATTACGCATTTGGTTTATCCAACTCCTGCTCACGGTAGTTAACTCAAACTTAACGTTGTTCATAAATGACAACTTGTTCTTTATAGGCATTCCAGTTAAGATAATCACAAATCATCAGGGGGCACATGCGGTGTATTCATAAAAACATAGTCATCATTGAATGGATCACGTATGCATTACAGTACAATCTCACTTTCACTTGCTTCACATATTGACATAGGACAATATTACTATTGCCTCATCATCAATATACGATCATAAGTTTCAAGAGACTGTACTTTATTATGCATCTTTTGCTCATCAACTTCATCATATAGTTTTAATACCTCTGAAATGATTGAATCTTTAGATGGACCAGCCTGTTGGTGAAGACCTTTGGAGAGACCATAGGGAGATGCTAGCCATGAATTGTTTGGCAGTAGGGTTCATCATCGACATCGAGTCAAATCATAACAGTCAGCTACTTGAAAGGCATTTGATGATTATGACTATCTCCTGAATTGGTGTTCATCAACATCGCCATCATAGGTTTGGCATTCCTCAGCAAGAAACAACAACTCCTCTTCATCCAAAAATTGCTCCATTATGAGCTTGCATAAGCAACATCTTGTCTCTGAAGTATTCGCATTACTGTGGGCGTTTTGGAGATGTGCAGTTCTAGCAATATGTCCTCACCACCACAGTTGTAGCATTTGACTGGCTTTGCTTGTCCTTGATTTGGATTCCTTCCCCGAAACTGATTTGCAACATAACCTCCACCTACTCCACCTCTTCCCTGTTCATATTGTCTTCCTTGAACTGGTTGCACCATAATTTTTCCATCTCTGACAACATCATGATTGTGAAGATTGGATATAGTTCTGATCTCATTGTTAGTGTGAAGACTGTTGGTATGTGGATTGAGGGTCAAGTTTTGTTTAACCATAAGAGCCAGTTGATTGATGAAGTGACCCATGACCGCATCAGCATCGGCTTGTTTGAACATTGGATTGGGAATGAGTTTGTTGTTACCATAACCCGTGGGTATGACTTGAGAAGCTTTGGTGGTAATTCCAACATTTGTGTAAAAAGCTGTTGAATCATTTGAGGAACTTGTTTCTCCCTGGTTGGTATTGAACTGTTCAAGAATCCTTTTTCAAAAACATAGCATGTCTTTCATTTGAAGAAGGAAGCATACTGATTGCTCATAAGTTGTATTCTTCGAGTCCTTTGGTTAACTCACAGAGGTGACAAACTTATGCCATTCGGGATTTATGTTGTTCACAAACTTTGAGTTCAGCTGAATATTTGGCATAGTCATTTTGATATTCCTCATATCATTCACGAGCTTGTGGAATCTCGTATGTCATAAAGTACTCATACTGGTTTCATCTTGAAGTGCTCAAATTCATCATATGACAGTATGATTCTCTGTCTTCCTTAGTTAATTGAGAACCTGAGAGAAGCATCTTGACAATCCCAAAAGCCTTGGCTTCAGTGTTGTGATTGATAAGCTTGTAGATATCTTTTGGAAGACCTTGAAGTATAATGTTTGAAGCCCTGATATCGAATCTCTTTTTCTCTTCATGAGCTCATCATACGTCTTTGGTCTGTCCAATCCAAAGATCATGGTTCCATCTGCAGCAGTATCAATTATGTCTCTTGTAATCTCAATCTGATAAGGTCCTTCATCGATTGACTTGAGAATGTTGACCCCATTTTCCTTTCCAAGATAGTACAATCTGATTCTTTGAGCCCAAGAGTCGTGTCAGTTCTGTCAGCATGGGTGGACGAGTATCTGAACCAGCTGCTTGAACATCCTCAGCAACAGTGGAGATGATTGTAGGTACGTTGGTAGACATGTTTACAGATTTCACGGGATTTTATAATTCTATGATTAAACCGGGAAATAGATTCTTTCACGGGATTTTACTAAATCAAGAGAGAACCGTATTAGAAACAAGTATTAACCAAGTCGCTATAATCCTTGAACCAAGTCGCTAAGCACCAAGTCACTAAGTATTATGAAATCAAGTCGCTAAGCACCAGTTCGCTATAATGCCAAGTCGCTAAGACACAGTCAAGTTGCTAAAGAACAACTCGCTAAGATCCAAGTCGCTAACACCTAGTCGTAGATTATTTAATGTTAGAAAGCTTGTAGTCGTAGATTATTTAATGTTTAGTAGTATTTAGTCAAGTAACACCGTGGAGGACGGACGAGTCTTTACCCACTGTATGCCTGATCCACAGCCCATAGGTGGCGACTTGTGTAAGACTATAAATACTCTCTACCTCCCAAGGTAGAGAGTTGGAGCTCATAATAATACTTTCATTTTCTCGCACTAAGTTCCCAAACCTCTAACTCTTTCTCTCTCTAAAACCTAATATTAAACGCCTACTTGTGATTATGATATGATGTGTTTGTGAAATCCAATATGTTACAAATGGTATCAAGAGCCAAGGTTTGATCATCTCTCTTATATATCCTTGGGTTCTAGTGGTTTTAGATGGTTTTTGAGTTTGAAAAAGTTTAGTGGTTTTGCATCATTTGGATCATTTCTTGTGTTAAAGTTTGAATTTTGAGTGTACTTTTGTGTTTAGAATCATTGTAAGTGCTTGGGTTTTGATTTGGAAAGCTTGATTCACTGTGGTTGGGCTTGTTTTGGATTGAAAAGTGTGTTTTGAAGTTTTTCTTGCTAGCGACTTGACTCTCGTAGTGTTTTTCTTCGTAGCGACTTGCTTCAGTAATTGTTAGCGAGTTGTAGTGTTAATTGTTAGCGACTTGAGCCTAGCGACTTGTCTATTGAGACAAGCCGACAAACAGTACAAGTTAGTAGATTCTCCACTACGGCTAGCGACTTGGTTAGGTTAGCGACTTGCTTTCAATTTTGTTAGCGACTTGTACTTTGTATTCTCAGCGACTAGGTGTTAGCGACTTGGATCTTAGCGAGTTGTTCTTTAGCAACTTGACTGTGTCTTAGCGACTTGGCATTATAGCGACTTGTGTCTAGCGACTTGGTGCTTAGCGACTTGATTTCATAATACTTAGTGACTTGGTGCTTAGCGACTTGGTTTAAAGATTATAGCGACTTGGTTAATACTTGTTTCTAATACGGTTCTCTCTTGATTTAGTAAAATCCCGTGAAAGAATCTATTTCCTGGTTTAATCATAGAGTTATAAAATCCCGTAAAATCTGTAAACATGTCTACCAACGTACGTACAATCATCTCTATGTTGCATTGAGGATGTTCAAGCAGCTGGTTTCAGATACTCGTCCACCCATGCTTGACAGGCGACTACGACTCTTGGGCTCAACGAATCAGATTGTACTGTCTTGGAAAGGAAAATGGGGTCATCATTCTCAAGTCAATCGATGAAGGACCTTATCAGATTGAGACTACAAGAGACATAATCGATACTGCTGCAGATGGAACCATGATCTTTGGATTGGACAGACCAAAGACGTATGATGAGCTCAGTGATAAGGAGAAAAAGAGATTCGATGCTGATATCAGGGCTTCAAACATTATACTTCAAGGTCTTCCAAAAAATATATACAAGCTTATCAATACACACACTGAAGCCAAGGCTGTTTTGGGATAATGTCAAGATGCTTCTCGGGTTTGAATTAACTAAGGAAGACAGAGAATCACAGCTGTATGATGAATTTGAGCACTTCAAGATGAAACCAGAAGAGAGTATCTATGAGTATTACGTGAGATTCCACAAGCTTGTGAATGATATGAGGAATATCAAAATGACTATGCCAAATATTCAGCTGAACTCAAAGTTTGTGAACAACATGAATCCCGAATGACATAAGTTTGTCACCTCTGTGAAGCTAACCAAAGGACTGAAGAATACAAATTATGAGCAACTGTATGCCTTCCTTCTTCAGAATGAAAGACATGCTATGTTTGAAAAAATGATTCTTGAACAGTTCAATACCAACCAGGGAGAAACAAGTTCCTCAAATGATTCAACAGCTTTTTACACAAATGTTGGAATTACCACCAAAGCTTCTCAAGTCATACCCACGGGTAATGGTAATCACAAACTCATTCCCAATCCAATGTTCAAACAAGCCGATGCTGATGCGGTCATGGGTCACTTCATCAATCAACTGGCTCTTATGGTTAAACAAAACTTGACCCTCAATCCACATACCAACAGTCTTCACACTAACAATGAGATCAGAACTGCATCCAATCTTCACAATCATGTTGTTGTCAGAGATGGAAAAATTATGGTGCAACCAGTTCAAGGAAGGCAATATGAACAGGGAAGAGGTGGATTAGGTGGAGGTTATGTTGCAAATCAGTTTCGGGGAAGGAATCCAAATCAAGGACAAGCAAAGCCAGTCAAATGCTACAACTGTGGTGGTGATGGACATATTGCTAGGAGCGACATCTCCAAAACGTCCACAGAATGCAGAATACTTTAGAGACAAGATGTTGCTTGTGCAAGCTCAGGATAATGGAGCAGTTTTGAATGAAGAGGAGTTGTTGTTCTTCTTGAGGGAAATGCTAGAACCTATGATCTTCATGATGTTGATGAACAGCCAATTCAGGAGATAGGTCATAATCATCAAAATGCCTTTCAAGTAGCTGACTGTGATGCATTTGACTCTGATGTCGATGATGAACCTACTGCCCAAACATTCTTCATGGCTAGCATCTCACCTATGGTCTCTCCAAAGGTCTCTTCACCAACAACCGGTGGCCCATCCAAAGATTCAATCATTTCAGAGGTATTAAAACTATATGATGAAGTTGATGAGCAAAAGATGCATAATAAAGTACAGTCTCTTGAAACTTATGAATCAGATATTGATGATGAGGGTAATAGTAATATTGTCCAATATGATCAATATGTGAAGCAAAGTGAAAGTGAGATTTTACCAAGTAATGCATCTTCTGCAGTCAATAATGACTATGTTTTTGATGAATACACTGCATGTGCCCCTGATGATTCTGTTATTTCAGAACTGAATGCCTATAAAGAACAAGTTGTCATTTATGAACAACGTGCTAAGTTTGAGTTAACTACTCGTGAGCAGGAGTTGGATAACCAAATGCGTACAATTATCAGAAAAAGTAATTTTAGAGAAGAAGTGTTAAAACAAGAGTTAAACTCCTTACAAGAAAAGCTTTCTAAAACTGTTAAGCAAAAGCAAGAGCTTCAAGATAATGTTAAAATGCTTAAACAAAAATTTAATGCTAAGGAATCAAAACTTCTGAATGACTTTTCAAATCTAAAAACTTTGAAAAACAAGCTTGAAAATAAGTTGTACGTACAAGGGAACACCATTCAGACTGCTCACATGATCACTAAGCATAGAGTCTTAAGCGATAAGCATAGTATCCCCATTATAAAGGAATCCAACCCTGAGTATGGTAAGAAAGCAAAAGCTGCTCAAAATGTAATCTATGATGGAAATGAGATTCTTAAACCTAGACAGAAACCTAGTTGCATTGAGTGCACTGAGGAAGATAGAAAATTAGATGATGCCTCTAGGGAGAAAATGGATAAGAAGCTTAACGATCCTGTGTGTAAAAAGGAAAACATAACGATAAAACCCCATGATTACACTAAGGAAAATTGGATCTCCTTAAACATGTTTAAGCCTCAGACTCTATTAACCCCTGAACAAGTGTTCTGGAAAAAGGATATGGATATGCAAAAAGCTGAAAATGTTGTTGCAAAAAACACTCCACTAGGAAAATGCCTAGACTACTGTGTATCTTCCAAATACACCAATGCATCTAGTTCCTAGATCTATTGCCACTAATAGCAAAACCTTAATCAGCCTGTATGTTGTTTATCAACTATTCGTCGATTTTGAGAATACATGTAAGAAGAGAATCACACCTAGAGGGATAACTGAGGGGGAAAGGGGTTTTGAGCAAACTAAAGAATGTTATTTAACTAAAGTCATGCCTTTCTTTAAACAATTAAAAGGTCAATTTGAGAGTCTTTAAAAAGGAATAAATTCAGATATTAAAGAAATGGAAAAGGAATTTGATGCAATGATAGTTGAGGTCAATGATTATGAATAGGAACTCAAATATAATGAAGTTGAAAGGAAGAACTTGCATATCTTAAATGAGAATTTGATTTCGAGTTGTGTTGCTCAAGATGTGTTCTATACTGTTACTAAGCATTCTATTACTACTTCTCGATTTCATGAATTATCTATTGCATTGAAAGTTTCCCATGATCGTGTCATTGAGCTTGAAAACAAAAACTCTGAACTAAATGAGAAAATTGATCAGGATGATCACGATAATTTGGTAAAACATCTTTCTAAACTAGAAGTTGAACATTTTGATTTACAACTAAAATATCAACATCTTAAAAAAATGTCAAAACCTCAAATATCAAGACATCCTCATGTTCCGGAGTTTGATGCAGTTTTTCAGATAAACAAACATGACGAACAGATTCAAGCTCATTTTAACACGATCAGAAAGTTGAAAGCCCAAATTTCACAATTAAAGGGTGAAAAGAACAATGTGACTGGCTCCCAAATGCCTCCTCCTTTAGATTCTCAGTATTCTCAAACTTTTCATCTTCAAAACTTGGTTAATGTTTTACAAAAGGAAAACGAGAGTTTTCTAGAAGAAAATGAAAAAGTTAAACGACACTTTAAAGAGTTATATGATTCAATGAAAGTCACTCGTGACATGAACAACGAAAAAATAACATCTTTACAAAAAGAAATTGAGAATCTGAGGAGACATGAAAAAGGGAAATTGCCACTTGTCTTTAATGAGAATGTTGCATCAAAGTCTTCCTCTGATTGCAAATATACTGTGACTGTTAAATACATTCCTCCTCATCTTAGGAATAATGAACTTGTGTTTCATAACTATTTTGCTCACCTTAAGGATAGTCTAGAATGTCTCCGTGAGATTGTGGAAGAGGATTTCATAAATAAGCCTCTTGATAGAGAAATTAGGTTTGCTTGCATTCAGGCCAAACGATCTCATGAGCTGCTAGAATGTTTAATAGTAACATGTCCTAAATCCTTAGGTGCGAAAGGTAAAGCTGTGATGCCTTGTTCTATTCCTTTTGCCAAGTATACAAACCATTCTATGCCCAGTATTAAGAAAGTGAACTCTAATGTGCCTTCAAGTAGTTCAGATCCCTGCACGTCTAGTTCAGGAATGCAAAAAGTAGATCAACCAACTAATGTTCCCATAATTCTCAATACAGGAGTAATCAGTGACATAAAAGCAAGCGGGTCAAAGCCTCCAGGCAATACCAAGCAAGATAGGACCTCACAAGCTAAGAATGTGCATTGGAAGAGAGTAAAAGATCACCCTAGGAATATTAAGTTCGAGTTGAATAAAACGAATCGTGTTGATTCTAGTATTAGCTGTAAGCGTACTGTAATTAATTTGAATTCTGCTACTATCCGCAAACCATGTAATGATGACTGCTTGATTTCTGTTACTAATCATGAATGTGGTGTGAATGATTTGTCTAATGCTGTCAAATGCCCAGTTAATACTGTTAATGTTAAAAATCATGCTAAGAAGGCTAAAAGGCAAAGGCGAAAGAAAGTTAGAAAACAGTAGAAACCCACAGGAAGAAAATTTAGTAATATAGGTTATCAATGGATACCTACTGGCCATAAGATTAATGAGTTGTGCCCTAAATTTGCTAAGTCAATGCCCACTAGAAAATGGATGCCTACTGGTAGAACTATTCCCTTAAGAAGTGAACATACTTTGAATAGGTCAAATACGGACACTAGCACTGCATCTATTTATGATGATTCCATTGTTTCTACTTCTGATGTGGGTGTTCCAATCACTTTACTATCAAATGGAACCCATTCTTGCATGGGTATCCCAATTATCCAGTTATCCATTCTTGTCTGTGTTCAACTGCAGATCGTTCAAATCGTTCTGTGGTACCTGGACTCAGGCTGTTCCAAGCATATGACTGGAGATCCCTCGCGGCTCATGAACTTCGTGAGTAAATTCATCGGGACTGTTAGATTCGGGAACGACCATTTTGGTGCAATTATGGGTTATGGAGATTATGTTGTTGGTAAAAGTGTAATCTCCAGGGTATATTATGTGGAAGGTCTTGGTCATAACTTGTTCTCTGTTGGTCAATTCTGTGATTCCGATCTAGAAGTGGCTTTTAGAAAACATACTTGTTTCGTTAGAGAACTTGATGGTGTGGAATTGTTAAGAGGAACTTGTGGTTCAAATCTATACACCATCTCTATCGAAGACATGATGAAGTCCTCTCCAATCTGCTTGTTGTCAAAGGCTTCGAAAACAAAATCATGGTTATGGCATCGTCGTCTCAATCACTTGAACTTTGGAACCATTAATAACCTTTCCAGAAAGGATCTTGTCAGGAGATAGGTCATAATCATCAAAATGCCTTTCAAGTAGCTGACTGTGATGCATTTGACTCTGATGTCGATGATGAACCTACTGCCCAAACATTCTTCATGGCTAGCATCTCACCTATGGTCTCTCCAAAGGTCTCTTCACCACAACAGGCTGGCCCATCCAAAGATTCAATCATTTCAGAGGTATTAAAACTATATGATGAAGTTGATGAGCAAAAGATGCATAATAAAGTACAGTCTCTTGAAACTTATGAATCAGATATTGATGATGAGGGTAATAGTAATATTGTCCCATATGATCAATATGTGAAGCAAAGTGAAAGTGATTTTACCAAGTAATGCATCTTCTGCAGTCAATAATGACTATGTTTTTGATGAATACACTGCATGTGCCCCTGATGATTCTGTTATTTCTGAACTGAATGCCTATAAAGAACAAGTTGTCATTTATGAACAACGTGCTAAGTTTGAGTTAACTACTCGTGAGCAGGAGTTGGATAACCAAATGCGTACAATTATCAGAAAAAGTAATTTTAGAGAAGAAGTGTTAAAACAAGAGTTAAACTCCTTACAAGAAAAGCTTTCTAAAACAGTTAAGCAAAAGCAAGAGCTTCAAGATAATGTTAAAATGCTTAAACAAGAATTTAATGCTAAGGAATCAAAACTTTTGAATGACTTTTCAAATCTAAAAACTTTTAAAAACAAGCTTGAAAATAAGTTGTACGTACAAGGGAACACCATTCAGACTGCTCACATGATCACTAAGCATAGAGTCTTAAGCGATAAGCATAGTATCCCCATTATAAAGGAATCCAACCCTGAGTATGGTAAGAAAGCAAAAGCTGCTCAAAATGTAATCTATGATGGAAATGAGTTTCTTAAACCTAGACAGAAACCTAGTTGCATTGAGTGCACTGAGGAAGATAGAAAATTAGATGATGCCTCTAGGGAGAAAATGGATAAGAAGCTTAACGATCCTGTGTGTAAAAAGGAAAACATAACGATAAAACCCCATGATTACACTAAGGAAAATTGGATCTCCTTAAACATGTTTAAGCCTCAGACTCTATTAACCCCTGAACAAGTGTTCTGGAAAAAGGATATGGATATGCAAAAAGCTGAAAATCTTGTTGCAAAAAACACTCCCTTTAGGAAAATGCCTGCAGCTACTGTGTATCTTCCAAATACACCCATGCATCTAGTTCCTAGATATATTGCCACTAATAGCAAAACCTTAATCAGCCTGTATGTTGTTTATCAACTATTCGTTGATTTTGAGAATACATGTAAGAAGAGAATCACACCTAGAGGGATAACTGAGGGGGAAAGGGGTTTTGAGCAAACTAAAGAATGTTATTTAACTGAAGTCATGCCTTTCTTTAAACAATTAAAAAGTCAATTTGAGAGTCTTCAAAAAGGAATAAATTCAGATATTAAAGAAATGGAAAAGGAATTTGATGCAATGATAGTTGAGGTCAATGATTATGAACAGGAACTCAAATATAATGAAGTTGAAAGGAAGAACTTGCATATCTTAAATGAGAATTTGATTTTGAGTTGTGTTGCTCAAGATGTGTTCTATACTGTTACTAAGCATTCTATTACTACTTCTCGATTTCATGAATTATCTATTGCATTGAAAGTTTCCCATGATCGTTTTTTTTTTTTCCCTTGTCACTGAGCTTGAAAACAAAAAAAACTCAATCAAAATGAGAAAATTGATCCGGATGATCACGATAATTTGGTAAAACATCTTTCTAAACTAGAAGTTGAACATTTTGATTTACAACTAAAATATCAACATCTTAAAGAAAATGTCAAAACCTCAAATATCAAGACATCCTCGGATGTTCCTGAGTTTGATGCAGTTTTTGGATAAACAAACGTGACGAACAGATTCAAGCTCATTCTAACCAGATCAGAAAGTTGAAAGCCCAAATTTCAGAATTAAAAGGTGAAAAGTACAATGTGACTCGATCCCAAATGCCTCCTCCTTTAGATTCTCAGTATTCTCAAACTTTTCATCTTCAAAACTTGGTTAATGTCTTACAAAAAAAAATGAGAGTTTTCTAGAAGAAAATGAAAAAGTTAAACGACACTTTAAAGAGTTATATGATTCAATGAAAGTCACTCGTGACAAGAAAAACAAAAAAATAACATCTTTACAAAAAGAAATTGAGAATCTGAGGAGACAGGAAAAAGGGAAACTGCCACTTGTCTTTAATGAGAATGTTGCATCAAAGTCTTCTTCTGATTGCAAATATATTATGACTGTTAAATACATTCCTCCTCATCTTAGGAATATTGAACTTGTGTTTCACAACTATTTTGCTCACCTTAAGGATAGTCTAGAATGTCTCCGTGAGATTGTGGAAGAGGATTTCATAAATAAGCCTTTTGATAGAGAAATTAGGTTTGCTTGCATTCAGGCCAAACGATCTCAGGAGCTGCTTGAATGTTTAATAGCAACATGTCCTAAATCCTTAGGTGCGAAAGGTAAAGCTGTGATGCCTTGTTCTATGCCTTGTGCCAAGTATACAAACCATTCTATGCCCGGTATTAAGAAAGTGAACTCTAATGTGCCTTCAAGTAGTTCAGATCCCTGCACGTCTAGTTCAGGAATGCAAAAGGTAGATCAACCAACTAATGTTCCCATAATTCCCTCTAGAGGATTAATCGTGACATAAAAGCAAGCGGTCAAAGCCTCCAAGCAATACCAAGCAAGATAGGACCTCGCAAGCTAAGAATGTGCATTGGAAGAGAGTAGAAGATCACCCTAGGAATATTAAGTTTGAGTTTAATAAAACGAATCGTGTTGATTCTAGTATTAGCTATAAGCATACTGTAATTAATTTGAATTCTACTACTATCCCGCAAACCATGTAATGATGACGCTTGATTTACTTACTAATCATGAATGTGGTGTGAATGATTTGTCTAATGTCTGTTAAAATGCCCAGTTAATACTGTTAATGTTAAAAAATCATGCTAAGAAGGCTAAAAGGCAAAAGGCGAAGAAAGTTAGAAAACAACGAAACCCAGGGAAGAAAATTTAGTAATATAGGTTATCAATGGATACCTACTGGCCATAAGATTAATGAGTTGTGCCCTAAATTTTCTAAGTCAATGCCCACTAGAAAATGGATGCCTACTAGTAGAACTATTCCCTTAAGAAGTGAACATACTCTGAATAGGTCAAATACGGACACTAGAGCTGCATCTATTTATGATGATTCCATTGTTTCTACTTCCGATGTGGGTGTTCCAATCACTGTTACTAACCAAATGGAATCCATTCTTGCATGGGGATCCCAATTATCCAGTTATCCATTCTTGTCTGTTCAACTGCAGATCGTTCAAATCGTTCGTGGTACCGGACTCAGGTGTTCCAAGCATATGTTGGAGATCCTCGGGCTCATGAACCGGGAGTAAATTCATCGGGGAACGTTAGATTCGGAACGACCATTTTGGTGCAATTATGGGTTATGGAGATTATTTTGTTGGTAAAAGTGTAATCTCCAGGGTATATTATGTGGAAGGTCTTGGTCATAACTTGTTCTCTATTGGTCAATTCTGTGATTCCGATCTAGAAGTTCTGTGATTCCGATCTAGAAGTCGCTTTTAGAAAACATACTTGTTTCGTTAGAGAACTTGATGGTGTGGAATTGTTAAGAGGAACTCGTGGTTCAAATCTATACACCATCTCTATCGAAGACATGATGAAGTCCTCTCCAATCTACTTGTTTTCAAAGGTTTCGAAAACAAAATCATGGTTATGGCATCGTCGTCTCAATCACTTGAACTTCGGCACCATTAATAACTGATAACGCTACACGCGTCGTTCGGGGTCAAAGGAACTTCCTTTTCTTCGAGCAAGTTTTATAACACCCTAGGCAGTGAACCTAATCGTTGTAGTGTAGTATTAGGGTTAGTCACGGGTATTGATATCGTTCTCTAGGGGAATAGGAATGCTAGTGAGAAGTTACTACGCTAAGGTTAGGGTTGAGGAAGATTATTTTTTTATCTTTTTTATGTTTTTTTTAGGAAATGGAAAAGTACGAATCTCGGGGTTTGGATTTGGGGGGTTGGTATTGCTACCGATTACTCTACTTATCTAATAATCTAATCTAAGGTATATGTAGTCTATGTCTAATTATTGTGTGCTCGTATGATAGTTTAAAGATGTGTTTACTTAGGTTTTACTACTCCTTAATTATCTCCTATTGGTGGTTGAATTGTCACGTCCTTATTCTTAATTGCGTTGTGTGTCTAAAGTTGTAGGGTATGCGTTTATCCCTAACTCTTTGAAGTTACCAAAGGGTCTCGTCTACAAAATACCACTAGGGATCATAAACTCTTACTCTAAGGCCTCTTTGGATAATTTAGCTAACAAACACTCAAGGTGCTATAACCTAAGGTTCACAAAGATTAATCAAGCATTAAGTACACAACGAATGACCTATCGCATTACTAGATCATTAACAACTAAGATAAGAGACAACCAATCAATATTCAATAATTAAGTTTCATATTCCCTAAGCAAACACACAAGTAAATTAGCCGGACATGGAGAACATGCAAGCATACACAAAAATAATCAAAGACATAATTGTATTAATGAAGTAAAGCACTTATCTTGGTGTAAGATAGGGTTTGGAACCCTAAAATACTGTACAAGACAGTCTTGGTTCGGTTTAGGTTTTTACTCCAAAAGACTACACACTAATACTGAAAAATTCGGATTCTATATATAAGATTACATATGCGACGGCGTCACCTTATGTTTTGTGAAGCCGTCGGATCGCCGTCATTAGGGTTTCGTCTTGGCCATGTTAGACTTGTGACGGCGTCACCTTGTGCTTGTGATTCCGTCCTCCTTAGCTTCTGACACCGTCTGGATCAAATCTAGGCCGTCTGAGTTGCGACGGCCTACTCTTTTATAACTTGACGTCGTCACTTGAAAATAAGAGTTTTGGCTTCTGTCCTGTCACAAAATCCTCTGACGGCGTCGCATAAGCGCTGGACGCGTCACCTTGTGTTTTCAGCAGCTTGAGCGTCTCGATTCTTGACTTTGGCCATTTTCTTCGTATATCCGCGCCTTTTCGTCCAAATAAGTGCCATTACAGCAATTTGCCTTCAAGAGACCTAAAAAGTGAAAAGGAACGATATTAAGTAATAACGGATACAAAAGTGATCAAATAAGGGCTTAAATGACCCCTCAAAAAGGTACATTTTAAAACCTTATCAAATATCCCTACACTTGGTATTTGCTTGTCCTCAAGCAAATGTGCTTTTAGCCAATTAATTTATAAGTTAGGGGTCATGAAGCATTGGTTTAAAAACAGTCCACAACACATATAAGCCCCGCAAAAGTCATAAAAAGCACGGAAATTACATACTAGCACCTCACATGGGGTGTTTGGATACTCACATCTCTCGGGTGAATATGAAATATAACAAGTTGGAAATGGATGATAAACACTCATTAACCGGTCCTAGTACATAAATTACCATAGGCTTGAGAATAGATCAAACCTCCATCGCATTGGCGTAAGCACCTAGGAAAGACTATCAAAGAGGTCTTTAAAGGGTTGTAATGTTGGGCTTACGGTAGGGAAACAAAGGGTTTGGTGGGATAGGCTATATAGTGGTGGCAAGTCAAAAATCTCTATGTTGCAAGTATACGAAGAATGGCGTTGCTAAGCCAAGACTCGACACTCTAGACTCTAGCTCACTGAAACAAACAAACATAAATTTAAAAGATAGATGTAGGATGGTAGCCCGTTTTTTTTTCATACACTTTTACTCTACCATCCTCTACGGTAACATCAAAATGATAGGGATTTATAGACACATCCCTACACTTGAGTTTTTATTACGCTAACACTAATTTGACCCGAATTGAAAAGATCAAAACACTTGGGGTATGTTATTACGCAAATAAGGGAATTTAACGTTCCCTTTCAATCATTTTATAACCTTTAACTTTTTTTCCCATGAGTCCCAATCGTCCCAAAACTGTGTACAAAGGATATGACTCGACTTAGCAACTCATGCAAGCAACTAGATAATTGAACTAAGGGTTTAGGGTGATAACAATAATGCACTAAAAGTGAGTGCATACATGGTAGGCTAAGGCGATTTGGGTTTATATTTGAGGGTGTGGTGTAAACAATGCTCTTCATTGATATTCCGGGAAAAAACCGAAACATCACGAGAACCGCGAAAAGGATAGGCTCTCTGGGGTTAACTAGGGGTATCGTGTACTAAAGATGAGTACAACGCAAGGGTGTGGGGAATTACTCAACCGATGTGGAAGAAGTAATTATATTCGGGTATCAAACAAGGGTTATCCTAATGCCTCTTATCATTTAGTTATTCCTAACTACACAAGTGTAGTCTTACTAGCGATCTCGGAATGCATCACAAAACAAGTTCTAGAATCTAATATACTACAGGTTCACACTCTAAGCATTGAAGATGAATGCTTTTAATTCCTACTAATCTAAGGGCGATCCTCACATTTTGGGTGGAATTTAGGTGGTAAAGGGTTTTGTGCTAGTCATGCAACTTCCTATCCGTGAGACGCTTTTGTTAAGACTAATGGCCCACTCCTATATGTCATGAAATTTTTAAATTTGGTGCCAAAATTACCCTAACCGACATTTTCTCATGGTTTATTACACAATTACAATTGGACAAAGCAAATAATCAAGGATAAGCATAGTTTCAAAGTTCCCGTTTTATTTTCCCTCCCTACACTTAAATAGAACATTGTCCCCAATGTTCCCCGAAAGTATCAAAGTTATGATAATGGAAGGTAATGAAAAACAAAAGAAACTAGTACTCCCCTGATTAGCTCGGTAGGATCCGTGTGTGAAGTAGTGGTTAAATTCTTTCCAGAAGAATGTTGTGCGTGAAAAGCTCCTTCCAATCTTTTGTTTCTTCTTCTTGATAAATGAAACACGCATTTGAAGAACAACGAAACCTTCGCGTAAAATCGGGGGTAATAATATATATAAGACTCTACTAAACTAGGATATAATGCTTGTGGAATGGATGTTTATAGAATTTCTAGAAAATTAAGACCTGGAAAATTCTAAAAATTTATAAGTAGCTCGAAAAAAGAGAAAAAGTAATCGATGTTTTTACTCCTTCCGGTGCGTCAGGTTGCAATCCTGACCCGTCGGTTATCGACAAAAGCGGTCTGCGATTTTCTGGAAAAAATTCGGAAATTTACATCTTTAGAATCCGGAAAAATTTCTGCAAAACATCCATTATGACTCGATACAAGCATTTGACTCGAACAAACAAACTTATATATCTTTCAATGAATTGTTATTCTCATGTTTACGTTTCTTTTGAAAACGTGTGTAATCCTCCCTACACTTATCATTTATGTAAAATACCTTTATATGCAATTAAGACGAGGTTAAAAACAAAATAAAGCATTTTTACAAATTTAAACATGAGAATAAACCATTAATAAAAGATATATGACACTAACAAGCAAACAATTAAGCATGGGTTGCCTCCCACGAAGCGCTTTTATTTATTTAAGAGTCTTGTAGCTAGAGTCGTAGTCGTTTCCTACGTCCGATATAAGTAAGCTTATCTTCAATGTCATAAGGATCAAACTTATCATTTAGGTTCCTAGTAATGCGTTGGTTCGATATGCCTTTTCAAACTTCTCTCCATCGGGATCATAGATTGTTATCCTAATGTGACACTCTCCATTACCATCGCCAGTAGGTGGTTTTATTCCAATCCCACTTATGTTTAGGCTTTTCAATTTTCCACCTATTCATGACAAGGTTAATGGGCAAACTTCCTAGGAACTCGGTCATCTTCCTAAATACTAAGGCGTCCTCGAACGGGTTCACTTCCATGTCCCTAGCCATCTCTTTTTCATGGAAAGTTGCTTTACTAGCAAAGGCTTCATCTAAGTAAAAAGGTCTTTGGGGGCCTATGAGATTCTTATCTATCCAAGGTCCATATAGAAGCGTCCTATCCAACCTAATCTCATGTGGGATTTCCTCTTCTTTGTAATGCATATGCCTTTTGACATCGTAAATTGACCTAGCACTCCCCTCTCCTACCACTATTTTAGACATCTTACAATCGATGATGGCACTAGCGGTAGCTAAGAATCCTCTTCCTCCTAGTAATGGGCATGGTCCTTATTCATATCAGCACATGAGTCATTAAGTCAACTCTCGTGTACTACCATGTCCTTTATTATTCCTACGGATGTGCAACACTACGAGTGCTTAGACCTAAGATGGTTTCCGTTGGTTCTATCTTACCTAAGTTAAGGCTTCTTTGGAGGGACAACGGAACAAGATTGATGCATGATCCTAAGTCGGCTAGACATCGAGAGGTTTGGAAGTTCAAGCCTACGGAAGAGTAAATAGCCGGGATCGTCTAACTTCTTAGGTAAATTATTTAACCAGCGGACCCATGTTTTCCAAGTTTAAGTTCTAACTCATATTTTCTTTTAAAGCATTATAATAAGGTGCATGAGCTAAGACTTCAAGAACGGTTTTTCGATTGAAGTTCCTTGTACTCCTCCTCTAAACTAGTTTTGGTTCTTGGTTGTGGGGTTTCTAAAGAGTAGGTTCTACAATGGTGCGGGCCTTGGTACCCATTTTGGATGGCTTGGAACCTTTTTTGATAGCATTTACCGAGTGGCTTGGTTGGGGGTGGATGACTCTCCCATGGTGAACAAGAACATAAGTCGATGTCGAATTCTTTGGTTCTTTATAGTATCACTTGGGAGTGCTCAATTTCCCGTTCATTAAAACTTTAAGAGAATCAGCTTGTTTGTCATCTCGCCTTGTCTTCGCTTAAAATCGCTTCAGCAGTCAATGATCTCTTGAGATGACATGAATCTAGATGCAATCGACTCAAGATCATGGGGTTCGGTGTTTAGAGGTTGAACCTATTAGGTGGACTAGATGAGCTTTGGGGTGTGCTTGAGTTTTGGTTCCACTTGGGTTAAATTGATTTCTCATGAGGGTTGTAAGATTTCCAAAGTTGTTTTGTTCGGGCTTGAAGTGTACCACTTCTCTCCGCTCCGTCGGTCACCTTGCGGGCGTAGTCATAAAAGCTCGTTAGGGGAGTCTTGTGTGCAATCACGAGTGTCATGGGGACCACTACATAACTCACAAGGAAGAGTGATATCATTCACTTGATGTGAAGACTTAGGATTTTCGTAGGAACTCATTAAGAATTTAACTTGATCTTCAAGTTTGATCATCCTACTGTCGGAAGATTGTGAGTTAATGGGAGGCAAGGAGATTTCCTTAACAGTTTTGGGCAACTGGGGGTCATTCCAACTTTCGTTGTCATAGAGAGCAAGGTCCTCTATTATACCCCATGATTCTTTCGCGGTGAGATCACTAAGTTTTCCACCGGCCGCTTGGTCAATGGATCGCTTGGTGGGGAAGTTGACTTGATCATAAAAGATTTGGACTTGAAGCCAAAGATCAATGCCGTGATGAGGTACTTTATGAAGTAAGTCCTTGAATCGAGTCCAAGTAGAGAGATTCATCTTGACGTTGTTGGAACATCAAGATGTCATTCCTAAGTTTAGTGGTTCTTCCCGGTGGGAAAAATTGAGCAAGGAAGCGAGAAGTGAGATCATCCCAACTTGAGATGGAGCCGGTGGGAAGTCGCTCAAGCCAATTACTAGCTTGGTCCCTTAGAGAGAATTGGAAGAGACGCAGGCGGTGGTCTCAAGTAGTAGCATGCGTCGATGGAATCGACAATTTTAGGAAATCCCTTAGATGCGATTTGGATCTTGAACGAAGTCCATGGAATGCACATCCGTTTTGCACCAACCGGATGGTGTCGGATCCTTGGTCGTAGTTTGGGCTTGGTCGGGGAAGCTCAATGGTGTTCCTATGCCTAGGTGGCTTGCTCAGTATTCACCAGATACGGGCTCTTGGTCATTTGGTGGTAGGTTGATGAATGGTGGTTGGTTATCACCTTCCATGATGAAAAGTGATGGTGTTACGAACAAAGGTCACGAAGAAGGGGGATAGACTATGAGGAAGCTAAAAATGAGAAAAATTTACTTGATAGGAATCAAGCAAAGAAACCTAAGCGAGGTGGACTACTAACTAGCTATTCTATTCCCGGCATAAAACTTGATAGCGCTACAGCGGCGTCGTTCGGGGTCAAAGAAACTTCCTTTTCTTCGAGCAAGTTTTATAACACCCTGGGAGGTGAACCTAATCGTTGTAGTGTATTTAGGGTAAGCACGGTATTGATATCGTTCTCTAGGGGAATAGGAATGCTAGTGAGAAGTTACTACGCTAAGGTTGGGGTTGAGAAGATTATTTTTTATCTTTTTTATGTTTTTTAAGGAAATGGAAAGTCTAATCTCGGGGTTTGGATTTGGGGGTTGGTATTTCTAGAATTACTCTACTTATCTAATAATCTAATCTAAGGTGTATGTAGTCTATGTCTAATTATTGTGTGCTCGTATGATAGTTTAAAGATGTGTTTACTTAGGTTTTACTACTCCTTAATTATCTCCTATTATTGGTTGAATTGTCACGTCCTTATTCTTAATTGCGTTGTGTGTCTAAAGTTGTAGGGTATCGTTTATCCCAACTCTTTGAAGTTACCAAAGGGTCTCGTCTACAAAATACCACTAGGGATCATAAACTCTTACTCTAAGGCCTCTTTGGATAATTTAGCTTACAACCGCTCAAGGTACTATAACCTAAGGTTCACAAAGATTAATCAAGCATTAAGTACACAAGAATGACCTATCGCATTACTAGATCATTAACAACTAAGATAAGAGACAACCAATCAATATTCAATAATTAAGTTTCATATTCCTAAGCAAACACACAAGTAAATTAGCGGGACATGGAGAACATGCAAGCATACACACAAATAATCAAAGACATAATTGTATTAATGAAGTAAAGCACTTATCTTGATGTAAGATAGGGTTTGAACCCTAAAATCTTGTACAAGACACCTTGGTTCGGTTTAGGTTTTACTCCAAAGACTACACACACTATCTTGAAAATTTGGATTCTATATATAAGATTACATATGCGTGATCACCTTATGTTTTGTGACGCCGTCGGATCGCCGTCATTAGGGTTTCGTCTTGGCGTTAGACTTGTGGCGTCACCTTGTGCTTGTGACGCCGTCCTCCTTAGCTTCGGCGCGTCTGGGATCAAATCTAGGCGTCTGAGTTGCGATGGCCTACTCTTTTATAATTTGACGTCATCACTTGAAAATAAGAGTTTTGGCTTCGTCGTCACAAAATCCTCCGCGCGTCGCAGATTAGCAGTGGCCGTCACACCTATGTTTTCAGCAGCTTGAGCGTCGATTCTTGACTTTGGCCATTTTCTTACATTATATCGCCTTTTCGGTCAAATAAGTGCCATTACAGCAATTTGCCTTCACGAGACTTAAAAAGTGAAAAGGAACGATATTAAGTAATAACGGATACCAAAGTGATCAAATAAGGGCTTAAATGACCCCTCAAAAAGGTACATTTTAAAACCTTATCAATAACCTTTCGGGAAAGGATCTTGTCAGAGGCTTACAGTTAAAATATGAAAAAAGATCATCTTTGTTGACTTGCCAATTGGGAAAAAGCCCGAAATATGCCCACAGCCAAAACCACAACTTCGGTAATGGAAGTTCTTCATACCCTTCATATGGATCTGTGCGGACCAATGAGAGTGCAAACAATAAATGGGAAGAAATACATTCTAGTAGTTGTTGATGACTACTCTTGATTTACTTGGGTAAAGTTTTTGAGAACAAAGGATGAAACTCGGATGTATCCATCAAACTTATCAACAGAACTTCGAGGTTCGACTCAACAATCTTTGTTAGAATTTTTTGGTGAACAATGGCATAGAGTTTGTTAACAAAGACTTAATTCAGTTTTATGAAAGTGTTGGAATCAGTCATCAAAGAAGAGTTCCACGAACCCTCAATAGAGCGGTGTAGTTGAAGGAAATCGAACTCTTGTAAGCCGTAGAACAATGCTAATTTATTCAGGTTCCATGTTTCTATGGGCTGAAGCCATTGCCACGCACTACACCCAAAATCGTTCCCTTATACACACCTCTCATGGAAAAACTCCATATGAACTTGTCCATACTTAGAAAACTGATTTATCCTACCTTCGTGTGTTTGGTGCTGTCTTTACTTAACAATAGCCGGTCCGATTTAGGTAAATTAAGAACTAAAGGCGGACATTGAGTTTTTGTAGGTTATGCATCAAACAAGAAGGGTTACGAATCTACAACAAAAGAACTTCGAGATATCATGGAAACTATTCACGTCGTTCGATGAAACATTGAGCAATTGGCTCCGGGACAATCCAGTTGGACCAGCATTTCAACCTTCATCAAGTAGTCTATTAGTTCTACTCTTGTTTCTAATCCTCTCCGCAACTCCTTATGTACCTCCTTGAAGATGATTTGAAAGAATTATTTGATCAATGTTTGATGAACGCTATGAGCAGTGCAAATGATATGTCAATTCCATCAGCAGTTTGCTTATGTCCTGTTAATGAAGTTAACCCGTCAGTTTGATTTCATTAAGTCAAGAAGCACTTTCGCGTCACTATGTCTCATCAACAAATCATCAATCATTGAGTGAACATCATGGAAATGTTTAAAACTTCCTTGATGAAGTTAATCCTCTTTACTCAGAAGATGCTCCATTTGAAAACATATTTGCTCCTGAATCATCATCAGAACCATCTTCATCAGGAGATATCAACTATAACATATAGGATTTCACAAACACACTAAACCATAATCACTATGGGGCGTGTAATATGTTTAGAGAGAGAAAGTTCTAGAGAGAGAAAGGGAAGAGAGTTGGGAACTTTAGTGAGAGAAAGAAAAATCTTATTATGAGCTCCAACTCTCTACCTTGGGAGGTAGAGAGTATTTTATAGTACTTACACATAAAAGCATACACGGCCAATGTGGATCAGGCATCAGATGGGTAAACCGTCCGTCCTCCACGGTGTTACTTAACTAAATACTACTTAACATTAAATAACTACGTCTATGAGCTTTCTAATGATTACATATACTTGAGGTGGCCACACTTTAACTCTTGGATTTTCCAAATCCTAACAATCTCCCCTAAGGGAGGTCACCTCAATCACACATTAAATTACATAGAAAACAAACAGATATTACATTGAGATTGTTCTTGTATTCTTGTTACGTAGCTCAAGTGTCTTTGATTCTTCATTTTTGCATGTTTTGGATAATCAGTGGAGGTCTTTAAGCTGATCCACGTGATACGAGTTTGAGCCGACTTTGAGATCATCGGCGACATTAAATCTCGACTCATCCTTTGTGGTGTTGGTATGGTGTGACTTTTGGACCGTCATGCTCACATTCGATCATGATTTTTCTAATCAGTAGCGGAAGCTTCGTTGATTCATGATATTGGCGGCAGTAGCGAGAAGCATGGAGTGAAAATATCCGAGTCATTGATGCACCAATCATGATTTCTTTAGATATGAATGTGTTGTGTGAGCATGCGGCTATAAATTGACCGCTCCATTACGATCATTACGCAAGCGTCGGGTGTACCTGCATAAAGCATTAGCAATAAAGCGCTGAAAATTCTTGTCTTTGATCACTTTCGATGAATTGAGGTGGCCCACGGTTCCCCGTTGATCGGTAAATCTTGCTGTGATCGGTATAATTCGAAGAATTTCCTTGGCAGGGTTTCGCAGTGCTCTAGTTGTTCTCAAAGGGCGCCTCAAAGACAACACGAGTGAGTGAACCCGTGAAATGAGATTCAGCGATTGATGAAAGAGATTTGAAAAACAATGGTGTATTGCTCAATAGAAATTGTTTTTGCAATACAACGAAGGTTTTAATGAAAATCAATATCAATCATAAACACCTTTTATTTTGAGAAATAAGTACACAGTCGATGTGCTAAAGAAAAGAGTTTTTATGCACAACGACCGGTTTTTCAAAGGTATCCGTCAATCCATAACCTGAACCGGATTGATTCAAAAGATTGAATCTCTCCATTGTTTTTGTCGGTTGTCACATGGTTGATCTATTGGATAGATCTCACATGCCACCTACCAGGAGCTTGTTTGATGTTGGCTCCAAAAGGCTTTCCATCTTCATTGTGAATATGTATGTATATCACTCTGATGTTCTGGAAATACCACAAGGATAATGCGTAGGACTCATAAGATATAATCTCTCTTTCCACATTGTGTGAAACAGAGAGTCTTCATTGAAAGTGTCCTAATGAGATTTATTGATGATCTCGTGGCTCTAGACTCAATAGTGCACATTTGGTTCCTATCTGGAGACTAGGGAGAGGGTCTCCTTCTTCAATACCAACCATCTCTAAGAGAAAGTCGATAGATTATGGGTTCCGTGAGAATGAAACAAGTCCTTTTAAGAGGAACTTGAGTGGTTTGGGAAGTTGAAGTGCAGTCGTCCTTTGGGTCCATGACGTCTTGTCTTCAATACCGATGTTACCTTGGTAACCACCAGTAGTATATGATTGAACCGGTTTACGCCTAAGGTTGAATAAATGGAGGGCTATTTCTTTTCACCCTTTTCACATTCAATTCTTTTCATTCTTCAACCCCTTCAGTGCTTACTGAGATTTCATTACTAGAACCTTGTTGGGTTTATTCCAGTACTAGCTCGTCTCGATCCGCATTCTTCCATATCTCATTTCTCCTTTTTCATCATACCTAAGGACTTCTACACTATCTAGTGGATTGTCCTGGGTAGATCCCTCCGGTTTTGGCGGATCATGGGACCTCAACCTAACCTTATCATCCTTATATCACCATACATAAAGTAAAGTTGGTGGGTCTTTTTGGTATCGTTCATGCGCCATGGAACCAATTGAAAACCATTTGAAAATCAATCAAGATACTTGTGATATAGAATCAAAGCATTTTGTATCTTAATTGTTTTGATATTTTAGAAATGCTCCCCCTCAACATATGCATAAGAATTTAAAATTTGTTTAGCACATGGAGGCAAGAGATCTTTGAAATCGTTAGATTAAGAATGAAAGGTTCAATCTTTTGATTAACATTTTCTAAAATGATCATCATCACTTCCCAATCAATTTGAGTAGATAAAACATTTTGAGGAAGGATGAGGTTATCAAAAGTTTTCTCCCCCTCAATATGTGCCTCGAATTTTGAAAGAGTTTTGCACATATTAGAAGGAACCTGCACTTAGAGACAATTGAATCACGTTTCAATAATTTGAGGTTTAAAATAGATGCTCCCCTCAACATGTGCATGGAAAATTTGAAATCGTTTGTCACTTGCGGGGAGGCAAACATACTAATCATTTATGAAACCATTTACAATTATCGGTTTAAATCAATTTAAATCACAAATTCTCCCCCGATCACAATTATCAAATCATTTGAGATTTGTGATCTCTGTAGATTTAAATTGATTTTGAAAGCTTTTAAGGAGAATTGTGACTTGATTATGAAAGTGTTTTAACTTATAAGGATTGGATTTTGAGACTTTAAACTCCATTGATTAAACATGCATAATTATCTTTTGAAAACATAATAATAACCAAGGTCTGGAACCAATTGTGTAACATTTTGTAAAACATTTAGAGTAGACATTACTCATTTAAGTGCAAATTGTTTGAAAAGAATACTTTTTAATTTAAAAATCATTCTCCCCCTCAATCAATGACGAAAGTCGTTGATTAAGTCGTTGATTGATGAATTGAGATTTTGACACTTGATAAGTTCTTTTGATTTTCAAAAATAGAGTCCGAAGTGTTTTTAAAACAATTGAGTTTTCATAAGATTACAAATATTTTTCAGAGGAATCTTTAGAAGGAAAAATATTTGAGATTAAACATTTGTTTGCTGTTGATAATGACATTTGTTTTTTTAGAATCGAGCATTAGGTTTGAAACATGAGATAAAGCATGGCTCTTTCTTTCTTTGAAGCGAGGTTCTTGCACGAAATGACAATAAACCATTGTTTTTACTTCCCAAAATATTTTTTGATTTTTTATTTTGATTTTTTTTAAACATTCGAACAACATCTAAATTCCCGTGTCACTCTTTGACTGACAGCACAAAGACCGTAGATATATATCGAATTAAGAAAGAAAAGACAAAAGACAATAATTTTTGAGAATTTTTTCGAGATTTTTTTATGGATTTTTTTGAAAGTTTTATATTTTTCTATTTGGTTTTAGAAGATTTTATAATATATAGATGAAGAAAAGACCTTTACTCCTCGTCTTCCTCCTGAAGACGTTTGAGTGTTTCTGGTTGAAGGCTTTTCAAGCCAATTCGAGGAAGAATAAACTCAGCGTTCTCTCGGAAGAGCTTTGGTGAAGATGTCGCTAAGCGGTATTACGACTTCACAAAATAGAGTTCCACCACACCGTTTTCCACTTTCTCCCGATGAAATGATGTCGGATGTCAATGTGCTTTGCTCTTGAGTGTTGTACGTTGTTGCATGAGAGAGCAATATTACTTTTATTATCACATCAGAGGATTTTGTTGAATTCAAAGCCATAGTCAGATAATTGGATCTCATCCAAAGGATTTGAGCACAACAAGATGACATGGCTATGTATTCACCTCGTGGAGGAAATAGAAGTACTCATTTGCTTCTTTGAACCCGACCACTCACAAGCTTATCACCCAAAAGCGAGCACCTCCTCGATGTACTCGACGTGTATCTTGACATCCCTGCATGATCGGATCTGCATAGGCTTTTAGTGACATACCGGTGTCCTTCGGGTACCATAGTCCCATATTGATGGTTCCTTGGAGATACCGAAAGACCCGCTTAACCGCTTCAAGGTGCTTTTTAGTAGGCTTAGCCTGATATCTAGCACACATGCACAATGGCGAACAAGATGCAGTCGGTCTGTACTAGCGTGAGGTACATCGGGGATCCAATCATGCTACGATATTTCGTTTGATCTACCATGATCCCGAGTGGTCCTCATCCGCTTGGTTCGTTCAATCATTGGAGTGTCAACGGTGTCACATGATACAAATCCAAATTTCTTTAAAATCTCATTTGCATATTTAGATTGATTTATAAAAATGCCTCCGGACTTTGTGAAATTTGTAATCCCAAGAAAAATGACATTTGTCCCATCATTGACATTTGAAATTTGGAACCCATTTCATTTGAAAACGATCACATTCATTGGGGTCAGTCGAGGCAAAGATAATATCATCAACATAAATTTGAACGTGAATTAAATGTTTGCCTGACTTCCTGGTGAACAATGTCGGATCAACTGCTCCTTTGCTGAATCCGGTGGATAGAAGAAACTTTGATAGCGTATCATACCATGCCCTTGGAGCTTGCTTTAAACCGTAAAGAGCCTTTTTTAAGCGATACACATGAGTAGGATGCTCTGGATTCACAAAACCTCGGGCCGACGAAACCACTCTTTCAAATCTCCATTAAGAAATGCCGTTTTCACATCCATCGATATACTACCATGTTCTTACTAGCAGATTAGCCAAGAAGATTCGATAGCCTCGATACGAGCAACGGGAGCAAAAGATTCTTCAAAGTCAATACCCTCTTCTTGACGGTATCCTTTGGCAACCAATCGAGCCTTGTTCTTTAAGACATCACCATGCTCATCAAGTTTCACTTAGAAGATCCATTTAAGAGCAATGATCATAGCACAACTGAGTACGGGCGGTACTAATTCCCATACATCAAGTCGATCAAACTCATGAATTTCTTCTTGCATGGCATTGAACCAGCAATCTTCATTCATGGCGGTTTTAATGTCTTTTGGTTTGACCTTAGAGAGTACGGAGTTGAAGAAGCACCATAAGGCATCGGTTGCAAGTTGTTTCCATGTGGATACTTGGCGAGAGGGGTTTCCAATGATGTTGTCCAATGGGTGATCATGTGTCCATTTTCTAAGGTGTTCATGTGGTTGTTGTTGTGGTACTGAAGTAGCAGAGTCGATATCTCCTCGAAGATGGAAGGTTGATGATGATTCAGGAGCAAAGATATTTTCAAATGGAGCATCTTCGAGAGTAGCAAAGGGATTAACTTCATCATTGATGCCAGAAACAATTCCATGATGTATATTTGATGATTGATGATTTGTTGATGAGACAGTGATCGGCAACGAGCTTCTTGACTTAATGATATTGAGATGAAGGGTTACACTTCATTGGGGATATGAGCAACCTCTGTTGATGGAATTGACATTTCATCAGCCTTCGGTTCATAGTGTTCATCAAACATTGGATCAAACAATTTCTTTAAATCATCTTCGGATGGAGGTACATATGGAGTTGCTGGAAATGAGTTTGGTACAAGGGATGAACCAATGGGACTGTTTTGAAGTGCGGGTCCAGAACTGGATTGTCCAGAGCCATTTGACCGGTCAGCTCATCGAACGTAACGTGAATTGTTTCCATGATATTTCGGTTTCTTTTGTTGTAGATTCGTAACCCTTCTTGTTTGGTGCATAACCAACAAAAACTCCAATATCTGCCTTTGCTCTTAGTTTACCTAAGTCTTAACCATCATTAGTTGGTAACACAATGCACCAAACACACGAAGGAATGAGAGATTAGGTTTTCTATTGTGGACAAGTTCATATGGAGTCTTTCCATGAGAGGTGTGAATTAGGGACCGATTTTGAGTGTAGCATGCAGTGGCAATGGCTTCACCCATAGAAACATTGGAACCTTTGAGTAAATCAGCATTGTTCTTGCGGCTTCCACAAGAGTTCGATTTCGTCTTTCAACTACACCGTTCCGTTGAGGAGTTCGTGGAACACTTCTTTGATGACTGATTCCAACACTTTCATAAAACTCACTAAGTCCTTTATTAACAAACTCAGCCCATTGTCTGCTCGGATGATTCGGCGACGTTTTGTTAAGTCGAACTGCAAACATTTGTTTGATAAGTTTGATGATGATATCTGGAGTTTCATCCTTTGTCCTTAGGAACTTAACCCATGTGAATCGAGAGTAATCATCAACCACAACTAACACGTATTTCTTCCCAAAGATATTTTGCACTCTCATGGGTCCACATAAGTCCATGTGAATTGTATGAAGAACTTCGTAGAGAGTTTGTAGGTTTGGTTTTGTGGGCATACTTCTTGCTTTTTCCCAATTGGCATGCTGAACAAAGATGATCCTTTTCATACTTTAGTCTAGGTACACCTACAACTAAGTCCTTTCTCGAGAGATCATTGATGGTGCCGAAGTTCAAGTGATTGAGACGACGATGCCATAACCATGACTTTGTTTTGAAGCCTTTGACAACAAACAAATTGGAGAAGACTTCATCATATCTTCGATAGAGATGGTGTATAGATTAGAACCACGAGTTCCTCTTAAAAGTTCCTTACCATCAAGTTCTCTAACCAAACAAGTATGTTTTCAAGGCCACTTCTAGATCGAGAATCACGAATTGTCCAACAGAAAATAAGTTATGACCAAGACCTTCTACATAATATACCCTGGAGATAACACTATCACCAACAACATAATCTCCATAACCCATAATAGCACCAAATGATCATTCCGAATCTAACAGTTCGATGAATTTGCTCACGAAGTTCATGAGCCGCGACGGTCTCCATCATATGCTTGGAACAACCTGAGTCCAAGTCAGACGATTTGAACGATCTGCAGTTGAACACGGACAAGAATGGATAAGCGGGGATCCCCATGCAAGAATGGGTTCCACTTGGTTAGTGCTTGATGATTGGAACACCCACATCGAAATAGAAACATCCATATCGAGAAGTAGAAGCAATGGAATCATTAGAATAGATGCAGATCTTTGGTGTATCAGTATTTGACCTATTCAAAGTATGTTCACTTCTTAAGGGAATAGTTCTACCAATAGGCATCCATTTTCTAGTGGGCATTGTCTTAGCAGTTTGAGGGCAAACCTGATTGACCTTATGGCCAAAAGGTATCCATTGATAACCTATCTTACAAAATGTTCATCCTGTGGGTTTCCACATTTCTAACTTTCTTAAGTTTTGCCTTTTAGCCTTCTTTGCATGATTTTTAGCATTAACAATTTTAACGGGGCATTTTGACAACATTAGACAAACCATTCACACCATAATCATGATTAGCAAACAGATTCAAACGACATCATTACATGGTTTGCAAATAGTATCGAATTCAATTAATTCAGATGCCTTATGGCTAATACTAGAATCAACACGATTCGTTTTATTCAACTCAAACTTAAAGTTCCTAGGTTGGTCTTCTACTTTCTTCCAATGCACATTCTTAGCTTGCGAGGTCCTATCTTGCTTGGTATTGCTTGGAGGCTTTGACTCGCTTGCTTTAATGTCACGTTGATTACTTCAGTAGAGGGAATTATGGGAACATTAGTTGGTTGATTACTTTTTGCATTCTGAACTAGATGTGCAGGGCGTACTACTAGAAGGCACATTGGTGTTCACTTTCTTGAAACTAGGCATAGAATGATTTGTATGCTTGGCACTAGGCATAGAACAAGGCATCACCGCTTTGCCTTTTGCACCTAAGGATTTAGGACATGTTGCAATTACACATTCTAGCAGCTCTTGAGATCGTTTGGCCTGGAGGCAAGCAAACCTAATTTCTCTATCAAGAGGTTTATTAATGAAATCCTCTTCAACAATCTCACGGAGACATTCTAGACTATCCTTAAGGTGAGCACAATAGTCATGAAACGCAGGTTCATTATTCCTAAGATGAGGAGGAATGTATTTAACAGTCACAGTATATTTGCAATTTGAGGATGACTTTGATGCAACATTCTTATTAAAACAAGTGGCGGTTTCCCATTTCACGACTTCTCAGATTCTCAATTTCCTTTTGTAAAGACGTTATTTTTTCGTTGTTTTGGTCACGTGTGACTTTCATTGAATCATATAACTCTTTAAAGTGTCGTTTAACTTTTTCATTTTCTTCTAGAAAACTCTCGTTTTCCTTTTGTAAGGCATTAACTAAGTTTTGAAGATGAAAAGTTTGAGAGTACCGAGAATCTAAAGGAGGAGGCATTTGGGATTCAGTCACATTGTTCTTTTCACCCTTTAATTGAGAGATTTGGGCTTTCAACTTTTTGATCATGTTACAATGAGCTTCGAATCATTCATCACGTTTGTTAATTTCAAAACTGCATCAAATTCCGGAACATCCAAGGATGTCTTGATATTTGAGGTTTTAACATTTTCTTTTAGATGTTGATATTTTAATTGTAAATCAAAATGTTCAACTTCTAGTTTAGAAAGATGCTTTACCAAATTATCGTGATCATCCCGATCAATTTTCTCATTAAGTTTCGAATTAATCTTTTCAAGCTCAATGACACGTTCATGGGAGACTTTCAAAAACAAGATAATTCATGAAATTGAGAAGCATTAATGGAGCAATTTGTAGCAGTGTAAAACACATCTTGAGCAATACATTCATAAATAAGATTCTCATTCAAGGTATGCAAGTTCTTCCTCTCAATCTCATTATATTTTAATGCTCGCTCATAGTCACTAACCTCAACTATCATTGCATCAAATTCCTTTTCCATTCCTTTAATGTCAGAATCAATACCCTTTTTAAGACTCTCAAAATGATCTTTTAGTTGTTTAAAGAAAGGCATGACCTCAGTTAAATAACATTCTTTTGTTTGCTCAAAACCCCTTTCCCCTTCAGTTATCCCAGTGGGTGTGATCCTTTTCTTACAAGTTTTCTCAAAATCGACAAATAGTTGAAAAATAACATATTGACTGATTAAGGTCTTGCTCTTAGTGGCAATAGTCCTAGGAACTAAATGCATTGGTGTATTTGGAGGATACACATTGCTCTGCATTTTCCTAAGGGAGGGTTTCGTTACAACAAGTTCTCTGCTTTTGCTTTTCCATATCTTTTTCCAAAAACATTGCGGGGTTAATTGAGTTTGAGGCTTAAACATGTTAAAGGAGATCCAATTTTCCTTAGTGTAATCATGAGGTTTGATGGTTATGTTTTTCTCTTTACATATAGGGTTGTTGAGTTTTTATTCATTTTCTCCCTAGTGACCTCATCTGATTTCTTATCTTCCTCAGTGCACTCAAAGCAACTAGGTTTCTGTCTAGGCTTAAGGATTTCATTACCATCATAAATTACCTTATGAGCACTTCTAGCCTTTTTAATGACCTCTGGATTTGGTTCCTCAACAAGGGGAATGCTATGCTTATCGCTTAAGACTTTATACTTAGTGATCAAGTGGCGATGCGAATGGTATTCCTTGTACGCATACAACTTATTTTCAAGCTTGTTTTCAAAGTTTTTAGATTAGAAAAATCATTCAAAAGTTTTGATTCCTTAGCATTGAATTCTTGCTTAAGCATTTTAACATTTTCTTGAAGTTCGTGTTTTTGCTTAGCAGTTTTAGAAAGCTTTTTATGTAAGGAGTTTAACTCTTGTTTTAAGACTTCTTCTCTAAAGTTACTTTTTCTAATAACTATACGCATTTGGTCATCCATCTCCTGCTCACGAGTAGTTAACTCAAACTTAGCACGTTGTTCATAAATGGCAACTCGTTCTTTATATGCATTAAGTTCAGAGATACGAGAATCATCGGGGCACATGCAGTGTATTCATCAAAAACATAGTCATCATTGACTGCAGAAGATGCATCACTTGGTACTACCTCACTTTCACTTTGTTTCACATATTGATCATATGGGACAACATTGATATTACCCATATTTTCAATATCTGACTCAATAGTTTCAGTTGATTGTACTTTGTCATGCATCTTTTGCACATCGGCATCATCGTATAGTTTTAATACCTCAGAAATGAGTTTGTCTTTGGATGGACCAGCTTGTGGTGATGAAGAGACTTTAGGAGAGACCATTGGAGAAATGCTAGCCATGAATATGGTTTGTGCGATGGGTTCATCATCAACGTCAGAGTCGTATGCATCACAATCAACGACTTGAAAGGCATTCTGATGATTGTGGCCTATCTCCTGAATTGGTTGCTCATCCACATCTGCATCATACGTCTTGGCATTTCCCTCAAGAAACAACAACTCTTCTTCATCCAAAGCTGCACCATTATCCTGAGCTTGAATAAGCAACATCTTATCCTCTGAAGTACTCGGATTCGGCGTTTTGGCGATGTGCAGTTCCTTGCAATATGTCCCTCACCACCACAGTTGTAACACTTGATCGGTTTTGCTTGTCCCTGATTTCCATTCCTTCCCATTCGATTTGCCACATAGCCTCTACCAACTCCACCTCTTCCTTGTTCATCTGCCTTTCTTGAATGGTTGTACTATAACCTTCCCATCTCGACTGGCTTGATTGTGTGGATTAGATCTGTTCGAGGTTGTTGTTGGTGTGTGGAAGAGAGTTCATGTTTTGACTAATCATGAGAGCCAGTTGATTAATGAAGTTACCCACGTGTGCATCGGCATCAGCTTGTTTGAACATAGGATCGAGAATGAGTTTTTGAGTGCCATCACCCATGGGTATAACTTGTGAAGCTTTAGTGGTAATCCCAATGTTTGAGTAGAAGGTAGTTGAATCATTTGATGAGCTTGTCTCTCCTGGATTTGTTTTGAATTGTTCAAGAATCCTCTTTTCAAACATGGCATGTCTCTCATTCTGAAGAAGGAAGGCATAGAGTTGCTCATAGTTCGTATTCTTCAATCCTTTGGTTAGCTTCACAGAGGTGACAAACTTGTGCCATTCGGGATTCATGTTGTTCACAAACTTTGAGTTCAGCTGAATGTTTGGCATTGTCATTCTGATGTTTCTCATGTCATTAACAAGCTTGTGGAATCTCACGTAATACTCATAGACACTCTCATATGGTTTCATCTTGAAGTGCTCAAATTCATCATAGAGTTGTGATTCTCTGTCTTCCATAGTTAATTCTGAACTAGAAAGAAGCATCTTGACATTATCCCACACGCCTTGGCTTGAGTTGTGATTGATAAGCTTGTAGATGTCTTTTGGAAGACCTTGAAGTATAATGTTAGAAGCCCGATATCTCGCATCAAATCTCTTTTTCTCCTTATCATTGAGCTCATCATACGTCTTTGGTCTGTCTATTCCATAGATCATTGTTCTATCTGCAGCTGTATCAATTAAGTCTCTGGTCGTCTCAATCGATAAGGTCCTTTTTCATCTGTTGACTCGCTTTTCCCAAACAGTACAATCGGATTCGTTGAGCCCATGAATCATAATCGGTTCTATCAAGCATGTGGGACGAGTATCGACCTCGCGCTGAACGTCCTCGACTACGGAAGAAACAATAGTAGGAACGATGTTTGCCATGATTACAAGTTCTACAGGATTTTACAATTCTTTGATTAAACCGGGAAATTGATTCTTTCACGGAATTTTACTAAACCAAAAGAACAACCGTAAGAATGTATCACGAAGAAGTGACACGTCTAAATTGACAAGTAGCTAAACACTCAACTCGCTTAGTAATCAACTCGCTAAACAACCAACTCGCTCAAAGGAACAAGTCGCTTAAAGAATCAACTAGCTAAATAGCCAAGTCGCATTAATATCAACTCGCAACACAATCAACTCGCTTGATGCAACAAGTTGCTAAATAGCCAACTCGCCAAGATTATCAACTCGCTAACACAATCAACTCGCTTAAAGAAGCAAGTCGCTTTAGGAATCAACTCGCTTAATAGCAAGTCGCAAACAGACACAACTCGCTTAACCACCAAGTCACTTAAAAGCTTAACTCACTAAATGGCCAAGTCGCATATAACAACTCGATCCAGAACAAAGCAACTCGCTTTGAAGAACAAAATATCCGAGTCACAACTCGCTTAGTACAAAGTTCAAAAATACCAACTTTATCAATCAAAAACAACCAAACCACAATGATTTAAGCCTTCCAATTCAAAACATAAACACATATGATGATCCTAAACAAAAAAGTACAAGCAAAATTCAAACTTTAACACTAGAATTTGTCCAAATGAATCAAACTCTTCTAAACACTTAATACCCCAAAAACCTTATGAAATCTACCAAAACAAAGAGCATGAAAGATGAGTGATCAAACCATGGCTCTTGATACCAATTGTAACATATAGGATTTCACAAACACACTAAACCATAATCACTATGTGGCGTGTAATATGTTTAGAGAGAGAAAGTTCTAGAGAGAGAAAAGGAAGAGAGTTGGGAACTTTAGTGAGAGAAAGAAAAATCTTATTATGAGCTCCAACTCTACCTTGGGAGGTAGAGAGTATTTATAGTACTTACATAAAACGCCACCTTACGGGCTGTGGATCATGCATACGGGGTAAAGACCGTCCATCCTCCACGGTGTTACTTAACTAAATACTACTTAACATTAAATAACTACGACTACGAGCTTTCTAACGATTACATATACTTGAGGTGACCGACACTTTAACTACTGGATTTTCCAAATCCTAACATCAACTCTGCTACTTCAGTTCCTCAACAACAACCACATGAACACCTTAGAAAATGGACACATGATCATCCATTGGACAACATCATTGGAAAACTCTCGCCCAAAGTATCCACACGGAAACAACTTGCAACCGATGCCTTATGGTGCTTCTTCAACTCCAGATCTCCTCCAAAGGTCGAACCAAAGATGTTAAAACGCTGCCATGAATGAAGACATCCGTTCAATGCCATGTAAGAAGAAATTCATGAGTTTGATCGACTAGATGTAATGGGAATTAGTGCACCCGATCCTGTGCTATGATCATTGCTCTAAAGTGGATCTTCAAAGTAAAACTTGATGAGCATGGTGATGTTTTAAAGAACAAGGCTCGATTGGTTGCAAAAGGATACCGCCAAGGAGGGGATTGACTTTGAAGAATCATTTGCTCCAGCTTGCTCGGATCGAGGCAACTTAATCTTCTTGGCTAATGCTGCAAGTAAGAACATGGTATTCTATCAGATGGATGTCAAGACGGATTTTCTTAACGGGATCAAAGAAGGTCGATACTTCACCAACCTGAAGGCTTTGTGAATCCACAGCATCCTACTCACGTCTATCATTTGAAGAAGGCTCTTTACGGTTTGAAGCAAGCTCTAAGGGCATGGTATGATACGCTATCATAGTTTCTTCTATCTATGGATTCAAAGAAAGGGAGCGGAGCTTGATCCGACATTGTTCACCGAAAAGTCGTGCAAACATTTAATTCACGTTCAAATATATGTTGATGATATTATTTTTGCCTCGACTGACCCCAATGAATGTGACCGCTTTTCAAATGAAATGGGTTCCAAATTTCAAATGTCTATGATGGGACAAATGTCATTTTTCTTGGGATTAAAAAAATTTGGATTTGATTCTAGTGACCCTGTTGAAACTCCCATGATAGAGCCGCATTAAATGGATGAGGACCACTGTGGATCATGGTAGACCAAACAAAATATCGTGAGTATGATTGGATCCCTCGATGTACCTCACAGCCAAGAGACCATACATTCTTGTCACGTTTGCATGTGTGCTAGATATGTCGGCTAAGCCTCCAAAAAGCATCTTGAAGCGCTTAAACGGGTCTTTCTGGTATCTCCAAGGAACCATTAATATGGGACTTTGGTACCAGGAAGGACACCGGTATGTCACTAATGTACTATGCGATGCCGATCATGCAGATGTCAAGATACACGAAGTGCGGTACGCCCTGAGGTGCTCGGTTTTTGGGTGATAAGCTTGTGAGCTGGTCTTCAAAGAAACAAATATGTACTTCTATTTCCTCTACAGAGGCTGAATACATAGCCATGTCATCTTGTTGTGCTCAAATCCTATAGATGAGATCCCAATTATTCGACTATGGCTTTGAATTCAACAAAATCCTCTGCATCTGTGATAATAAAAGTGTTATTGCTCTCTCATGCAACAACCTTCAACACTCAAGAGCAAAGCACATCGACATTCGACATCATTTCATCAGGAGCAAGTAGAAAACGGTGTGGTGGAACTCTATTTTGTGAGGGATCAATACCGCTTAGCGACATCTTCACCAAAGCTCTTCCTAGAGAACGCTTTGAGTTTATCCTCCCACGACTTGGTCTAAAGAGTCTTCAACCGGATACACTCAAACGTCTTCAAGAGGAAGACGAGGAGTAAAGGTCTTTCTTCATCCATCTCTTGTAAATATTTATTTGAAAAGCAAAATACAAAATTACAAAACCTTCTAAAAGCAAATAGAAAAATATAAAACTTTCAAAACCCATAAAAAATTTGAAAATTCTTGAAAAATTTCAAAAAAATATTGTCATTTTGCCATGTTTTTCTCGATTCGATAATATCTACGTTTGTGTCATTATTCAAAGAATGACACAGGACTTTAGATATTGTTCGAATGTTAAAAAAAAATCAAAAAATATTTTTGAGAGAAAGTGAAACTATGGCTTATTGTCATTTCAGGCAGTAACCGCTTTTTAAAGAAAGAACAGAGCCATGCTTTAACGTATGTTTCAAATATCATGCTCTGATTCTACCTAATGAAAACTAATTGCTTTGAAAAATAACTCGGACTCTATTTTTGAAAATCATCTGATCTTAACATTTGTCAAAATATCTATCTTTCAATCAACAACTTATGTCATTGATTAAGGGGGAGAATGATTTCAATTAAATCAAAAGGTTATTTGTCATACAATTGTTTTCAAAAGATAATCATGCATGTTTAATCAATGGAGTGTAAAGTCTCAAAATCCGATCCTTATCAGCTAAAATGTTTTTATAATCAAGTCACAATTCTCCTCAAAAGCTTTCAAAATTAATTTAAATCTACAGTGATCACAAATCTCAAATGATTTGAAAATTGTGATCGGGGGAGAATTTGTGATTTAAATTGGATTTAAACTGATAATTCGATAAATGGTTTCATATGTGTTTAGCAAGCGTTCCATGCACATGTTGAGGGGGAGCATCTATGTCAAACCACAAAGAATTGAAACATGATTGATTTGTATCTAAGTGCAGATTCCCTCTAATATGTGCAAAACTCTTTCAAACCTCGAGGCACATATTGAGGGGGAGCAAAATTATAAAAACCTCATCCTTCCCCAATATGCTTTATCTACTTGATTTGATC
>OU343216.1:64187837-64212870 GCA_910596185.1 Chrysanthemum makinoi | reverse complement strand
TAAATTATAACAACATCATTAATATAATATTTTGTGTAAATAAATACGAATAACACATACTGAGAATCTTCAATCACAACACTCTGCATGATCTTCCGACCACCATGACTATTGACATGTACAATTTTTCCAATAGCTACCATCGCTCCTATAACATCGCCAACAATAATGAAAAATAAAGAAGATTAAAACATCACTTGAATATAAAATTACAAATTTTTATAGCAACCAACACATACCAATCATGTTCATGATACTTATTATATCGTGTTCAAGATGAGAATGGCTCATAAATAAAACCAACATAATTATCGTCTTTTTGCTCAACTCGGTCACTTCGTCCCTTTGTAGAAACAAATTTTGTACTGTGGTAACAACGGTAATCTACCGCCATTTTCTCGCCACTCCAAATTTTGAGATGATATAACTTTGGCCCTCTTGTAAAAGTGGTTCAAATTTAAACATCGCCTTCTTTTTTTTTTATGTAAATCAGATTCGATTGGACTGCTATGACAAGCAAATGTTAGATTCTATGATCAATACTTTTCAATATGTATAAATTAAGCGCGTATAAATTCAAATTACCCCCGGATCTTGCAAAAAAAATCCAAACTGTATGGATCATGTTCTTCATTCAACTTGTGAAAATGCCAAATAGATATACATCTCCATTTTATTACCATGTTAGTAATCATGGTATCAACATTTTCTAAAGGAGTTATTTGTTAATCATGTATGTTTACTCCTGTAAACATTTAGACATACATTTGTTGGTAAATATATTTATAAACACCGCTTTATTAATAGTAATAAAACAATATGTATACCTCGTGAACTGCTTTGGAAATTGGAACTCTTCCTTTAAATGTTTCTTTCACCAAATTGAGATCTCTCTAAAATAGAGTTATTCACTCTAGAACTTTTGTGGCAATCTTGCTTATAACTTCTACAAAATTTAAAACATAAATTATTATGAGTAAATTTAATAAAAATCTATATATAAACAACAATATATAACTTTAAATAAAAAAGATCATTTAATTATGAGTTAAATAGTTTGGAAGAATAACCTTGATACTTTAAATTAGAATCATGAATGGTGCTTACCCGGTTTCGAACTTGATTTGTATGAAATAAAGAAGATGTTTGATAACCAAAACTCATTTTTGAGTTTCTGTTTCTTCCTACACATTATTAGGAAATGGGAAATTATATAATATTTGCTAAACCGTTGTCATAACAAACACAATTAAAATGACAATACCTTCCAACTCCTTTCCATATTTTAGCATGATTCCTGTGCGTGTAACGCTCTACCATTGGCATAGCCATAAGTAAACGCCGATCGAGTGTTTGTCGATGGACATAAGCAGTTATTTAAGAACAATAACGCTCTTATTACATCGGACGGAGCATCTAGAGTTTATAACCAAACAATACAGGATTCCAAATTAATACAAAAGTATATCACGGCAAGCTAAAAAATCTAAATTAAACATACGCCTTTGGTATCTAAAGTTATATTTAAATAACAATATAAATTACACAATAGTTAAAAGATTTTACCATCACATACTATCGGCACATTCCTCCTTAACGGCTTTGGAGAGTTCCTTCCTAATGGATTACTTTCAAACACTTTTTACCCATACTCAATTGTTTTTCACATCGTAGATTTTTTAAGTAAATTTTGTTAAAAATATAAAGAAAACATATTTTATTAACTCAAATAAAAACAAATCCACTTTAAAAATATATATATATATATATATATATATATATATATATATATATATACACACACATATATATATATACATGAGCCTTTGTCTCTCCGGGTAGTGTCACTCTTCCAATATGGGAGTTTTGCTTAGCATTGTTTTCCTTTCTGAACAACCTCCTCAGAAATATATTCATATTAACGAAATTACCAAACAATTACAAAAATAAAATAGTTTCACTAATTGACTTTTGAATGATTAATAAGCAACAAATAACTTTTGAAAACTCCTTGTCACTTTGTTCAGTTTAATTTTCCTTCAATCATACTTTTACCGAATCACATATACTTGTATATGTCCGGCTTAGCATATAAAAAACCTCAAAAAACATATGTTAAAACATAAAACACAAAACTACTTAAAAAAAACAAAACAATTAAATAGTGAAAAATAATACCTTGTGGGGATTGGGTGAATCTAAAGCTTCATTCTCCAAACAACAACAAAACACATTAATATTTAAAATTCTTTAAACATACAAAACCATATACAAAACAACATACAATACCACTGGTTTTCCGATATAAGTCTCGATTCTAATATCTCAACATCGATAGTTCTAGCTTTCTTATTGGTACGTTGTTAATACAAATATCGTCATTAAACGTTATTTATATATTTTTGATCTTTACCTAAGTTTTGTTAATGACAAAAGTAAATTTAATTTGTATAAAAGCTTAAAGCTTGTCAAGTTTAATAGATATTAAAACAAGCTTTTTCAAACAATATATTCATCATTCAAGCATTTACATTTATGATTAGTAACATCTTGATATGACTCTAATCATTATGTATGATAGTAGTTTTAGAATGTGTTAGGTTCTTAAAACCAAACACTACTTAAGTACTTGCATATTTCTAAAATAGAAATACAACATATGACATCATGTGTTGCATCATGGAAATCATTGGAAGATTTCATTAGATATTTTGTGTGGATTTGTACTCTTCATATCTTGCACAATCTCACTTAGATAGAGTTGACTTTAGCAAAGATTTTGATATCTTGACTGCCGGATCGCGGTACCAAATGGTACACGGCGGAACCCTTTTAAGGGTTCCGGGTCCGTGGACGCCCATCCACTTTGGCTATAAATAGCAATGCCAAGCCAAGTAGTTTTTCATCCTTTCTAACATACTCTCATACATATCTTCTCTCTAACCTTTCTAACTCGGCCATATCATATTAGTGATCTCTTTTGTAGCAAAGAAGATCAAGTCACATTCAAGCTTCAAACGAGAAGTTGGAAGTCTTGTTTGTTTAGTGTTGTATGATCTTGTGCTGATTCATACTTCATTGTTGTATTAAACCATCATAATCTTGTGAGTGTGAGTGGTTAGTATTTTAGTCCTCAAAATACGTCGTGTGTGGGAGTGGTTGTACCCTTGGAAAGAACTCGACATCTAGCTTAGTGTCGGAAATAGTGTAAGTGTAAAGGTTTTCTCCGCCCGTGAAAGGAGCTTGTTGACTAGTGAAGTTAAACTCTCGAGTGTGAGACTCGAGGAGTGGAGTAGGGCAAGGAAAAAGAGTCCTTGTAGACCGAACCACTATAAACAACTTGTTGTGGTTTGATCATTTCTTTCCTTATTTACCTCTTACATATTGCTTGCATATTTCATTAACATATCTAAGATCAATATCAATTGATCTTTACAATAAGTTTCAAAACAAAGTTTTAATTGGTAAACTATTCAACCCCCTTCTAGTTTTCTACAATTGGTACCCGAGCCTCGTTGCTCAAGAATTTCTAAAATAACTTGTATTTTATAAACTTGAAACGATCCATGGATTCTCAAAACTTTAAAGAAGGGCAATCTATGCAAAGACCACCACTCTTTGAAACCAATGGATTTATATATTGGAAAAACCGTTTGAAACATATGTAAAATCAAAAGATATAGATCTTTGGTTTATTATTGTTAAAGGGGATTTTAGTTCTACAACAAAGGATATTTCCGTTGATGAACAAAAGAAACTAGTTGCTAAAAATAATGAAGCTAAAATGATGCTTTATAATGCTTTACCTAGAAAAGAATATGAAAGAATTTTTATGTGTGAAACCGCCAAAGATATTTGGGAATCTTTAATTGTTACACATCAAGGTAATTCACAAGTCAAGGATAACAAAATTGATCTTCTTGTTCAACAATATTAACAATTTGTTATTCCGAAGATGAAACCATTGATTGTGGCTTTGCTCGCTTTAACACTATTATTACATCACTTAAAGCACTTGATGAATCTTTTCGTAGTAAGAACTTTGTCGGGAAATTTCTTAGAGCACTCCACACCAAATGGAGAGCTAAAGTGACCGCCATTGAGGAATCAAAAGATCTCTCAATAATGTCACTAGACGAGTTGATCGGAAACCTCAAAGTACACGAAATGGTGATGGAGAAAGATTCGGAGATCATCAAAGGAAAAAGGGAGAAGATCAAACCGTTGCTCTAAAAGCAAAAGCGGAATCAAGTGATGATGACGAATCTTCTGAGTAGTGAAGATGAGGAATATGCCATGGCCGGTAGAGATTTTAAGAAGTTCTTTAGAAGAAGAGGAAAGTTTGTAAGACAACCTCGAGAAGAAAAAAGCCATTCTCAAAAGATCGGGATGACAAGAAGGGTAAAGGTGAAAGAAAATGTTTTAGATGTGGTGATGCAAGTCAACTCATAGGAGAATGTCCCAAGCCACCTAAAAGCAAAACTCAACGAGCTTTTGTAAGTGGTGCTTGGAGTGATAGTGAAGACGATGAAGAATCAAGCAAGGAAGAGATCGCCCTAATGGCACATGAGTCAAATGAGGTACTCTCCGACTCTTCTTATTCTTCTATTGATGATGACACTTTGCAAAAACAATATAATCAATTGTGTGAGCTAAGTCTAAAAATCATAACTAAAAAAAAAAATTTTAAAACCAAAAAGGAATTTTTGGAAAATGAAGTTTATGAGTTAAAAGAAAAAGCAAAACGACTAGAAAAGGAAAAGCAAATGACGATGATTGTAAATCATGTCAAGAGCTTAAACTTGAAATAGAAAAACTAAAGCTCACACAAGATGTTTTAATCGAAAACAATTCTAAATTTAAAAGGTTTAACAAGAACATCGCTCTTGCCGATGAAATAGTTAAAATTCATAAAACACCAAGAGACATGAATGGGCTAGGTTTTAATGAAGTATTAATTCCAAAGAGTCAAAATAAAACGGCCGAAAAGGACTAACATTCTGTCAAAATTTCAGAGAACAAGACGGACCGTGACGGAACCAAAATAAGGGTTCCGTCCGCTTGCAAAATGGTGCCAGTGGGTACTTCACACGTAATGTTCGAATACGGACCGCATCAATTTGTTAAAATAACAAAGAAAACCAATAATAGTATTAAACTAAAACCAGCCGTTACTTCAGTAGTAGGACTTGTCAAAAATGAATTTAGATCAAAACTACTCAACAACGATATAAAACTCCTTTGCCAAACGCCTTTCCTAAGAGCAACCACAACGTACAACCCAACTACCAACACAATGGTTGGAATCAAAACTTTCCTAGACCATATCAAACTCCCGATTACATGCCATGGAACTCTTACCCATCATTTCCATACATGAATCAAATAAATGGTATGTGTAACCCAAATGGACCCATGAGATATTGGGGACCAAATGCTTGAGTTATTTGCTTCTTAGGTATGCTTGAAAGTTGGATTGGAACCCGATGAATGGATAAAAGATAGTGGATGCTCACGACACATGACGGGCAACAAAGTCTCTTCTCATCATACCAAGAGTATGACGGAGGTAATGTCACCTTTGGTAGCAATCTCAAAAGCAAAATTATTGGCAAAGGTACGATCGCTCATAACTTCCTAACTATTGAAAATGTTGCTCATGTGGATAGGTTAGGATTTAATCTACTTAGTATTAGCCAACTATGTGATAAAAAGTATAAAGTACTATTTGATGAAAATGGTAGTAAAATACTAAAAGATGGTATCACCATAGCTAAAGGAGTTAGGAAAAATAACATATACGCCATGAAAATAGATAAAACATATAATGACAAACTTTGCCTAACAACATTAGATGATAGCTCATCTCTTTGGCATAGACGCTTAGGTCACGCTAATATGAGACTTATACAAAACCTATCTTCAAAAGAATTGGTTAGGAATTTACCAAAACTTAAATATGACCAACACTTTTATGACGCTTGCAAAATTGGTAAACAAACACATAGTAGTCACAAATCTAAAAATATGGTGTCCACATCTAAGTGTCTAGAATTATTACATATGGACTTGTTTGGACCATCCGCTATAAGAAGCTATGGAGGCAACTTATACACTTTGGTCATAGTAGATGATTATTCAAGGTTTACTTGGACGTTGTTTTGAAAACCAAAAATGAAGCTTTTGATAAATTTGAAATACTTAGCAAGAAAATTCAAAATCTTCTAGGTGTCAAAATTGTGTCGATCCGAACGGATCATGGTCGTGAATTTGACAACTAAACTCAATTTGGAAACTTTTGTGATACAAATGGTATAACACATAACTTTTCCGCCCCACGAACACCTCAATCTAATGGAGTAGTAGAACGTAAAAATAGAACAATTCAAGAAATGAGTAGAACAATGCTTAATGAACAAAACATTCCTCAAAAGTTTTGGTGTAACGCCGCTGACACTTCTACATATATTTTGAATAGAGTCTTAATACGTCCTTTCTTAAACAAAACACCATATGAACTCTATAAAGGTAAAAGCCAACGTTAGGATATTTTAGAGTCTTTGGTTGTAAATGCTTTATTCTTAATACTAAGGATTATCTCACCAAGTTTGACCCAAAGTCTTATGAAGGTGTATTTCTTGGTTACTCTCAAACTAGTAAAGCTTACATTGTCCTAAACAAAGAAACAATGATAGTCGAGGAATCGTTGAACATAACATTCGACTAAAGTCCACCTCCCTCTAAGACATCACCTTTGGTAGATGATGACTTAGTTGAAAGTCAAATGATAGAAGGTCAAGAAATAATTAATAACAAGGAAGATGAACCATTAAATAAAGAAATTGTCAACATCAAAGAATCTAAAAGTCATCCTTTAGAAAAGTCATAGGACAACTTAATCAAAGAACCTTAAGGTCACAAGCCCAAAATCAAAGTAATTATTTTTGTTTTGTATCCACCATTGAACCAAAAACCATAAATGAAGCAATAAAAGATGAATCATGGGAAATTGCCATGCAAGAAGAGTTAAACCAATTGTTAGAAATGATGTTTGGAAATTAGTTCCAAAACCTAAAGATCAAACTATAATTGGAACAAAATGGGTTTTTCAAAATAAAATGGATGAAAATGGGATAGTATCTAGAAACAAAGCTAGGCTTGTAGCGCAAGGTTATAATCAACAAGAGGGGATTGATTATGATGAAACTTATGCAACGGTAGCTAGGCTTGAGTCTATTAGAATATTGCTTGCTTATGCATGTGCCTATGATTTTAAATTATTTCAAATGGATGTTAAAAGTGCCTTTCTTAATGGGTTTATTAACGAAGAAGTGTATGTTGCTCAACCTCCCGGTTTCACCGACTTTGAGAAACCACATCATGTCTTCAAACTCAAGAAAGCATTGTATGGTCTTAAGCAAGCACCAAAAGCTTGGTACGACCGACTTAAGACTTTTCTTATTGATAACAAATATACTATGGGATTAGTAGATAATACTCTTTTACCAAGAAAAAGGAATCACATATTATCATTGTTCAAATATACGCTGATGACATTATATTCGGATCAACTTGTCAAGAATTATGTGATGATTTCTCTAAAATCATGCACGACGAGTTTGAAATGAGTATGATGGGTGAGTTAAATTTCTTTCTAGGACTTCAAATAAAACAACTAGAAGATGGCATATTTTTTAACCAATCTAAATATATAAAAGACATGCTTAAGAAATTTGGTCTTGAAGATTCCAAACCAACTAAAACACCCATGTCCTCGGACACTAAACTAACCAAGGATGAGGAAGGTGAATCCGTAGATAACACTAAATATAGAGGAATGATTGGTAGCCTACTCTATCTTACGGCTAGTAGACCCGACATTATGTTTAGTGTTTGTCTATGTGCTCGCTTTCAAGAAAACCCAAAGGCATCACACTTAGAAGCCTTAAAAAGGATTTTAGATACATTAAGGGAACAACGTGTTTAGGATTATGGTATCCCAAAGGAACCGGTGTAGAAACCATAGTGTATGCCGACTCGGATCATGCCGGTGACTATGTCGAGAGAAAAAGTACAAGTGGTATTTGCACTTTTGTTGGACATTGTCTCACCTCATGGTTTGCAAAGAAGCAAACGGCCTTAGCCATCTCAACTACTGAAGCCGAGTACGCCTCACCGAAAAGCATGTCAACAAGCTCTTTGGATGAAGCAAGCTCTTGTAGATTACGGAATTCATCTCAACGACATTGTAATACTTTACGACAACAAAGGAGCCATCGATCTCAAAGAAGAATCCCGCTCAACATGCTCGCATAAAGCATATTGAAATCCGCCATCACTTTCTTCGCGACAATGTTCAAAAAGGAAACATTTCAATCGAGAAAGTATCCTCCTAAGACAACATTGCCGACATCTTAACTAAGCCTCTTAAACGAGAACCTTTTAATCTTCTTAGACTTGGTTTAGGGTTAATGGAACCAAACATGTAGGATAAACATAGCCCAAAACATTAGAATAGTCAAAACTAAAAAAATTTGTCTTGTACGCATCAGTAGCCACGCACCAACGACAACAAAGACGGAACCAAATTTTGGTACCGTCTGTCCGTGGTGTCTATGTAAGCAAAACCGCTATATACAAATCATCCTCTTCCTCAAAACCCACTTTACCAAAACGTGTAAAACTTAAACCAAGCTCATTATTGTCATCGTCCAACTCACTAATCATCAAGATAACATCATTGTAAGTATCCTAACTACATTTCATCTCTTAATTCTGAGTCTAGGATTCTTATTTATGTACAAAACTATCACAAATCATTACATGGGGTTTTATGTATGCTTTTATACCAAATATGAATTCAATTGGCAAATTGCATAACTAGTCATTGAAATTAGGTACTACATTATCATATTGCATAAACAAATCATGCTTCCCACTAATTGATAGATAATGAATATAAGGCCTTATTCAAACAACCAAACACCCCATGTCAAAAGTTTTGAAAAGCTTCTCACTTGTAGGAAAACAATTTTTCATTGCTAATACAAATAGAAACGTTAAATTTTCATCACTTGCATGCTCTTGAATACTAAAGGTATTGCATAACTAATATGCATTCCCAGGTATATTCAAATGAAGCCACATTGAATTAGGAGCATTTGGGTTATCTCATGGTATTTGCCAAACACCCCACTAAAACCATCTTTGTGCATAAAATGAGTCGAGATAACCGCAACTCCAAATTGTTTTCATATAGGCACACACTAGAACCAAAACGTTAAAACTTATTCTCATTTTTAACATATTAACTCTTGTCCTTAGGAATAACCATGGTAGCCGCAAGATTCTATGATCACAAAGACACCCTTAACTACATTCCCAAACACCACAAAACCAAAGGACTTACCAAGGAACAAGTAGAAATATTTAGGGTCTAGAATCAAGGTATTTCCATGAGGGTAGAACCATTCACTCATCCTTCCTTGAAAATACAAATTCGCGTGAAGAACTAGCCGCCATTCAATTCGATTGTCTTCTTGACATCGATGAACCAATTTGTCCTAGGTTTGTGTTAGAATTCTATGCTAGTGTGACCGGCTTTAGTGATGAAGACGATGATGAATTTTGTCTTAGGTTTAGAATCAATCAAAACGACTACACCATCACCTTAGCCAACTTTGCTCAAGTGCTAGGAATTCCCAACCGAGGAACTTGTCTCTACTCGGATAAATGGTCACTCACCGTTCTTGATGCTATCAATGACCGCTCTCTACCCTACCAAACCCGTTTGGCCGACAAGGATGTCATCCGTGAACACCTGTTTAACCCAAAAGGTGATACAACCCGAAGTTACCCGAAAGGGAAAAGAGGTAAACCGAGATCCATATGGAATGGAGCTAAATGAACTTAAGCCCGAATTTAAGAAATGGGAGGAGCTACTTAGAGCCAACGCCATTAGCACCATAGGAAATAGGGATCACATTAACGCTTGCCTTTGTCATATGCTCTACAACTTGTCCACCCGTCAACCATTCAATTTAGCCTACTACATAGCTAGGAGAATGATTGATATTCCAACTCAAGGATCGGTTGCTCTTCCATACGGGATGCTTCTCACCCGCCTCTATAGAAACTTTGCACCAATTCCACCAACACCAAAAGGGATGCACCTTCACTATGAGCTCATCCCTCACATCTTTGTACCTTTGAGTGATGCACAAGTTGCTAAGACAAAAGGCAAGAGAGCAAAACCTCCAACTCCATCATCATCATCATCAAATAGCTTCGAGGATGGTCTTCCAAGCTCTCGTCTTCCACCTCATGAGTATTATGCATCTCTTCCCGAAATAGAGAATGAATCAACGGAGTTCAAGCAAACTAAGGGAATGTTCAAGTGCCTTGGTAGGATGATGAACAAGATTTACAAGAAGTTGGACAAATAAGGGTACTTTTAAGGAGTGTTTGGAACAATACATTATCATTAATGTTTGATACAATTTAGTTGTTTTTATTATGTAGGATGATAATATAAACTGAAACAATGGTGAATGCTAACAATTTCATGCAGGGGATAGCGCAAGTATGCTATCAAATTTTACCCATTTTCACTATAATGTGAAAATCAATAAGCCTTGCTCAAAATACATGCTCCACTATGTTTATATATATGTTATCTACTTTTCCTAACTAGAAATGTTTAGTATAACATGTTTTGAGAAGAATTTCGTGTTTCTAAAGTCCCTCACACCTAAAAACTAACTCTGTCCATTTTCTCAAGACTTCACGGATCGGACGGCACCATAAATTTGGTACCGTCCGTTATGAATTGGTACCGCACTGCATAAAGGACCGTGACGGCACCCTTTTTAGGGTTCCTATGTAAGTTTTGGTGCCGTGGATCCTTCGTGTAACTTTTCAATTTCGACTATTTCGTGATTCCAAATTACCATCCAATGCTTATAAATCAATCCTAACTTGCTTATACTCTTATTAGAACTAGTATAATTCACTTAGGTATATAAGAAATCCATTTCCCACCAAAATTCAAAATTTGAAAAATCCACCCAAGGAGCCCTTTTGCATAAAGGAAGGAACCAAATTTTGGTACCTTCAAATCCGTGGGTGATCCGAATATTAGGAAATTCCACTCACTAGAACACATTTATTGCAAATCTTTTCTTCTTCACTCCATCTCTCTTGAATGGCTTGACTTGGGTGATATGACTAGCATTCAACCCACTTCCAAATCATTAGGAACCTCATCTCTTCAATGGTTTAACATCAAATCAAACACATTTCTCCATGATTTTTCACTTCTATAAATTGAGAGGTTTTACCATGATCATCCTCACACCTTCTTCATTCTTACTATCATCTAGCAAAGACAAACCAAAGTCAAAATGACAAAATCATCTCCAAAACCTTGCAAGAAGACCGCTAGAATTAGTGTGAGGCCTTGTTGCTTCGTTAACCTTAGCTCCTCATCCTAGTCTTCTCCACTCACAATCTCATCTCCCATCCGAGATGATACAAACCTTACCTTAGCCACACCTACTCAATCACACATTGTGATCACCACTCCACCACCAACAAAAACACCAACTTCACCTCCACCCGCACCCATCCAAACATCCAAAACACCCTCACCACCTTCACCAAGGTCTCCAACTCTCATTCCTATGGAGTTATTCTTAACTCCACCAACATCCCAAATCCTTTCTTGAGGACTTGGATGACTTGCCTCCTAGGCCAAATCATCCACCACCATTGCCATCCTTTGGCTCAATTGAGCGGATGGCTCATGAGTCACCTCGGTCATTCCTTGACCCAAACGCCCCATTAGGGCCTAAACCTCTTCTCTTCCACCCCATTCACAAAGACATTCATGGTCCTTTGTATGGGATCATTCACTCCCCACATCAATGTCACCTCATCTTGAGGACATTGAGGAGCATGTGGGATGCCAATCCCACTGAGAGAGATTCAAACCAACCCACAACCTCCACCAATTCAAAGGCATGGTGGACTCACTGAGTGAGACAATGCAAATGCAAAGTGCTTTGCTTGCTTCCATCATGACCACCCCAAACACCAACACATCTACCATTCCACCACCACAACCTCCCCAAACATACTACCTCCTAGGCATGGTTGCTCAACTTGTGAGCAAACGCCCAAACCGTGATAGGACCCGGTTATGGTCCATGACTTTCAAGAAGAAATGAGGTTCATCCTCAATCACATCCTTGAGCCTCAACGCTTTTCTCATCCACCATCAAATTAGGATGGTCATAGTTTAGCACTTCTAGTTTTTTCTCTTAGGATTATTTTTTTTCTTTTCTTGTACTAAAACACATCATTGTGTTCTCATTTCATGATCTTTATTCATGAAAATTTTAACTAATGAATGGTGTTTATTATATTGTTGGTGCTTTTACATAGTGTTTGGAAATGCTTGTGAATGATCATTATTACTAACATTTTTTGTAGCTTTATTTTCACAATCCATGTATCTTCCCATTAAGCACCCAATTTAGGGGAGCTGAACAAGGGGAGATAATACTGCTCATTACATTCGCGATAGCCTCTTCTTTTGTTGAGACAAAAGGGGAGAAAATATAGAACTTGATTATATTTTGACTTTTCTAAAAGTCAATCGCATACTTTGACTTTCCTCAAAAGTCAACATCATGCATCAACTAGTGAATACTTTGACTTTCATAAAAAGTCAAACATCATACACTTGCATTATCATTCTCTTTTCAAGTTCTAAAACTAATATTTTTATAACTCTTGTACAAACTTTGTATCTTTTATAAAAATAAAATTTATATTTTGTCCTCAACAAAAATGGGGAGATTGTTAATACAAATATCGTCATTAAACGCTATTTATATTTTTGATCTTTACCTAAGTTTTGTTAACGACAAAAGTAAATTTAATTTGTATAAAAGCTTAAAGCTTGTCAAGTTTAATAGATATTAAAACAAGCTTTTCAAACAATATATTCATCATTCAAGCATTTACATTTATGATTAGTAACATCTTGATATGACTCTAATCATTATGTATGATAGTAGTTTTAGAATGTGTTAGGTTCTTAAAACCAAACACTACTTAAGTACTTGCATATTTCTAAAAATAGAAATACAACATATGACATCATGTGTTGCATCATGGAAATCATTGGAAGATTTCATTAGATATTTTGTGTGGATTTGTACTCTTCATATCTTGCACAATCTCACTTAGATAGAGTTGACTTTAGCAAAGATTTTGATATCTTGACTGCCGACCGGCGGTACAAATTATGGTATAACGGGGAACCCTTTTAAGGGTTCCAGGTCCGTGGACGCCTCCTGTCCATTTGGCTATAAATAGCAATGCCAAGCCAAGTAGTTTTTCATCCCTTTCTAACATACTCTCATACATATCTTCTCTCTAACCTTTCTAACTCGGTTTCATATCATATTAGTGATCTCTTTTGTAGCAAAGAAGATCAAGTCACATTCAAGCTTCAAACACGAAGTTGGAAGTCTTGTTTGTTTAGTGTTGTATGATCTAGTGTTGATTCATACTTCATTGTTGTATTAAACCATCATAATCTTGTGAGTGTGAGTGGTTAGTATTTTAGTCCTCAAAATACAATGTGTGTGGGAGTGGTTGTACCCTTGGAAAGAACTCGACATCTAGCTTAGTGTCGGAAATAGTGTAAGTGTAAAGGTTTTTTTCTCCACGGTGAAAGGAGCTTGTTGACTAGTGAAGTTGAACTCTTGAGTGTGCGACTCGAGGAGTGGAGTAGGCAAGGAAAAGAGTCCTTGTAGACCCAACCACTATAAACAACTTGTTGTGGTTTGATCATTTCTTTCCTTATTTACACTTTACATATTGCTTGCATATTTCATTAACATATCTAAGATCAATATCAATTGATCTTTACAATAAGTTTCAAAACAAAGTTTTAATTGGTAAACTATTCAACCCCCCTTCTAGTTTTCTACATAATGCGGACTCGGCTTTTAAAAATTATATACCTTTAAACAATTCAAAACATCACAATAATACCTTTTCAAAGAGAACCAATAATACAAAAACAATACAAACATAAAACATCACAATAATACTTTTTCAAACATAAAACATCACAATAATACCTTTTGAAACAGAAGCACCACTCTTAATATCCTTAGCTCTTGTAAGTTTCCTTTTCGATTGTTTCTTCATACCGTGTCATCGCTTCAATAAACCGTCTGTATACTTACTCAAAAAATATTGAATACGCTTGTATGTAATGCTTAATACAATATATTATATACAGATTAAGATAAAATTTTATAGAATCATGCATATAATCAAATTGGTAACCGGGCCTAAATATAGGCCTATAATATATCACTATATATATTCCTATTATATATCCACATATAATTAAGAAATATATCCACATATAATTAAGAAGATAAATAGAGAAAAGAGAAAAACAGTTATGTATATACTATATAGATTATGATTTGGAATATGTAACCAAAAGATAAATTAGCATATAGTTATTCATTACTTGAGACGCTTAAATGCTATCAAACCTGACTCAAGTTCAAACCCTACATGCGAGATATTTTTGAATTATAATACCAAAACCAAAAAATTGCCTATTTGGCATTTTTCATTGGGCATTACCCAAATGACATGGCATTTCGATGAATTTGAGACGCCACACGATATCTCAGTATATATATATATATATATATATATATATATATATATATATATATATATATATATATATATATATATATATACATATAGTACAGGCATCCAAAGGGTAAGTCAATTAAAACAAGAAGCTGGTGGTTTAATCAAAATCATGCATTTGAGATGCAACTAGACTTGCATTAGATGCATTTATTCATATGATGTGCAACATCTTGAGTTTCGAAAGTTAATTTGATGTATAGATGGTTCAAATTGATTTTCATGATTTCGCACGCTATAGGAACACAAAACAAGAGAAATCACGAACGTGATCTAATATACGATATGCATCCCGACAAAGTTTCGTGAAAACACACTACATGGTGTGTTATAACGATCTAGACATTATGAGATGCATCTAATTTAGGTTGGTGCATCTCGACTGGCGTGGGTTACAATAGCGCTTCTTATTCCTTCTTATTTTAAGAATCTTTTTATTTGACTTTAACTTTATATATATATATATATATATATATATATATATATATATATATATATATAGAATGAGGTTCTTGTGGGATAGTTCTTAAAGTGGGATAATGTAGGAAGCCACTCTCATGTTGACAAGTGGAAAAATTAATTATCTTAATTAGATTAATTGTAATTTGGATGACAAGGGCACAATAGGTATTTTGACTCCCATTTTTATCTCCTTCCAACCTATTAACACGTTCTCTCTTTTGTGTAAACTCAAAACAGTCTTCTTCAAAACCACAAACCCATCAAATCACCGACCCCATCTGACATTCCCAATACCCTTTCTAAACCATGACAATATAAAAAATCTTTGGCGAGCGATATGCATGTTTCTTCTATTGCTACTAAGTTTTAGAGACAACCCATAGCGTTTCTCAAACGTCAATCCCTATCGCTTAGATGTTCATGGCATGAATGGTCGTTTGAATTCGTTTACCTAAGTTTACAAGAGCACTGGTCAACTACTATGAATGATTCTTATAGTGTATTAATTTTCTCGCAACATTCTGGTTAGCTTCTAGATCCGAACCCTATTGTGTATCTAAAGATTTATATATGGATGTGTATTACCTATTAGTAATCATTTTTGTATCAGTTGGGTTTGGAATTGGCTATTGTGTATCATTGTATCTTTCGTACATGAATCCATAACATGATATGTATCACTGCACCTGTCGTTGAAAACCATAACATGATGTTTTCGGCGGATTCGAGTAATGAGTTAACGCAGATCGATGGCTTTCGATCATAGCTTTATATTTCGTTGCATCTATGTCATGTTAATAAGTTGTGTATCATTCATATTTTAGGTTTATTTGTGTATTTTAGTCGTTTATAGAATGCGTATCTAGAAGCTTTGTTATCGCGCGTTCAAATTGTCAATATGATCAATGTATAGCTCGCTTTTTCTTCTCGATGTATCAATCGTGTAACAATATCATGTGTTTGTCAATACATGACTTGTGGTTTATCAACGTATGAATTGCATACCAAGAAAGAAGATGGATTTTTTTTTGTGTATTACTATTCTATCATGCGTCACGTTTGGGTGTATTTGTATGTGTATAAACTGATAAAGGAGGTATCATATTTAAATGGAAAATAATTTAAATAATAAAAAAAACTTTGTTAGGAATTGAAGGAGTGAAAACTACCGGTAGACATGTGTAAAATCTTCGTCTTCAAATTGAGTTCACAAATGTCATTATTTTCAAGTTATTTACAACATGCCAATATCTCAATCAATAATTTATATGCATTATTGATACATCCAAACTACTCAAAATGACTTCTATTCTTCCTACTTTAAAACACTAACTTATCAGCACCTTCCTCTATATATATATATATATATATATATATATATATATATATATATATATATATATATATATATATATATATATCGGCTGCTATTAGCCACAGTATTAACCTTAAAAAACACAAAACAATGTGCATCTAATATAATCGCTACGCATCATTGTAGATTTGACTTTGACTTTTATTAAATAATTATTAATAATGGCAGTTCTGTAAATTAGTGCAATGTTAGTGGCTTATTTAACACATTCTTATTGTTTTAATCCACATTAAACGAGCATTCATTGCTGCTTATCGTTATCTTCTTTATTATATTTTTTTTCAATTAATAATGCACACGAGCTTTTTATATGTAAATAAGTGGTTAGCTATTTTCGTATAACAATACATGATTTAACGCGATAAATTTTTGGTTACATTTACGGTGACACATTTTTAGTGGCACAAAGTTTCATGATACATTACTAATGACCCAATATTTTTTAGACACACTTCATTTTATGATGCATTTCTAATGATACATCAAGCTTTTTTATACATATTTAGTGACACACTTAATCATTTGATTCATTAGTGGTGATAATTTTTTGTTTACACATTTTTAATGACATAGTATAATTTTTTACACACATAATTTCTTGATACATTTCATGTGACAAACTAGATTTTTCAGCACAATTAATTTCATTATACATTTTAAGTAACACATTTAGTTTATTGATACATTTGATATCACACTTAGAGTTTTTTTGACACATTTAGTTTCATAATTCATTTCAACAACAATTTGTATTGTTATATACACAATTAACATTACATATCTTTTTTTTCCACAACATTATATATCATCTTATCCATAGACACGTTATCTATTACACAACCTCAGAGATCCAGAAACCATGTCACATCTAGAGTCAGATCTACTTATAAGCTACATCTAACTATACATCTCTATATTTAATAATTAATACATCAAGATATATGAAGTTCATATCTGATGCAACAAAACAATAGATCTTAGAAACAAGATCTAGAAGACTAGAAACGAGAGACTAAAAAAATTAATAAATCACCACTTTTCTAACCATAAAATCTGGAAATTACGAATAATATATAATGAACCAACAACCTCGATCAAAAAAATCATTGCAAACTCCAAGCCTTAACAAAACTGAAAAACTGTGTCATCTTGAACCAAGACGTATCACTTTCAAACAAGTATCACCTTAGCGAGTCGGTTTTTTGAATTTCATGTAATCCGTGGCGAGTTTTTGCATATCCGAATTTTTAGAGAAAGATGATCTGATTAATATGTTTAGAGAGAGAGAGAGAGAGGGATATTAGGTGAAGATATGATTTGGGTGGGTGGTTATAAATGAAGGAGTAAATTTTGGGAGTTGCGTTGTTCAAAAAAAAAAAATTTTGGGAGTTGAAACTTAAAATACCAATTATACCCTTTTAGGTATATTAATTATTTATTTCAGATTTTAACTTTTTTTTTAAAAAAAGTGACACTTGTTTGATTCTTATTCGTTCCTATTATAATCTACTTCAAAAGTCGCTCACCATAATGAACATAAATATATATAAATGTAACTTTATTTTCGTAATCTCTTAAACGCGGTAACCCATAACCTATCTACGAATCGTAAGGCTAGATGAGTTGATATCAATGTCAAAACCGACAGGCAATCTTGTAATTAAATTCAAAACGCTGAACTCTTGACTAGGAGAAAAGTGAACTTTGGGCCTTTCCCAAACAACTCAATGGAATTTTGCCAGTTCTCCTCTTCATGACCATATATGTAGGATTCAAGCTAAAATAAAAACCTACTTACATCTATCTCTGTAGTTCACGCCTGCCTTCTTTTGTAATTCAACATACAAATTAATCGAAGATAATTTGTTTTTGATTAATAATACTAATGATTTTAATGTTTTTAACCTAATCATGCCGCGATCACAAACGATGAATAAGTAAAAGCTTTGATGGTCAAGTCGATCTATGTGCCTATATTGTTCAGTTTTGGGAAAAGGTAAGTTGTTGTTTTTTTATCTGATCCATTACATCATAAAAGGATGTATTAGAATTCATACAAAATATAATAGTCATCATTTCTTATGGCACATGAGAAGTGTATTCTAAGTTTGTTTTAAATTTTAGGCACCGCTAATGATTTTGAATTTTAGGCCCTGGATTAAATGTTGTTGTTGATCGTATTTTCCTTGAGTGTTGATATAACAAGCGAGGGCTGCTCGAAATAGACACGAGGAATAAGACAAATTCAACAACAATATGGGTGTTTGTCTTCTTCATTCATGTACCGCGTGACTGGACGATTTGATAATAAATAACTATTGTTCAAACAAAGACAAGGTAGCAAATTTTGTTTTGACCGACTGTTATAATATCTTTCATTAAATGCTACAAATTTAGAAAATATAATATGTTGGGTAATGGACTTTGATGCGCGTCGATGAAGACTTCTTTTCGAACGCAGTTTTTACAACCCACTGCTAGTAAATTGCACTAATCGTCAAGAACAGAAGATGGTAGTTAATGGGTGTATGATCGTTTCTCTATAATAGACGCTAAGTAGTAGTACGTATTTATCTAAAACGTGGCGTCATAGCTGCATTCTTTAAATTTTTCAGATTTTTTAGGAAAACAAGTAAAATCTTGGGGTATAGGAGTTGGCACTTCTACTAAATTTAACTACTTACTAATTAAAACTAAAAACTAATTTACTAATGAAAATGTTAGCCTTAATAGTTTTATTGGCTTACTAAGTATTTACTTAAGAACTTGTAACGCTAAGCAAGTTGGATATCATGATGTATCATTAACCATGACGTTGAAAAATTTAAACTGGCTATTGGGCTAAATTAAAACAAATTTTATCTATAGCGAGAACTAATCCAACCCAACTAAGCTCATCCCAAAGCCCATTGTGGCATCTTGTATTTAGATATAAATACACCAACGAAGCTTATTCATGCGGTGTGCTCGAACGCAGGCGAAGGCTTTTCCGAAATAAACATCTTATCTTGTTTTCACTATTCTTCACATTACCCGCTTGTAGAACATCAAGTCACCATCTCTTCCTTCTTTATTTCATCTTCTTATAATGCTTAAGTGTTTCAGGGTTTCAATGCCTTCATCTCTTTCAGGATAAGGTGTGTTGCTGCATGTTTGATGTAAAAGTGTGGTCCCACAACGGTATCAATCGCCTAACATGGTGAGTGTTCGTTTGAAGTTTTTGTGGTAAGGGTTACCAGACTGCTCTAAAAGTTATCTCGCTTAAAGTTTACTTTTTGCACTAAATCTTTCTGGTGATTCTTATGGTTTATGGTTTTATTGTGTTAAAAAAGTCTAGTATTGGAAAAAAGTTCAAGCTTTAATGCAGTTTTTTTCATTAGTTTTGAACCGTAAGGCATTGATTGATTTATGCTTCTACCATAATATCTAAGCACTTTCAGAGAAAAAGGTCAAACTTTGTGTTATTTGAGTGTTTTTAAGGTCAAGTTGTGCAAGAGAAATTGTTGAATCGGCTGGAATTTTACGCTTAAAGGTCAAAAAAAAAAGTCAAAACCCTATTTTCTAATGATAACTTTTCAGAACCATCTTCGACGGCTACTGCACAGCCTCTTCCACTTGGATAAGTGTGTGGAACACTGACTTTGTGGATATCATTTACTGTGATAGTGTGCGATTTTGGTTTTAAACCTGCTTAATGACATAAGCATAAACACTTACGAAAGAACACTCACGATAAGCTAACACTTACGCTGTAAGATTTTACCACTAAGATTACACGCATAAGCTTACTAAGTTTTAAAGGTTACGCTTAAGACATCGCTTACGCATAAGAATCCTAATGAGGCGAATACTCACGCATAAGCACTAATTTCACGCTTTAAGAACAAACTTACAGTAAGATTTTAAGTGAAAACTTCAACCGGCCATAACTTTTGACCAGAATCATGCTCTACCCATCAAAACGACCGTGAGAACGGTGAGAATGAAACGTCAATGAACTAAAGGTCAACCTCAAGTCCTAAAAACGCTCCAATGTAAGTTATTGAGGTTTTTAAGTTTTCGACCAAATTTTCACTATACCAAACTAGCTTAATCGTCATCAATCACTACTCCTTTATCGCTGAATCAGACCGCTATCAACTTTATCATATCATACCTTCTCATCAATGGCAACTCAACAAGACATTCATGCACTGCGTTTAAAACCGCCCCTCCCATGTTGGAAAAATGCTAAGCATCTTCACGAACAGTCGTATGTTTGCTACATCAAGACCAAACCTAATGGAAAATTGATGATTCAATCCATCTTTAATGGACCCTTCATACTGACAAGTCCAAGACTCTCGAAATGCTGATACAACACCTCCCGCCCCACCATTTTCTCGCATTCAACAGAATCGTAATACACCGCAAAGGGACGTAAACAAAGTCGGCAGATGACATGAGCACTATATTATACAACCGTTTACCAAGAGACATCTTTGCTAGAAATCAAGTTGAAGGCGCTTTCGGGAACGCATTGAAGATTTTGTCATGGAACGTGAATTGGTCAACAAGTACGTAGAACAAGTTGCTAACCGTATCGGGAGAAGTTTACATCTACCTCCGTGAATCCATTGAATCCTACTCATGGAAGGTTTTGCACGCACTTAATGAGTCGAATGTAAACAAGTTGACACCCGTAACTATCGTGAGCAACATCAAGTTCTGAAAAAATCTTCTCCAAGAATGGGACGATATGTTACTATTGTCAACCAAACAAAAGACTTACATCAGCTGTAACTTTGATCAACTCAACGATTTTCTCTCAAACTAAAACCAGAATAAGTCGAAAAGAAAAGATTGGTAAAGAATCATGATCCATTGGCACTCATTGCAAAGCACTCACACTCGTGAACTCACAACAAGAAGCTTCATCATCTTCCCCACTAACAACAACTTCTTGCAAAGAATACATTCCACAACTACAAGTTGTTATCCTCAACAACAAATCTATCTACAGAACAACAACATTACGTGAACAAGGAATCACCGATCTTTGAAATGGAACAAGAACAAGCTTTTGTTAAATGTGGTTTGCATTTTTGGGTAAAGCATTCAGAGACGCTATTCCACACCAACTAACAACAACCAAAATGATTTCATCAAACACCTCGCACGTGCAACCGCATACCGCATGGGTCATCAGGACAAATGGTTGAGTTGCTGAGAATCAGCAGTGGGATATGCTACCGGATTTCACCGTAATCAGCGGTCTGCATCGGTAATCAACTGGGTCGGCCTGCTGGAAATCGATGGGGACAAAATGTCGGGAATAGAGCAACCGGGTAATCGTAATGGGGAATGTTGCGCCCTACCGCGAATTATGGAACAGGAATCGTGGTAATCGTGCGTTATAACTGCCAAGTGGGTACGTATGGCACGCAAATTGTCCAACTAAGCCGGTGCCAGCGGATCTTTATTCTCATAAAGCCTATCATGTTGGTAAAAAAAGGAACAATCGGACTTCAATTGAAAGTCGAGGAACATGACTTCATGCCATTATGGATGATTTGAAGACCTCGAAATCAATGCAAACTGATTTTCATGGTATAAATCTTCAGAGATCTAAGTACGACACCATCAAGACCTCCCGCCTATGACGCCAATGCAAGATCCGAGGTACCAATCATTGATCCATGCTATAACAAGTCATATTTGATGTGTTTACTTAGTGACGACAAGATATGCGCGCGACATCAAGACCTACTTATGATACATACCGACAATCCGAAAGTAAATCAAAATCCGTGATGTGGATCCTGGAGAGTCGCTACAAATCTACGCATGAGGAAACACGCATTATTTTGAATCATTAATCAATAACTCGTGGCATTGAAATCGAGAAAAGAACGGGTCAATCGCTGGCGTTAAGGCCGCTAATGCTAAATCAATGACCGAGCTCGAGAGTTACAAGGAGAATGCAAAACCTTTGAATTTCGTGAAAACAAAGAATCGTGAATTAGAAATTGGTTATCGAAATTTGTTTTCTAAAGAAAAAGAATTGCAACTCAAGTATAACACACTTGATGTGAATTTGAACTTGAAAATTAAATCTTTAAACAAGGAAATCTCAGATCTAAATGACCAACTTTCAAAACAAAATGCAATGTTTTCTGATCTTCAAAAAGAGAAGAAGCGGCTTGATTACCGATTTTTCAAAAGAAGATTCTCTTCTTGATGAAATTCTTGACAAAAATGAGAAAATCAAATCCTTGGAAAACTTGCTTCTTACAACGGTCATTCAAACTAAATCAAACAAGATGCTTTCTAATCAAGTAAATCCACGTTTTCATACTTCACATAGAATGGCACTTGGTAACGACCCTTTTTCGTTCCTCAAGAAAGCTCTTAAACCTAAGAATGTGTTAAACAATGGAAATGCTTTACATGAACCCATTATTGTTCGTGGATTCTTCTATTGAAACGTTGGAACTATCTAAGGAGAGTAGAGAAAGAACGAAACAAAAAGGTCCGGAAATCAAACCTATTGATTACAATAAATGGAACAAAATTTCTGGAATCACTTTTGTTAATCAAAAGAAACGCCAAAGTTCTCCACCACACCAAATGTTTCAAACAAAGAGTCAACACCAGCCCAAAACCACCGTTGTCTCTAAATCTCTTTCGAATATTGAACAAATGTCTTCAAACAATCCTTTTAACACAAGTGATGCGAGAAGTAGTTTAGATAATGTGAAAACTCGAATTGCGGATCTTCAAGAGACTGTTAAAACTAAAACCACTATTACACCTAATAACTGATTCTCTAGTTTTGATATCGAACAGAGAAAGTTTTTTGAAACTCAAATTGCCCCTCACCTGACTAACATCAACTCAGTGGTAATTCATTTTGAACAAGCTTTTTTGAAAGAAACAGTTGACTTTGTCAAGGACCATAAATCCCTGGTAAAGCAAGCTAATGACTGTGTTGAACAAATTAAAGTTTTAGAAACTTTAAATGACTCTCTTCAAGATGTTCTCGACTACATGATATTATGTCCATTATTTTACAAACATATTCTGTTGAAGATCATGAAAGACTCCAGTCTGATACCTCCGAAATTGTTTCAAAATATGAAAAAGCTCTTGAAAAACTTGAAAAAGAAAATGTGTCATATTTTAAACAACTTGATCGAAAAACCGAGGAATGCAAGTATGACAAACTGTCGTATGAGCGTGCCTACAATGACATGAAAGCAAAAAATGATCTTTTGAGGGCTCAGCTGGAAAGTCAAAAAGGAAAGGAAGTGGATACTAAGAATACAAAACCATTGACTGAGGAGAAAGAAAATGTTCCCAAACCGGTTTTCAAACCAAAAATGTCTGTTTCTATGCCTCATCCAAAAGTCAATGAGAAAAATGACTTGTCAAAACCAGTCACTCCACCTGCCTTGCCTATACAAAATGTTGACAAAGGAAAAGTGGTATTAGAGAAACCAACAGTTTTAGCACTGACTTTTAAGATGAGTACCACTAATGCGTCTGCCTCCACATCTAAAACATATGGAACAAACGACATAAGTTTAGAAAAGCACTCTAAAGAGACTAGGAAAGCTGAAACCACTTCTCTAGATAAAAATGTGAATCCTAATGAGTGTGCCTTACCTTTTACAGGACTAGGAAACACCTCTAGGAGCAGCAGACTAAAGCCTAAGAGCAATACAAGGAACAATAGAGTCTCGCATGCCTCTACGAGTAGTTGCTTGAATAAAGAGAAGAAAGTAGAAGAACACCCTAGGAATTTACCGCTTTGTAATAAGAAAGAAATTTCATCTGAATGTAATGAACCTATGAACTCTGCTAAGTTTAATGAATCGTTTGAATCTGTTTGTTTGACTTGCGAGAAATCTTTACCTAATGTTCATGATGAGTGTATTTCTAAGAATGAGATTGTTAAGCCTGTTCAGAAGAACGTTCCTAAAAGATCTTATGCTAAACGAGTAGGAAGACTAGTTGCAAGACTTAGGCTTTACACTACTGATAGGAAGCATAGCGTTTACTTTAGGGATGGCATTTGGAAACCTACGGGTAGAACTTTCACACTCCAGAATGGTAGAATGAGTGAAGAACCTGCCTTCCCAGTAGATAACTTCTATGAGTGTGATCAGGATTTTACCTCTAACCCAAAGGAACCAAAATCAAAACGGTTTCCAAAATATTCTTCTTCTGTTATTGGCAGGTTATCGAAATATGTCTTTGGATCGTCGACTCGGGTTGCTCCAAGCACATAACCGGGAATCTGAAGCTGCTGATCAACTTCGTCTGGAAATTCATGGGAACCGTTGTGACAACCCGTACTTTCAGGTCATTTCTCGAAACGATTTATGCTTCACTATTTCAACATTTATCGTAAACTTGGTTTACGTGTTCCAAATTCGCGTAACCTTTATGGTTTAGCGG
>OU343216.1:64139487-64187737 GCA_910596185.1 Chrysanthemum makinoi | reverse complement strand
TAATGAATGTTTGCACAAGGGTGCGCCCATACGCTGTAAGTTAATTTAAAACCGAATGAACTCACCATCGCAAAGAATCCCTACCAAGATTCTTAGATACATAGCGTAGTACCTGTAATAAAGGTAAATAAATGTACAAAGAGATTAGCATGTATGGACAAAAACCTAGTAAGGGCAAGTGACAATCACGAAAGGTAATAAGTGGCATACCTTGGCTTGAAATCAAATAAGGCAACGGAGGCTTAGCATAATTTTGATGAAATAGAGGGTTGGGAGATTGGCATTATCACTTGTGTACAAATGTGATCTATATGAAGATTTGATATATATTAAGAAAGGTTGTATTATTATTTTACTATTAATAATGTACTTATTAATAGTATGAAAAGTATGATCCGTTTATTTTAATATGGAAATAGTAATAGGGAAATTTTTGGTTAATTTGTTATAAGTGTTAATACAAATAAGCTGTAAAAACGTTTATTTATATTTTACGATCTTCTAATGTTTTGTCGATAACCAAACGTAAAATCATTTTAACGAAACAAATAGAATACGTAAATAGTTTGAGTTAATAGTTTTGTAACACACTTACGTTTTCACATAAAACACTAAAACAAGCATAAGTGATTTTATGATTTAAATATATATGTAAAACAACTAATGTTTACATATTGGGTTAGCACATACTTAATCTAAGTATACTAAAATGGGTAAAAACATGTATATACTAAAATGGGTAAAAACATGTTAATACTAAAATGGGTAAAAACTAGCAAATGGTATTGACCCATAACCCATGGTTTTATATATACCACTTAACCAAGTTCATTGTATCCTTAAGATACATTGTATCTAGAAAGAAAACAATGGATCAACCCATAACCCATGACCCATGACCCATAACTAAAAATACCTATGGGCAAAGAGGAGCGTTCCACGGATCCCTAGCTTTGTGCTAGCCGGATCCCAAGTGGAAGGGATCCGTGGGACACGGGGAACAGTAGAGAATTTTCTCTATAAATAGAGAGCCATTTCTTCTTTTCTATGCATCACTTTACACACATACTTCCTCAAAGTATTCTAACCCTCTAACCTCAGATCTGTGTGATGTAGTTTGTCTTTTGTTTTTGTGTGATCTTCTAGGTTCCTCTTAAAGGAGAGATCACCACTTGAAGACGTGCAAGCTCAAGTCCATGAGTTGCCATGCTTCGTCATCATCAAGACAAATAAGGTTCTCTTTGTTGATAGTTCTCTATAGATGTTGGGTTGAAGGCATTAGTGAAGAATGCCGAAAGTGTCAAGATGAAAGCATTAGTGAAAGGTGCTCATCATCCGTGTCAAAGCATTAGTGAAGAATGCCGAAAGTGTCAAGATGAAAGCATTAGTGAAAGATGTTCATCATCCGTGTCAAAGCATTAGTGAAGAATGCTAAAGGTGTCAAGACGAAGGCATTAGTGAAGGGTGCCAAGCGTTGTGTCAAAGGTATTAGTGAAGGATGTCGAAGAATCAAATCAAGTCGCATTTGGGAAGAATGCCTAGGTCGTATAATCGATGAGGTGCATCGTTATACATATAAGTATTTGTTTGTTTGTTTCCAAGGATGGTGATATCCTTGATGAAGGTGTAACAAGGAGTAGATCTCCTTGAGATTAGGTGTTGTGTCGTGAAGGGTAGTAGTTCCTCCATAGTAATGGAACTAGGTGCTTAGCCTAGTACCTAATAAAGGGTAGGCGACATTGTGATAGGATTAGTTCTCCTAAGGTGTGAAAGAACTCGGTGGTTAGCCTAGCACCGTATAAAGGGTAGGCGACGTTGTGTTAGGTGTGGTTCGCCTTGGTGTGAAAGAACTCGGTATTTAGCTTTGTACCGGAAAAAGGTTAACGACGTTGTGAAGGCTTCTCCGCCACAAGGAGTTTGTGTAGTGCTTACGAACTCTCGAGTAGGTGACTCGGGGAGTGGAGTAGGGCAAGGAAGGTGTCCTTGTAGCCGAACCACTATAAATAACTTGTGTCGTGGTGATGTGCTTCTTACTCTTTATGTTTCATTACACGTTTATATATCTATCTATCAACGTCCAACATAAACAATCAAATAGATTGATATAAGTCGATCTAAATATTTAAAAGGAAGTTTTAAAATGGTAAAACTATTCAACCCCCCCTTCTAGTTTTCCACAATTGGTATCAGAGGTTCATTACCAAGTTTCTTAGAGTATGTTGTACTTTAAAAACTTGATACGATCCATGTATGTTTGAAAACTACAAAGAAGGATTACTTTTGTCATATTTTAAAAATAATTATATTGTTTATTGTTGGACAATGATAGAATGCTCTAACATTTTTTTTCTTAAGCATTATCCATACTTTGATTTGGAGTTACCAAGAAGAGCATAAAGAATTTATCTAAATATTTCTTTTCGCAAAAAGAATGTTTAGTATTCTTACAACATAAATCTGGAGATTCCAAGAAGATCACAAAACATCTAAATACTTCTTTCCTTAAAAAGACTATTTAGCCAAGGTATGATTACTAATCACTTACTTTTTATTTTATCATTAAAATCTTAGTTGCATGATTTATTAGTAATTGTTTTAGTAGTTATCTATACTAAAGTCACCTTCAAGAATAGTATTTTTCGACTTATTTGTATAGAATACACTACGAATTCGTAATAATGACGTTTTGGTTATTTGATAACCATTATCATTATTCATCACAAAGGATTTATTGACACTCCATCTACGTCAATAAAAATCTATGTGAAACTTCTTACATTATGATAAAATGGGATTTTATTATAATATTTGAAAAATAGTTCCCAAAGAATTATGACCAATTCTTTAAAAGGAAACTACGTCTAATAAGATTAGCTTAACATCGTCAAAACATCAACCACAAGTTTTAGAACCTAGAACATCAAAACCCTAGGCGCTTTAGAACTTCCAAACTAAAGGTATCAAAGAATGCTTGAGCTGATTTTTGCTGTTATGCCGGATCCCTGGACTTACACTATCCGGATCCCAACTGAGAGGGATCCGCGGGATCCGTGCAACAGAAGACAGTTAAATGAAAGAATGATCACTGTGGATGTTCCACAAACTACTTTCCCCTTAGAGACTCACGAACAAAAACCTTACTACTGTTCACAGGAGCAACTTGATCATCTCTCAAGCATAACAATCACTTGTGTAAGTATAATCTTCACTACATTGTTGATTTCATTCTTTGATTACTAGGATTACAAGTTCTTCATTTTAGAGGATGGGTTCAAATGGGTTTTTCATAATTTGTTACCACATTGTTTTCTAAGATAACCCAAATCAAAGAAACAACATTGTTAATACAAATTAAACTCATTTCTTGAATTCAATAAAAATGAATTGAGCAAAATTGTGATCAAACCCTCTAGATTACTATTCACAATTAACACCACATTGTGGTTGTATTGTCTAGGAACAATCATGCCAATCAACAAGCAACAAGATTACCAAGACACCACTCACTACATACCCATGTACCATAGGAAAGATGGTTTAAGTCCGGACGATAGGAAAGCCTCTAAGTTGCTTGAAAGGAGACTCTTTCATGAAGGTAAAGTTGTTGATCCATCATTTCTTGCAAATACCGACATGAGGGAAGTATTTGGAACTATTGGCTTTGATTGTTTATTGGATATAAACGAGGAAATTTGCCCGGTCTTTATGCTTGAATTCTACAAGACAATAGGTATAATTAGTAATGATGATGGGTCCATTTCAATTGAATTCACCATCAATGAGCGAGAGTTTAGTCTTTCACTTAAGGAGTTTGGAAGAATAATAGGGGTGCCACATGATGGTGTTTGCATGTACTCTAATGAGTGGTCATTGCAGGAGATACACTCTATGGTTGATCATCACGACATTTATCACGTAACAATCCCGGAAGCAACCACGGTAAAGGATACCGTGTTTATGCCAAGAGCATCCCCATCAAGAGTTACTAGGAAGTCGAAAGTGATCTATAGAGATCCTTTTCCAAATGGAGCTCTGGAGATGTATGCTATAGAAATGGAAGATGTGGGGAGAATGTGGTGTGTCTAGTAGGAAACAAGGATTACCCCAATGCAGGTATAAGCTTCATGATCTATTGTCTTGTGACCGAAACTCGTTTCAACATTGCCTACTACATGGTCAAGAGAATGTCAAGTGTAAGAAGCATGGAAGATGGTGCCCGTATGCAATGCTTCTAACCCATCTTGCCAAATTCATCTTTGCATTAGACCCTTCCCCACAATCCTTGGATCATAGCTTTTGCAATAGGGTTATGGTACCATTAACCGAGGGTAGAACAACACGGTTTATGGTGGAAGGCAAGAGGCCACACCCACCCACTGATTCCTCGGACGAAAGGGAAAGGCAAGGAGAAGGTGGAGGTGAAGGGAGTAGTAGCAACCCACTTGAAAATATCGATCTTGACCCCTTTGACTACATTAACCAATTTCCAAACATCCCTAATGAATCACCCGAATGGCAACAAACTAAGGGAATCTTCAAATGCTTCGCCAATTTCTTAAGGAAGAAGAAGTGAAGATAATTTGATAAAGAGTGGAGGACGGGAAGAAGTGAAGGAAGAAAGGAAAAGTCTTAGGACTCAAGTGCATGATGAACAATTTCAAACAATGGTTTGTAAACCTTTTAATTATGCTTGTAGTTTGTAGGTATTGCCATATCTTGGCACTTAAACAATCCTAACGTAGGTACTTGGGAAATGAGATTTTACGACCCCTTGAGTGGTCGTCGTCACTCATTCTAGGAATTTTAGCTCTTCCTACCTTGGTATACATTATATTAGTTGTGCTATTGTATTTAGTCCCCGTAGAAATAACTAGGAATGCGTTTGATAAAGTGCAAAGATGCACATTTCTAAAAGCTCTCTGATCTGCAGTAGGCGGATCCAGCTTTTGAACTGCCGGATCCCTCCCATGAGGGAACCGCGGGATCCGTAGCATCTGATATGAAATATAGATTTAGCTACACCAAAACAACCTATTAGATCACCTCTAACAAGTCAAACATAAGATACTAGAGCCAACTAAGTCTTTCTCAAATAATGGAAAATCTCACTCTCATCTATGATTTATCTAGGATACATTTTTGAAGTATTTTTGATTTATCAACTAGTCAAAACTCACCATAATTCCGCTCCAACACTCACACATTATCTATCACGCTGGATAGCACTTAGTTAGGTATGTCTTTCAATTTTAGCAAATTGATCTCAATCATCCTTTAATCAAAATTAGGGTCAAAAATTAGTTTTTCATTTCTTCTTATTTTTAAGGATTTTAGTAAATTCCTATTAGGACATCATCTGACTTCTAGGACTTGTTATCACCATTTCTCCACATCAAATTAAATGGAATCATTGTCAAACATGTAGTTAGACTACCCAAGGTCAAATTCTCTTGGACAAAACCATCATTAAGCACCATTACTTGTTATGGTTAAGGATTTGAGATATCCAACAGCTAAAGACTTCAAAATTAAGTCAAACCCTCAAAACCCATTAATAACAAACCTTACAAAAGCATAATGATTTCACCTAGACCTTGTCTGATAGCCGAATCCCTGGTCTTTAACCAGGCGGATCGCTACTGAGAGGGATCCGCGGGATCCGTAGATGCAGAATGCATAAATCAGCTTCCATATTCAAATTCAAGTCACCCTTTGGTTCTCTAACCACTCTTAGCATACATTAATTATCCTCCTAGAGCTGATCAAAACCCCAAGAGCATGCTTAGTCCTCTAAGTGGCCAAGAATTTAATTTCCTAATTCAAAGTTATCCTTTATAAACCAAACAACCTTAGGATTAAGACACCACTCTCAATCACATCTCAAAATCAGCAAGAGTTTCTTACTAGCACCATCATCACTATGACTAAGGCTCCTAGTGCTAACTCATCCACTCAAGAACCACCCAAGAAACTTGCTAGAATAATACATGAAGTTTCCTCAACTGAATCATCTCCGGTTAAGTCCACCAATGCTAGGATTTCTCCCACACGGAGGAAACCAATCAAACTAATTTCCAAGAAAAGTGTTCCCACTAGGAGTTCATCACCTAATTCTACTATACCAAACATACCCTCCACAACTCAACCAACATCATTAGTACCTAGAGCCACCTCACAATCATTATAAGATCCTCAACCCACTTCACTTCAAACTCAAAACCATGACAAGGATTGCTATCATTGTAAACATAGTGAAAGATTGAAACATGAACTAGATAGATTGATACATGAACTACAAGCTCAAACTAAAGATGTTTAGGAAAACTCATCTCATCATTTATCGTCATTAAAGCTTTTAATCTAAAGTTTGGAATAACTCATTAGCATTAGCTTGGAGCACTTGTTTGGCTAGTTCATTCTCTTAGTTTTAGAGATTTGGTTGTGTATCTCTTGTTTTATTGAATGAATACTTATATGCTATGATTATTTAGTGCATTGTGCTTGTTATTTCACATCTTCATTAGCATTGAATGGAACATTCTCATTGCTGAAGAAACTATCAACCAGATAGCCGGATCCCTCCCAAATACCTAGACGGATCCCTCCTTGAAAGGAACCGTGGGATCCGTGGTACAGAAGCACAAATTTCTACTAACTTGAGTTTTATTTGCAGGAAATTTTGCACTATACTCTTGTTTTCTAACCTTTGTTTTTGTAGTTATTCAAAATACACATGAAGATATTGACACCATAAAGCTAGGGGAGCTTTGTGTCAAACAACATTGCAAAATCATTTGCAACTTAATCCAATTTGGATTACACTTCATGACACCCCATTGCAACATTGCAATATTCAAGGGGGAGCACATTTTCGTCACTTAGACGAACCATTTGCAACAATTAGATTATTCTACGTCATGTCCTTGACGCCCTTTCAAAGGGATGGACTCGTTGAGGGGGAGTTAAGACGAGTACCATTCCCGTCACTCTTTACATTTTTTTACACATACCTTTTCTTATAAATTGTGTTAGTTTCTTTTAACACTTTTTGTTTCGACAAAAAGGGAGGAGAAGAAAGTAAAAAAACTACAAACAAACTTTTAATTTTAGATTTTAAAATAATTTTATGTTTTGTCATCAACAAAAAGGGGGAGATTGTTACAACAAATAAGCCGTAAAAACGTTTATTTATATTTTACGATCTTCTAATGTTTTGTCGATAACAAACGTAAAATCATTTTAACGAAACAAATAGAATACGTAAATAGTTTGAGTTAATAGTTTTCTAACACACTTAAGTTTTCACATAAAACACTAAAACAAGCATAAGTGATTTTATGATTTAGATATATATGTACAACAACTAATGTTTACATATTGGGTTAGCACATACTTAATCTAAGTATACTAAAATGGGTAAAAACATGTATATACTAAAATGGGTAAAAACATGTTAATACTAAAATGGGTAAAAACTAGCAAATGGTATTGACCCATAACCCATGGTTTTATATATACCACTTAACCAAGTTCATTGTATCCTTAACATACATTGTATCTAGAAAGAAAACCAAGTTCATTGTATCCTTGACGTTGTGATAGGATTAGTTCTCCTAAGGTGTGAAAGAACTCGGTGGTTAGCCTAGGACTGGGTATAAAGGGTGGTAATAACGCTGTGTTAGGTGTGGTTCGTCTTGGTGTGAAAGAACTCGGTATTTAGCTTTGTACCGAAAAAAGGTTGTTTAATGCTAGAAAGGCCCGCCACAAGGAGTTGGTGTAGTGCTTACGAACCTCGAGTTGTGACTCGGGAGTGGAGAGGCAAGGAAGGTGTCCTTGTAGTCAACCACCTAGTCAACTTGTGTCGTAAGGATGTGCTTCTTACTTTTTATGTTTCATTACAAGTTTATATATCTATCTATCAACATCCAACATAAGCAATCAAATAGATTGACATAAGTCGATCTAAATATTTAAAAGGAAGTTTTAAATTGGTATAACTATTCAACCCCCCCCCCTTCTAGTTTTCACAAATAAGTTTTTATGTGTAGTGTGTTTGTAATGATATGAATAAATCAATTGACAACCCATGTGTGGCCCTTTTTATTTTTCTTGGAATGGACGGTCAAATGTCATGATTAAATGGACGTCCAAATGAAGAATAAATGAACTGGAGTTGTGGAGTTTCAAAAAGAAAGATTATATGTACTGTACAACAAATTTAGATGTAAATGTGTACATACTTTTTACGTCGTGGTTCCCATTGTTTTTTGAATGAATGTTACACGCATTCCAAGGTTTCGTGATGCAAGGTATAGTATGATTATTGGTTTATGTATGCATGTTATAAGTGTGTTTAGTGTAGTAAAGGTTGCTATGAATCCATTGTCTAGTCATTAATGGCTTATGTGTGAATGAATATATCAATAGATGGTGCATGATAAAACAATGAAAGTGCTGTTGGAGATAAGTTTAAAACTCTTAGTACAAACGATAAAATCTATGTTTATAAAAAAACTGAATCATCTTCTCGCAATATGCTAGCGCGACGTCATGGATCATCAACGTGAACGGTAGACCATGTGCCAATCGATATAAAAAATATACAAAACCCACACACCACAATCACCAAAAACCTTGCTGAACGCCGCTAACCTAAATGAAATCTATAGTCATCTTGATGTATTCCAGTTTATCAAAAACGTTTGCTTGCTCTAGAACAACTGGTAGTTTGGCCTGTAGAATAACAGAAACTGTTAAAATAAATAGACGGTGATCTGTTTTCGAAAAATGTAAGTATTATGAATCGAAATAACCACGTTTGTCACCAAATTATTGATGAAATATAGGTGTTTGTTCAAGCTGGATTAAATATGATATCTAGTTTCATGTTGTAAATTATATATGTGTTCAAAAGTATTATATGTTTTTATTCGTGATTCATAAACAACTTTCGAACATTTGACATGTGCTTCCAAATATTTTTATTCATAATAGATTTCATTTCAATACATTAAAGGATAACAAAATACATCAACATTGCAACGACATTCATGAAGATACCAAAACACAAAATATGACAATCACAGAACGTGACAGAGACCACATAACAACAAGGAGAGGATTAATAATTTTGCACAGCTTTCCGTAAAGGAGATTTTTTGAGAACTTGGAGCTGAGTCTCACTCATTAGCTTCATCAGCGTCCTATTTTTCTCAAGCTCCTCGTCCTGAATTGCACGCAGGATTTCCAAAACAGCACTGGCAAGCCTGGACCCAACCACGCAGTCCAACTGCTTGATTTGCTGGCCCTCACAGGTAAACGCAGTTAGGTCGATCACCTTTGCATGCATGTCACTTAAGAACTTGAAGTCACGTTCATTTTCACGCACAAACACGTTGTTAACCATGTATTTAAGTACGTTATCCATTTCTTTTGTAGTAAATTGTGTTGTGGCTAGTGTGTGTCCCCTGACAAAAGTTGTATGATATTGGGATATATGATGTCCGTTTATATAACCCAAATAGGGTGGGGGGAAAGAGCGGGGGTGGGGTGACATGGAGTTTATTTTGAATTGAAGTCTATCTGAATTAATGTGGATAGTCAAGTGGTGAATAGTTGAGTCATGTCAAGTAATTACTGTTGCACATTAGGCCAAGTTTAATTAATGAAGCTTCTTGATAAGATTTTAAAATGTACCTTTTTGAGGGGTCATGTAAGCCCTTATTTGATCACTTTTGTATCCGTTATTACTTAATATCGTTCCTTTTCACTTTTTAGGTCTCTTGAAGGCAAATTGCTGTAATGGCACTTATTTGGACGAAAAGGTGCGAATATACGAAGAAAATGGCCAAAGTCAAGAATCAAGACACTCAGGCTGAAAACATATGACGGCGTCACCGTTATCTGCGACGCCGTCGGAGGATTTTGTGACGGGACATAAGCCAAAACTCTTATTTTCAAGTGACGATGTCAAGTTATAAAAGAGAAGGCCGTCGCAACTCAGACGGCCTAGATTCAACAGCACGGCGCCGGCTGAAGAGGACGGCGTCAAGCAGAAGTGACGCCGTCACAAGTCTAACGTGGCCAAGATGAAACCCTAATGACGGCGATCCGACGGCGTCACAAAATATAAGGTGACGCCGTCACATGTAATCTATATAGAATCCGAATTTTTCAGTGTGTAGTCTTTTGGAGTAAAAACCTAAACCGAACCAAGGCTGGCTTGTACAGTATTTTAGGGTTCCAAACCCTATCTTACATCAAGATAAGTGCTTTACTTCATTAATACAATTATGTCTTTGATTATTTGTGTGTATGCTTACATGTTCTCCATGTCCGGCTAATTTACTTTTGTGTTTGCTTAGGGAATATGAAACCTAATTATTGAATATTGATTGGTTGTCTCTTATCTTAGTTTGTTAATGATCTAGTAATGCGATAGGTCATTCATTGTGTACTTAATGCTTGATTAAATCTTTGTGAACCTTAGAATATAACTCCTTGAGTAGTTGTAAGCTAAACCATCCAAAGAGTGCCTTAGAGTAAGAGTTTATTATCCCTAGTGGGTTTTGTAGACGAGACCCTTGGTAAGTTCAAAGAGTTAGGGAGAAACGCATACCCTACAATTTTAGACACACAACGCAACTAAGAATAAGGACGTGACAATTCAACCACCAATAGGAGATAATTAAGGAGTAGTAAAACCTAAGTAAATACATCTTTAAACTATCATACGAGCACACAATAATTAGACATAGACTACATACACCTTAGATTAGATAATTAGATAAGTAGAGTAATCGATAGAAATACCAACCCCCAAATCCAAACCCCGAGATTCGTACCTTTCAATTTCCTAAAAAAACATAAAAAGATAAAAAATAATCTTCCTCAACCCCAACCTTAGCGTAGTAACTTCTCACTAGAATTCCTATTCCCCTAGAGAACGATATCAATACCCGTGGCTTACCCTAATTACTACACTACAACGATTAGGTTCACTGCCTAGGGTGTTATAAAACTTGCTCGAAGAAAAGGAAGTTCCTTTGACCCCGAACGACACGTGTAGCGTAATCAAGTTTTTGGCGCCGCTGCCGGGGAATAGAATAGCTAGTTAGTAGTCCACCTCGTTTAGGTTTCTTTGCTTGATTCCTATCAAGTAAAATTTTCTCATTCTTAGCTTTCTCATAGTCTATCCCCCTTCTTCGTGACCTTTGTTCGTAATCCCATCACTTTTCATCATGAAAGGTGATAACCCACCAAACAACGCTTTACCACTTAACAAATACATACCGCTTGATCCAGCCTTTGTCAACCTACGAACTCTGTTGGTAAAATCAATGAATGAGGAGGATAGTGCTTATTTTAATCTTTACCCCACTAAGGAAGAGGTTGCCTACCATCAATACATAATCGATAATCCCGAATCATTAGGATATGCCCAAGGATTAGAGAGGAAACTTGAACCTAAAAATCGCTTGTATGATCGGGTATAGAAGTGTCGACCATGCTTACATAGATACGGAATCTCCCATTAATGTGATGTCATCTGCTATCTATAATGACATTATGAATGAGTGTTGGGATATGAAAGTGCTGAAGATATCAAAGTACTGAAGATATCAAAGTACTGTAAGATATCAAAGTACCAAGCTGCAGTACTGTAAGTCGCGAAAAGTACCGAAAAAGTCAAAGAGTCAGTAATCGCTAAAGATAAAGTCAAAGTACGCACAATGAAGTCAGTACTGCAAGAACAAAGAATCTGTATATCGTTTATAGAAAGTATAATAACTCTAGAATATTCTAGATAGATTACTTGTCATACAAGGTTATCAATTGTAAACCGACTAGGATATCCTTGAGCCTATAAAAGGACTCCTAGATTGGCATTAGAGATATGACTTATGACATATGACTTACGATTTTAGAATTAGAGTTTTAGAGAAAGTTCGATTATCTTAGATTTGTATTAGAGTATCTCATAATAAGCATTTAGAGTTTATAATAAAAGATTATTCTTCTTAGCTTTGTTAAGTAAATTCCGCGTACTTAATAAAGATTACTCAGTGTTTCTTTGTTAATAACTTAGGATTTATCCGAGGTTATTAAACCTTAACAAGCTAGTTAAGTTAGTTTGATTAAAGTATATCGATCCAACAAGTGGTATCAGAGCTTGTGTGGAAACTCTGACTAGGAAGAAACCCTACTTCAACAATATTCAAGATGTCGACTGAAGTTGTTCCACCACCCTCCATCACCTCACTCATAATTCCAATAATCAAGAAGGGAGAATATGATCTCTCGTGCATGAAGATGAGGCAAGATACATTGCCATCAAGCATGCATGCTCTTGGAATGTTATTGTGAATGGGAATGAAGTTGTAGCACTCTCATTGATATTCCCGCCAACCAAAGGCACCTAAACTCAGATAATAAAGAAGAACCTTAAGGAACCAAGAGAAGGCACTCAATATTCTCTTATCCGCCATTCCAGATGGTCATCTTCTCAAATTTCATGATGCTAAAGATGCTAAGCAGCTCTGTGCTGCTCTCAAGACCGATTTGGGAGGGAATGAAGCCTCTAAAAGATGCACGAAATTTGCTAAAGCAACAGCTTGAAACTTTCACGCTTGGTGAAAAGAGAGTCTTGATGCTGCGATATGATAGGTTTCAGAATCTCTCAACATGTTGGAGCTATACAAGCGAAGTATCATTGAAGATGCTAACTTGAAGTTTCTAAGGAGTTTGCCATCCTCATGGCATGTGATTGCTACAATGATCAGAGGACAACAAGGTTTAGATGTCATGGACTTTGATGATCTTTATCATCAACTTAAGGTGTATGAGCATGAGATGAGTGGTCAAACAAGTTCTAAGTCTCACAGTATTGCTTTTCTATCCTCTGAGAAGAAGGCCACTTTCCAAAAGTACTGCTTCTCCTCAAAGTACTCAAAGTACTGCTCTATACACCCCTCATATGTTCAACAAGTCCCACCAACTACCACTATGGCCTCAGATGAAGTTATGTGCTCCTTCTTTGCACAACAAGCTAGTTTACCTGTCACTTATGAAGAAGATCTAGCACAAATTGAAGAAGATGCACTTGAAGAAATTGATATCATGTGGCAAGTTGCTATGATCACTGCAAGAATCAAAAAGTACATGAAGAAGACAGGCAAAAGCATTGATTTCAAACCCAAACAGGGCATAACTTTTGACAAATCTCAAATTGAATGCTTCAATTGTCAAAAGACTGGTCACTTTGCAAGAGAGTGCAAGTTTGCTAAGTATCAAGCAAACAGGACATCTGAGAAGCCAAAACTTGAGCTTAAGGAAATTCCCATTATTGAAACAAAGGCTTTGGTTGCTCAAGAGAAATTATCAGAAGTTGACTGGAGTGAAGAGTTTGATGATGAACCTGTGACTTACTGTATGATAGCAGTGGAAGATGCAGTTGAAGACACAAAGGAAGCATTGGACCTGGAGTACTGCTTTTGATGAAGTATCTGAACATGCTGCTTTGGAATCTAATGATGGCTTTGGCAGATTTGACTGGAGCAAGGAAAGTGAAGATGATCCTGCTCAACTCGCATTGGTGGCTACTTCACCAAATCAATCTCCTATCTCCGAGGTATGCTCAAATTGCTATGATTTTTATCATAAATTGCTTAGCAGTTATGTGATTGAGAGAGATAATTGTGTTAAGGCTAGGTTTGAGGTAGCAGGTTATCAAATAACCTTAGAATCTATGGAAGCCAAAATTTTAGCACATGAAACTAATGAAGTAGCTTGGGCTGAAAAATATGCACAACAGGATTACCAGTTAAAGCTTAGTGAATGGAAATTAAACTGTAAAATTGCTGAAATTGAGAAATTAACTAAGGAAAGAGATGATTTGTTAGCTAAGTTTGTTGCTTGGGGTGAAGCCGTTTGTCACATGTTTCTTATGTTCAAAAACAAAGAAAGAGCTTATCTTAAACTGGATTAGGTTTTGGTATGATTTTAGTAAAATAGAAGAAAACCAATCTAGTAATCACGATGAAGGTGAGTATGAGGATATAACCACTAGTGATGAAGAACTCATTAATTATGTAGATACATCTAGTAATGATGGTTCATTAAGTGACTCACCTCCTGAATATAAGAAAGTTAATGATTATCATGTTCCACATCCATCGGCATTCATCAACCCTTAGGCCTCGATGTTTCTCGCTTTGGAATAGACAGTCTAGAGTTTAGGAAAAAGCTAGTTGCTAAATCTAGGTCTGAGACACCCAAAGAAACTGTTGAAAACGATGTTCAAAATCAAGCAGTACCTTTAAATCAAAGTACTGCTTCACAAGCAGCACCTTCTTCAAAATCTTTTCAAAAAAGATCGCTAAACCTTTTTGGGATAATTTTGGTCAAAACAAGTTTAATCACTCACCAAGAAGGCAAAATAATTTTGGGTATAGACATAGAAGAAATCACTTTGGTCATATGGGTCAAAACCTGTGTTTTGTGTGTTATAGTCCTACTCACTTAATCAAAGATTGTGACAAACACTCAGAATATCTAAGCAAGTTTCTAAGGAATAAGTCTACCAATCGAAAACCTAGAGAGCATAAAACCAGTGGACTAATTCAAATAGGTTAATCACGAAACTTCACACAGCACCATAGATACCCACATCAGAGAAGATCTTTCAGATCTCACACAGTACTTTTCAAAGTACCGCCGTAGACAAGGTACTGATACAACCGCTGGAATAGGTATTCTAGGAGATCTCACTATCAACCTAGAATGTATCACAATTCATATAGGGATCTAGATCACATAGAACCACCTGTAAAACCGAATGGGTAAAAGGGAAGTACTGGTAAGGGACACACAGACGTTCAACAAAAAGTGAATCAGATGTTTGTGTGACACAAGAAAATGCTAATCAACCGGTGAAAGAGATTTATGTTGAAAAACCCGAAAGTTTTGAAAATCCACATGCTAAAACTCAAAAGATAATTTTGGATCATCACTTGAAAGATAGTGGGAATTACATTCTCAAAGAATTTGAGTTTGTAACTCTAAAAGGGGAACACAAGTCAAGAATGGCTTGGGTTCCTAAAAGTTTCTAACTTTTCTGTGTCAAAGTGGCAACCGTAAGAGGAGCTTAAAGATCATCTTATTATGGATAGTGGTTGCTCGAAGTATGACAGAGACAAAGAAATCCTGTCTGATTTTAGGAAGATTAGTGGAGGAAAAGTTGCATTTGGGAATGATCCCAATGGAGGAACGATTACAGGGAAAGGAACAATTAAAGCTGGAAGAATCGATTTTGAAAATGTCAGATTTGTGAAGGAGCTTAAGTTCAACTTGTTGTCAGTCTCTCAAATTTGTGATAAAAGCATCCTGTGTTATTCACTGACACACGAATGTCTCATTCTTACCTCGACTTTAAACCTGTTGATGATGACTTGGTAGTACTTAGAGTACCAAGGACAAATGATGTGTATAGTTTAGACATGAAGATTCTACATTCATATGGTACGTACACATGTTTGGTGGCTAAAGCAACATCTGAAGAGGCACATCAATGGCATAGAAGATTGGGTCATGTAAATTTCAAGAATATCAACAAACTAGTCAAAGGCAATTTAGTTAGAGGTCTACCTTCAAAGACTTACAAGAATGATCAATCATGTTTGGCATGCAAGAAGGGTAAACAACACAAAGCTTCCTGCAAGAAGCTTGAGGAAAGAACTATTAGAGAACCATTGGAGCTATTACATATGGATTTATTTGGACCTGTCTCTGTGACAAGTTTAAATAAGAAAAAGTAATGCATTGTTTGGTTGTTATGATGATTGTAGTAGATCTGGGTTTTCTTTTGGTTTTAAAGATGATACTTTGATGCTATCCGACACCGATTATTGCTCTTGAAAACCAATTGAGACTCAAGGTTAGAGGTATTAGATATGACAATGGGATGAATTCAAGAACAAACTTATGGATGAATTTTGTGCAAACAAAGGCATAAAAAGGGAGTTTAGTATTGCTAGAACACCACAACAGAATGGTGTTGCCGAAAGGAAGAATAGGACTTTGATTGAAGCAGCAAGAACAATGTTAGCAGATTCTCGTTTACCTATTCAGTTCTTAAGTGTAAGTACTACTTGTTATGTACTTACAGAGTTTCACCACTAAACCACGATGAAGACACCTCTATGAATTGCTGATGGGCACTAAACCCAACATTCGTTTTATGAAACCTTTTGGTTGCCCTCTTACTATTTTAAACACTCTTGATAATCTGGGGAAGTTTGATGGCAAGTCAGAAGAAGGATACTTATTGTGTTATTGCACTAACAAGAAAGGCTTTTAGAGTATACAACAAAGTTACTAAGAAGGTTCAAGATTGTCTTCATGTTGAGTTTTAGAAGATCAAGACAATGAGAAAGGTAAAGGTCCCGATTGGATGTTTGATCTTGAGATTTTATCTCCTTCAATGAATTATGTTCCTGTGAGAGAAGAAAATCAACCTATGCACAATGAAGATGATATCCAATATGTTGTTCATGATGTTCATATTAGACCCGATGTCGTTCCTCGCTAAAGATTTTGTAAGTTCAAACCAAAGTACTGTTGTTCCTAAGCAAAGTATTGTTTCTTCAAAACAAAGTATCGTTGCACCACAATCCTCATTATCTGCCGAGGATCAATCTATTCAAGAGGAACTTAATCAGATGCTTCTTCAAGATGTTTTAGCACATTCTACATCTGATGACCAAAGGAGAGCTTATGAAGAGGCAAATAAGAAGAACAAGATGCAGAGTACTCTTACAAGACTTTAGACAAGATTTTGAACAAAGTACTGCTACACCGCTGGGATTACAGTACTTTAGATGATCTAGATGATCCTACCATGCCTAGATTAGAAGATACGATGATGAATTTGAAGATGAAGGTATTTTCCCAAATTCCAATGAAGGTGCTGATGTTACTAATTTAGAGGATAATTATGAAGTTCCACCGTCTCCAAACTTAAGAACTCATAAGGATCATCCTTCTGATCAAATCATTGGTCCTTCTACTTCTGGAGTGCTAACTAGACACAAAGCTAAGGGTTTCACAAAACCACACAATGCTTTACTTAGCTTTGTGTATAAACAAAACAGGCTGAATCATAAGGACCATCAAACCTGTTTATTTACTTGTTTCATCTCTCAAGAGGAACCCAAGAATATTGCTCAAGCTTTGACTAAAGAAAGCTGGGTTGAAGCTATGCAGGAAGAACTTCTTCAATTTAAACTTCAAGAAGTTTGGGTTTTGTGACAATCCGTACTTTCAGGTCATTTCTCGACACAATGCATGCCTTACAATTTCAACAATTATAGTAAACTTGGTTTACTTGTTTCAAATTCGCGTAACCTTGAAGGTTTAGCGGCGAATTCATGATCATAACATCACGTACATTTCATATGGACTAAGATTAGTCTACATTCCATTGACATCATTTGCATCTCATTAGTTCATTCATGACATTTCATTTCACATTTAACGCGTAATTTTTATATTAAATAAACGTTATCGCGTAAATTATTATTTTGAACATTTAATCCGTTACTTTCAAAAATGATCCCGACATATTTTTAAACTTACATTTAGTTTATAAAAACTATATTTTGAGTTTACCTAGTGTTTTAAATTTATTTTGTATATAAATCGTTAAGTTTATATTATTACGACGCTTTCTTAAAACTACACAAAATTATTTTATCACCAAATTTCACAAGGAATGTATTTTTACAATTTTTATTATCTCATTACATTCTACTTTGGTCTATTAAAAATCTCTTTTACATAAAAACTACCATTTACCTTTACTTGCACATTTAACTACACATTACTTACACTTTTCTTAAAAATTGTTACAAGTATACATTTTATACATTATATAGAATAAAGAAAGAAAAAAAAAAAATAATCTTTGAGAAACACTTGCCCCAAAATCCGGCCCTAGGGGGGGGATTGCATTAATAGTTTGGTTGAAAATTTTACTTACTTATCTAATTATATACTCCAACTCATTCATTCACTCATTCATCCAATAATTCACCAAGTCAAGTAAAAACATTTCTTCTCTCTTTGTTCTCTCATCAAAACCGGTTCTACCATAGGAGTAGCAAGGGATCAAAATTTTCTCAAGACCAAGTGTTTAAACAATCTAGTGTATACTTTTTATAAGGTTTTGAAATAAAACCAAGAGTGTTTAGGATTTACCTTGTTACTTTCACCTCATCATATTCATTTGTAAGCATATTTCTTTCATTTTCATGTTTCCTTATCATTTCATATGTTTCTTTTCATTTTTGGAGCAAGTATGCATGATATGTGATTTATACCATTTTATTTCATGATTTTAGAGTTATCTATATACTATGGTACAAAGTAAAGTAAAGTAACGCCCAATGCCGTCTTCCACGGGTTATGGGGACCCAATACCGTTTCCGGTGTATGGGGGAGGTTAAGATGTAGACAGCCTTACCCCTACCTAAGGTAGAGAGGCTGCTTCCAATTCTACCAAAGGTAGAAAGGACCTCCGGCCTTTTGTAGGGAGTGAGGATCGAACCCCTGACCTCTCGGTTGAGAGGCAAGGGGTTTACCAACTGATCCAACCCTAATATTCCCTTGGTATTCTTTGGTCTTGATGGTGATTAGGAACCCATGACACCCTAAGAAGGTGTATGGTAGGATTAGGTTAGCTTTGGAGTTGATTTGAAGGGATTAGAATAGGTTTTGTCCGAGAAAAACTATTTTCAATACGTATATAAAAGGTTCTGTCCTTGTTTCATTTTTCTGGAAAAAACGACAGTAGGCACGACATTTTGGCCTTGATATTTAGAAAATATACTTTAAAACGAATCCGTGGCCGCTTGAATGGAATAAAACGGAGTTATAACGAGTAAGTTATGGATTTTACAAGTTTGACGATGAAATATATTATTTTCAGAAATTTCAGCATACTATATTTATTTTGTCCGAGTCAAAAATGAGCCTTAAGCTTCACAAATTATTTCGACTTGTCAAAAATATATTAGTATACTTTGATACGAAGCTAAGGACGAATTATACGTAGAAAACGGATTTGAAACGACAAAGATATGCACCTTTTTCATAAACTTGCCGTAACTAATTTTCTGCACACAATTAGCCAAAACCACTATCTTTAACCCTTAATATCTTTATGATCGAGACCTTTTGGACGAAAACTCCTGAACTGAAACTTTTAGATATCGATACAAACTTTCCAAAACAGTCGAGTTCATTTTCTAACGATCGACGTATTAACACGCTTTTACGACTAGTTTTCCAAAGCCATTTTTGTTAATTTCATAAAAATTCACGACATTGTTTTTGATCGAAAAGTGGTAATTTCTCTAAAAATCATTATAAAACCATTGTAGGATGACATTTTGACGTTAAAACATGTAAAGTGATTTTTGATTGGTCAAGACGTCAAAAGAGTATTTTTTGACGATGTGTAATATTTTCAAAACTCGTAAATGGTATAAATAACATACGGAATGCATGCATAACATTACATTGCAATTCATGACATATCATATCATTGATAATAGGTCCCTGTTAACGATTACATTATACCTCGTGTACTCACTTTTGCCATTATTCCAGTTTACCAAGTGAGTTTCATAGCCCCTGCTTTTAATTGTTTTCATAATCGTTGGGGAGATACATGCTCAACTATTTTCATTTACTTTCATAGTTACTCTAATCATTTAAGGATTACCGTGAGTTCCATAGCCCCTACTTTTACTTGTTTTCATAACTATTTTTGGGGGAGATACATGCTCAAACTGTTTTCATTTACTTTCACAAGTACTTTAACTTTATAAGGATTATGTGAGTTTTCATAGCCCCATTTTCAATTGTTTGAAACTATTTTTGGGGAGATACATGTTCGACTATTTTTCACAAGTACTTTATATTATTAAGGATAATTTCTATCATGATCACCATTGTTTTAAAACCGAATGTTGTACTATATCAATTGTTCTTGTTTATGTGCTATTGTTCTAACGCCGAAGTTAAGTGCTATTGATTATGTGCTATTGTTCTACGTCGAGTTAAGTGCTATTGATTATGTGCTATTGTTCTACGTCGAGTTAAGTGCTATTGATTATGTGCTATTGTTCTACGTCGAGTTAGGTACTATTGTGAATTCATTTGACGAGGTGTGGTTGAATATAAACTATATATGCATATTCTGGCAATGGGTTGTGAACACACAGGTTGCAAGTTTTGTATGGGCGGGACTTGGAACTGAGTGGATTTACAATGCCTTTGCTGCATAAACGATTTCGATACATTGAGTCATGCACTATTAGGTGAATTCATTTGACGATTCTCGTTCAACATAAACTATGCATATTCTGGCAGTGGGTTGTGAACACACAGGTTGCAAGTTTTGTATGGGCGGGACTTGGAACTGAGTGGATTTACAATGCCTTTGCTGCATAAACAATTTTGATAGTCTTTACATTTCAACGATTTACAATGCTTTTGCTGCATAAACGATTTTGAAAGGCTTTACATTTCAAAACAAACTCTATGAACTCACTCAACCTTTGTGTTGACACTTTTAGCATGTTTTATCTCAGGTATCTAAGGTATACACTTCATGGCATGCATTTGGACACCTCATAGAGTCGTGGTGACGACGGCTCTCACTTGGTTTTACGTACTTTAAAACATCGTTTGAATTGTAACAAACTTATTTCCGCACAAGTTGATTTTCATTTGGGACCTACTTTGTAAACTCTGATTATTTTATTAAATCAAACGATGTATTTTCCAAACGACACTTTAGGTTGTTCAATATAACTGTGATTGTGATGCTATGACATTCAATCCCCGTGAATTCCATTCACGCAAAACAGTAATTTGGGTGTGACAGATTGGCATCGAGTTTCGGTTATAGAGAACTAGGTTGCATCATTGACCCTAGACTATAATAGCATCTCATCATTTCATCATACGTGCATGTTCACTTTGCGTGCGATTTATACGTACATTTTTCGAGTTATTTACTTTCATTTCATATCGATTGTCACACGGATGCCTTTAAATACCCATCTCATTATCCTTTCCTCATACTCTAATGTGGAGAATTCCTTGTTATTCCCTATCACAATCTTTACATCAATTGACTCATCACCGATAACGTCGAATGCCGAGATAAACCCTTAAGTAGGGCAAGGTCACTCTCACTCCTTTGTTTCATCACTAACATGTCGAGTTACACGTTACTAACACATTAAGTCACTAAACCATTATACACTTGAAGCACTTACGACACCTCATAACCCATCTTTTCGGAACCCGTCGATTATTTTGAAAAATAACCTCAAACTTACCGTTTCTTATCACATCTCTTTGGAGTGTTTATTATTAACATCGGATTTTGCTACGTCTCACATTTCCTCTTGTTTTGAAGAAGATATGGCATCGAAGAAAGCTACAGTTGAAATGACCCAAGCAGCTATTCAAAAGTTAGTGAATGATAGCATAGCTGCTGCTTTAAGAGTCGAAGGGAACATGGCCTGCTGCCGCTGAGGCCGCGGCTGCTTTAAGGGCGAAGCCGCTAGGCTAGCTGCCTTGCTACTCGGAAATGCCGAGGATCCGGAGTTAAGAGATGTTCGTACAAGGATTTCAAAAGTGGTGAGCCCACAAGTTTAGTGGAAGGAGCCACGCCATGGTAATGATGGTTTGAAAAGTTGGAACTGTTTTGCTTTGTAATTGCCCGGATGATAGTAAGGTCAAATTTGCTACAAGTACATTACTCGATGGAGCATTGTCGTGGTGGAATTCATATGCTCAACCGATTGAATGGAGAATGCTTTCAAGCTTACTTGGGAGCAATTTAAGGGTTTGGTGACTAAGAAGTTTTGTCCTCGCACGGAAGTGAAAAAGTTGGAGACGGAGTTCTACCTAACTAGTAACGATTGGGTACCGATATTGACACATACATCGAGATTTCGTGAATTGGCCGCGTTATGCCCGTCGATGGTACCGGATAACGAGAAGTTGCTAGAGGCTTTTATCGGGGGACTTCCCGAAGTTGTTGAAACAAACAAAGACCTTGATAGATCTTGAGCTCGCGGATCGTTATGTATACCTATGTAATCACAAGCACAATAAAAGATAATCTCTACAACTTATGTTCAGCAGCGGAATATAAACACAAGTAATAACTAAGAACTTCTTGATCCTCTATGGATCTTTATATTAACTAAAACTGAGTTTTTCAATCGATACATAACTCTTTCTAATGTGTTCCTTTTATAGACAAGGAACCCTAAACAATATCGCTAAATCGTTTTCCAAGAAACGTATATTCATAAAACTAAATAAGATATACACAATCACTTCCTAATAAAGCTCATGTATATCCACACTAAACAAACTAAACACGGAATAAACACTTCCGCAGAAACCAACTAGTCACTATTATACTTCAGTAGAATAAGTCTTCGGCGGAATCCACTTTACTTGAGAGAAACACTTCAGATAATCCAGGACTTTCACATAATTCCCAACAATCCTCCCCTAAACTGAATTTGACTTGTTAAGTTCCAGCTTTCTTGATAGATCTGACAGACACTGAGGATTGAACACGAACAACAGCAACAGCAAAGAATCCAAAGAACATCTCTATGATGAAGAAACTTTAAAACTCTATATCTTTGCAGCAACAAATGACAATAGGTACATCAAAACAATTAGTTGCATACGATTCTCATCACATCCAGTGTGTGAACTCCGAGAGAGGTGAATCATTGAAAATAAATGGATTTGATGTCTCTTTACCAATAGCCATCACTACTGGAGTAGCCATATGTTGAAGTTCGTAAACTATGGTAGCTGATAACCATCTGATTTATTGGCAAACCAAAACCATATAAACGGAATTGAAATGTCTTTACCAGTAGCCGCTTGCTCGTGACTAGTTAATTCTTAGAATTGGTGAATTAAGAACCAAATATGGAATATGCCACTGCCTTTACCACAAGCCATATACAAGTGGGCTAGCCAATTCTTGGATTCCAAGTAGGAATAAAACATGGTGAATTGAAAACCATACAACACTCTTCAATTAAGCATGGGTGGTTGCATACCCTATGATTTTCAAAGAAATCATTACACTATCAACAGATTTGATATGTCTTTACCAAAGCTGTACCCTTTGGACTAGCTAACTCTTGGACATACACAAAGTATATCTGGTGAGTCAAGAACCAAAAAATATACAACAAACCTGCAATAAAAGTTAGATAAAACCAAAATCATTTTTTTTTTTTTTTTTTTTTTTAACTAAGAAAAGAAAGAAAGAAAACAAATATTACAAAGTATTACAATCAAGATGAACCTTTATGTGATAGAAGTTGATTCTTAATCAAACCAACACATTGAATAGCATGAAGGTCATCATTGCCAACCGGATTAGGAGGCACTTCCAACTTGTGTCTCAGCAACCTTTCCATAAAAATATCAGATAAAGGATAAAGCCTATCTGATAGCATACACAAAATCATCCCACATGTAGTCTGAACTACCTGAACACAAGGCAAAGGATAAAACCTCCAACTCTCAATCTCCCATTTATGAGAATTCTTCCAAATAGAATACCCTTTACCATTTGGAGAATCAGAATCAAACATAACTTAAATATCACCCAAAAGATATAAACCGAACCCGTTTAATGATACTTATAATACGGAATAACATGATTATACAACATTTGTAAATCATGTCTATTCACTAAATGAAGAATATCCTTCAAGAAGTTGAACTCAAGAACATATTATCCATTCTAGACACAGTATTCAGCTTTCCAGCTTTCCAATCAACCAAAATCACATGAGTTCCTTCAGGAAAATCATCAACAGTTCCAACTACAATAAAAGTAGATTCATCACTTGGATATCAAAATCAGTATTCCTGGAAGCATGTTTCTTAGCCAATCTGTCAGAACTTCTTGTAACCAAACTCTTCATTTCCATACCAACAATGTGGTCAGTACCAATCAGAATCAGTCTCACGAATCAGAGAATCATTAAGATCCACACCTGGACAACATTTCGGAAGAAATTAAAGAAGATTCGCAGAAACAACCGCCTCGAGGAAGAAGGAGTAGCATCGAATGTGTTTCTAGAAGGAACAATGAAGATACCATCGAAGGCAAAACAAGACATCAAAATTATCCACAATTTCAACTGTTTTCGTCTCTTTGTAGGAACATCGTGCATTGAATCACGATTTTCCAATGAAGAAGAAGAAATAGTACCTTGTGAAGAAAACTTCATAACCGTGATTATATCGTCGAATCAAAGCATCATCGGACAAAGTCGAATTTGCTTCATGGACATACCGAATTATACATAGCAAAGATTCTTCACAACTCTTCTCATATAATTCCTCTTCTGAGCAACCGTCATAGGTCTGTCTCTTTTAGCTTTATTTCTTTGATCAATAAAAGCTCTTCTCTTAGCGTTGATTCTAGCTTTCTTTGATTACCAAGTGCCTTCATTTTCTCCACAAAATCATCATCATTAAAAGAATCTCCTAAGATAAGTTTTGCAAGAGAAGGATCAGAAGCACCTTGAGAAATATAACCATCCCATTGATCATCAAGAATCGTAGGAAAGAATTCATCAAGCTCATTTCCTTTCGGAGTCAAATCGGAAGCATCGATCTTGAAAAATTTAGCCACAACACGACTCTTTTGGATATTCTCATAATCACAAATAATCCACCGAGCTTGATATTGTTCTTTAGTCACTTTTCTCGACTTCAAATCAGAATCACGAGTCCTGTCTGCTCGTAAGATATCTGAGAACCAACAGAACCAATTTCGCTAGAACCATTTCAGCCAATCAATGTGAGCGAAGCATAATTAAACCCACATCGAGGAAATAGGTTGAGACAATTCCTCTATAGGTGTAGAAAACCTCGATGAATCATTCAACTTGTACATTCTCCCTCAATAAAACCTCTTCATCATCATCTGAAGGCACACATTTGAATGTTCTGGGATAGACGAAGTTTGACCATGACTAGTAGTAACCTCCTTCACTAGGACATCAGCAGATGCATCAACCATATGTGGCTCCTTTGAAATATCAGCATGTACAATATTCAAATATTGTCTTCGCTCTTTGCTAGTATATAGAATAGGCTCCTTGCTCTTTGAAGATTTAGCAATAGAAGAATGAACATCAGATGTAAGTGCCACATCACCAATATTGCAAAGAGATTCATTAAGATTCTCGTGTCCTCCTCATCGAAGAAATCAAACTTCTCTTTGTACCTTTCTCGACTTAGCAGCTTTTCCAAGTGCTCAACTTTATTCTCCAAGCCCACAATCTTATCACCAAGAACAGACTTGGTTTCAAAAGTTCTTTCTTAAGACCAATCACCCCTCACCGTAAGCTTGTTCATCGGAACATATAATGAGGTAAGTGTGATAGTTTCTTCATCACATCATGTGATTGTTCGTTGGAATTGGAACTTCAGAGAATGTTCGAAGCAACATTATCCACGATCAACATTAGAACAACCTTCACCAAATGGAGTCCTAACAGACTTGGTGTGGACAATCTGCCAAGATCAACTGAACTTCATCAATTTGATCCTGAACTGCTTCAATAGGAACTTGGATAAACGCTGGACTAGAACATGGTCTTGGTGAAAGTATAGATGCTTCAAACAACAAGAAGGACCTTCACCACCATCTACTGAAGGAGTTCCATCAGTAGGATTGGAGGAAGGTAAAACTACATTAAGCTCATTATCAGTCTCATTCTCCTGAGGTAACATTGCAGCTAACAAAGGAAAATGTGTCCCTTCAAATTTAGTTCTCATTGTAGCAAATAACTTGGGAGTCAGAACACTTATGGGATAAAAGGCTTGGGTTTGTGTAGAAATATTCAATATCATCTGTAAGAACCTAGGGTACATCAAAAACTTACCCTTTGTCCTAGTTATATTTTCTACCATATTATCAAAGATATACTTAGAGAAATTAAAAGTTAAACCCTTAGATAAACAAACAATACCACATCCCATTTGTGTTGAAAATTGATCCACCCTCCGACTTATTGCTCATGCACTGCAACAAAGTATGAACCAAGAATCTCCACATAGGACAGAGCTTATTTTTCAACCACATATCTGTCCTCGTACTTTGATATCCAATAGCTCTAAGTCCTTCAAGCACCATTGTAGAGTCAGAATGATAAACCCCATTCTCATCGCCCAAGCCGAAGTTGGCTTTGATCAAATCCTCTGTCACCACATACACTTGTCCATCAACACTTGCAACTATCTCAAGATCACCTCTCTTTCTCCGCCCAAAATTGAGTAATCAAAGTTTCATATATTGCATCTGGATAATGCGTCAATGCATATACAATCTTTGATCTTAGTAAGAAAGAAACCATCGGCCTATAAAGCTCATCTCCTCGGCGGCAATTCCAAGAAAAGCAACCTTGTTATGATCGTGTTTAAATTGAAGTGCCATGAGTGATTTTGAGGATTAGGGTTACGATTTTTCACAAAAGGAAGTGTTTTTAATGAGAGAGTAATTGAATCAATTAATATGGAGCGAAAATATTCCTGAGAGAATAAATAGAAAGTTCTCAATTTTAGTCAAAGTTGACCAAAGCGACGTGATTTCTACTTTTCCTAATTCACTTATAACTTCGGTAGAAACGGAATCGTCTGCTGAAGTAGAACCCTCGAAGAAACAGAAGACTTACTCACTAAGCTTCAGAAATATCTTTTACTGTTTCACCCACACGCATTAATTCTCTTACCACTTGAACCCGTCTATAAAATAATCCCAATGCACATAGACTTCTTCATCAAAAATCCCCAAATAATATCAAACCCTAATCTCTTCAATCCTTCAAAATTAACCAAACTCATCATGAGTACCAAACTTGAGATCATAGATCTCACAACAACATCCTCATCATCTAGTGAATATACCAATACATGGTTTAACTATTTTCCAAAACCATATCCACTACCAAAGAAGTCACCCTTTCTCTCCTCATCAGAAGATGAAAGTGTTGAGAAACCAAATGTATCTGCTGAAGATTCTGATGAATCCTATAATGAGGGAACATCTTATTCCCAACCCTCAGCACCTAGGCCTCAACAAAGGTCACGGGCCAAAAATCCACCACTTCCTATGGGAAGAAAGGTGGTGCTTGGTCTCTTGGCATCATGTTTTGGTGCATCATCACATATCGTATCAAGGAATGGAAAAAGGAAAATGATGTAAGTTGATGTATGATTGAAAGAGTAGATGAAGCACAAAGGAAAATCTTTCAGTCTCATCTCTCCGCCACAATCACTTCACTTCTTCGGTTTCATCAATCCATCCTCTCCATTTTGATCCTTAGCATCTGTTAGAGTTGGTTATGCTTTCACAAAGGCATAGCCAGCATTTAGTGCCAAAAGATGTGAGCGATCATGCATATCCAACAACTATTAGTGTGAAAGATGTGAGCAATATGCTCATCGTGCTCATCTTTAGATGTTGGAATAGATGATATGTAATAGATTAGGACTATTAGATCATATAGATGCTTTTGATGTTGCCATACTGTAATCGTAAGTTGTAAACTGTTTCTTGAATGAATGAATGATCTATTTGCTTCTGTACTTCTTTTGATTGAATCATATGACTTCAATACTTCAACTTCAGAGGAAACAAATAGCACACTTCAAAGACAATGAATTCGGAAGAAACAGAACCGGCTTGAGCTTTCACCATATCACAACTGATCGAGACAATCATTCTCAAGCAAAACAAACACGTAAACATGCACAAACAAAACAAAGAAACACACTAAACTTACATTAGCAGGTTAGAGTTAGTTACCAAAACAACCAAATATACAAAATTACATAGCAAAAAATGCAAAGTTATACACAAATCCTCCCGTGAGGCATATGCCTCCCCTGAGGCCTATGCCTCCCCTTAAACTTTGCAGCTAAGGGTTAAGCATGCCAATATGGACCACAAGGTGTTGAAACCTTGGTCCTTCAAAAGCCTTTGTTAACAAATCTGCCACATTATCATCAGTATGTATTTTGACCACATTTATCAAATTTTTATCATATGCATCTCTTATAAAGTGGTGCCTGATTTCAATATGTTTTGTTCGACTATGAAAAACTGGATTTTTAACAATGCATATGGTACTTTGATTATCAATAAAATTGTTGTGTTCATGAAGTTAAACCCATAATCCAACAACTCGATTTTGAATCCAAAGAACTCCGCTGTCCCACGCAATTAGCAGACCACATACTGCTTCAAGATGAGGTAGCCACAATAGTTTGTTTCTTGCATTGCCAAGAAATCAATCTCTTTCTAAGGAATTGGCAACCTCCAGTAGTGGACCTCCTATCCAGATTAGCACCAAAGATAGTCACTATCACTATAGGCTTCCAACTTAAAAGGAGACTCTTTTGGGTACCAAAGACCAAGAAGAGGTTGACCTTTGAGATACTTAAAGATCTTCTTAACAAAGATTGAGATGGGAAGTCAATGGAGTAACTTGATGTCGCGAACAAAAACTCACAGCAAAAGTAATATCGCCCTGAAGGTTAAATACATCAAAGACCCAATCATAGACCGTACAAATGAACATTCACAGTGGATCACTTCATTGTTGGTCTTTGTCTTTAGAGCTTCATAAGGTGTAGTAGCAGTCCGTACACCCTCCATACCAAACTTCTTCAAGATGTCCCTCACATATTTGTCCTGACTTATAAAAATACCATCGTTTCACTGAACTTGAAGACCTAAAAAGAAAGTCATCTCTCCCATTGCACTAATCTGAAACTCTCCCTTCATGAGTTCCTCAAACTCCTCGCACCAAGCTTCCTTTGTGGATCCAAAGATAATATCATCCACATACACTTGCACAAGAATAATGTCAGTGGAATTCTTCTTCAGGAAAAGAGTCTTATCAATTGCACCTCTTCTGTAACCGTGCTTTAGCAGAAATGTAGAGAGCCTAGCATACCGTGCTCTAGGTGCCCGATGTAGTCCATAGAGAGCTTTGACTACCTTATAAACATAGGTCGGATGATCTGGATCTTCAAATCCTTTAGGTTGAGTGACATATACCTCCTCTTCAATTTCACCATACAAGAAGGCTCCTTTAACATCCATTTGATAGACCATAAAGCCCATATAGGATGCATAAGCTAAGAAGATCCTTATAGCCTCAACTCTTGCTCTTGGTGCAAACACTTCATCATAATCGATCCCTCCTCTTGTCTATAACCCCTGTGCAACCAATCGGCTTTGTTCTTGATGACAACACCCCGAGCATCTCTCTTATTCTTCGTAATCCATTTTGTCCCAATAGCATACTTACCATCGTAGTGGTACCAATATCCAAACTGTGCGATTTTGAAACTGTTGCATCTCATCCTGCATTGCTTCAAGCCAACTTGAGTCTTCAAGAGCTTGAGTAACACTAGTTGGTTCCACTTGTGAGAGAAAACAAGCAAACAGACAATGTTCATAGTGCGTGTGATTGTCTCTCTGCTGATTTGAGACATAAGAGATAAAAGCCACATGTCCATATTTAGAACGCCACAAGCTACATTCTTGTTCTAACAGTGCATCGGGATCACCAATAATATTTGACTGTGGATGTACATTGTTGATCCTTGTTGTAGTGGTGGTGTTGACATCAATGGAATCATCAAGATTAGTCACAGTAGGTTCAAAGTCAAGATCATAGGAAGGTGTGTTGAAGATGCCCGCTTTAGGTTGATGATGACCAAGATCTGAAGGTGTTGGAAACCTTGTATAAGGTTCACCAAGATCTGTTGACACTTTAGTAGACATAGGAGTAGAGTCAACATGTCTTTCAACCGAATTGGAGAGGTGAGAAGAACCAGATTCCCTTTCAGTAATTGAAGTTTCTGCCGAGTACGCACTAGAACTCGCTTCAGATTCCTCTCAAGATCTAAATTTGTCTGCATACTCTTGTTTCTTCGGTCTTGCAAGGTCCTCAAAGATAATAGAATTCATCTTCACCCACATCAGTATAAGCTTGAGAAGTGTCACCTACAAAATTGTTAGGAGAAAAGGAAGGTACTATGATGGGTTGTTCATCATCGGACCCACTGTCGAATGAACATCCAAATTGTCCGCGTTTGTAGTTGTAGATACTTCGAATCTGCATTTTGATCACCTTATGTCTAGCATATCCCAAGTAATCATCAAGTAATCAAGATCAAATGACCAAACATGACCCCGCCTTGAACATTAGGCTTGTCTTCAAGATACCTCAGATTCAATGTCTCCTCAATTTTCTTTTGCGATATATTGTAAACTCTGTATGCCTTACTATGAGCGAATACCCCACAATGTAACCATCATCACTTTTCATCAAATTTGCCCAAAGGATCACCGGTATTCAAGATTGTCACCTGACAGCCAAACGGTTTAAGGTAATGAATAACATGAACTTTCCCAAAAAGAAGTTCATAAGGTGTTTTAAGATGTGGTCTTGTAATGGACACTCTATTGAGTACATAACAAGTCTGTACCAAACCTCACCAAAACATGGTAGGAAGTTTAGAGTCGCTAGCATTGATCTTGCCCTCTATTAGGTTCTATTTTTTCTTTCTGCCACCCCATTTTGTTGAGGGGTTCTTGGAGTGCTATAGTCCCTTTTGATTCCCTTCAACCTGCAGAGTTCTATGAGAATGGCATTTTTGAACTCCGTACCATTATCACACCTAATTCCTTTCACCTTTTTGTTCAACTGATTCTCAATAAGGGTAATGAAGTCTTTCAAAATTTCAGATGTTTCATCTTTGGTCCTTAGAAAGAATACCCAACAAAATTTGCTAAAACCATCATAATCACCGGACAAAAATATTTATGATCAATGCTTCTCACTTTAGTTGGACCAAACAGATCCATATGAAGCAGCTGAAGCGGTTCAGAAATAATGGTTCTTGCCGCAGTAATCGGAACACCTTTGTAGGAGGCTCTGTTTCTGCTTTCCTTTGTTGCATGCAACACGCTTATGATCATTAGTGAATACTTTGGCAGGTGAAGTCCTGAACAAGGCCCAGTTTAGAGAGCTGGTTGGTGGACTCATCCACAGATGCTTTAGCCACCAAACATGTTAAGTCACTGGCGGTTGGACATTAGTTAAGTTAAATGTATACGATTATGACTCGAGGAACCTTCAAGAGAATTGAAGTATCTTCCGGGAGTTTGAAGTCTTTAGACGAGACAAGACATTCATTCTCTGTGAAGAGTACTTTGTTCTTAGTGTCACAGATTTGTGAGACCGAAACAAATTGAAGTGTTGAAGTTCCTTGACATAATAAACATTCTCAAAGTCCAGCTGAGGTGTTTTGATGGTCCCTTTCCTCGTAATTCGCCCATCACTTCCTCCAAAGGTTACATTGCCTCCACCTTCAATAGGTATAAAGTTATGCATCATGTCCCTGTTTCCTGACATACTTCTAGAACAACCACCGCCAACAATCCAACATCTTTATGCTTAAGGGGATGATCCTACAACAACAACAAAATATACAGAATATTAGTACAATATGGAGGCTCAAGTCATTCTGACTTGAACCGCCTTGTGGATCATATGAGTTATGCCATGTAGAAAGATAAGATCCACTATTGTTCTTGGGTTTCCAATGAAACTTAGGTCTATGTTTATTCCAAGAACAACCTGCTGAGGTCTTGACAGCAGTATCCCAGTACCCTCTCCCATCACTCATAGGATTTATATATCTAGGCCAAAAACCATTTTTAAAATATTCACTGGTTGATTGAACATATGGTTTTCCAAATGATCTTCTCCAAGGAAAAGATGTATTATAATTAGAGGCTTGTGGAACATAAGGTGGTATTTCATTCACATTGGTCCACATAGGCCTAGTATTCCTAGAGTCACCACACCTACTCATTCTTTGCTCATGATAATCACAATCCTTAATTAAATGGGATTTACTTCCACACACAAAACATTTCTTCTGAAGAGAAGATTTATTCAAACCAAGAGAAGTATTCTTACAAGCGTAGTATTCAAACCAAAACCATGAAGAGAATTGTTTTAACAGTACTATTATGCAAAGAATTAAAACTAAGTCTTCAGAGGCAACCGCCTTGGAAGTGGATTCCTTGGCGCAACTCGACACTCTTATTGGTAGTCTTTGGGACAGTAGGGTGTAGACTCGGGAAGGTCGACTTGAGAAGGTCAGGACTTGGGAAGGTCGACTTGTCATTTGAATCACTCTCAGAGACCCTTGCTTGGTGGACTTGTCACTGTTAACACAAGAAACAAAGTCATTAGAAGAAGTATTAGGGTCTCCGCATGTCTCTTGACTTTTGCCATACGATGATATGATCCATCCAAGTCTTTAATTTTGGAAACATCAATAGGCATATGTTCACCTCTAATAGGACCAGGGACAGAATGTAATTGACCTTCTTTGACAAAATTAGCTAGCTTGGCTGGTGTAGATTTACGTGTGTCATCCCTAGCTTCTAAGCCAACATATTTCTTAAACCCTAACGCCACCAGAGTTAGAAGCTTGACTACTATAAATAAAACCCGCTAACTTATTCCCATTCATCATCCATTCTTTATGCCTAGCAATTTCCTCTTTAAGTTTCTCCTTAAGCTCTAGATTTTCTGACTCTAAGTCCGCTCTTAACTTCTCGCACCATTTTAACTCATTTGTAGCACATTCGAGATCTCTTTCTAAAACACCTATCTTTTCACCATAAGCTATTTCATTCTTCTCAAACCAAACCTTTTGTCTTTCTAGTGTTTTTAAAGCCTGTTTATAAGCTTCTACTTCCACATAATATTCATTATATTTAGGTTCCAAAATATCATAAGCTTGTTTAAGTTCATTATAACGCTCACTACAACCAAACAAACAGTTTTGTACCCGAGAGATGCCCATCAAGGCAATCTGATCATGCCTATCCTCTGAAGTACAGCTTGCAATCAACCCAACATTATCGGGACCATCATTATCGACTCCTCATGTTGCTTCCATCCACATTGCTATCCAGAGTGACCAAAGCAATGATCCCTTTGATGTTCCTCGCTCCTTTCGATCGCTGTGATAAGAAGTGTATCTTGTCTCATCACTAGCTTTCCTGTCTTTGCATTCTCTAGAAAAGTGCCCCATCTGTTGGCATGTGAAGCATTTAACCTTCCTCTTGTCAAACCTTGCTGGATCACGTCCTTTGAATCCAAACCTTCTTCCAGCTTTTCTTTCAAAATTCTTGATATCCATGGAAAGCATGGCCACTTGCCACCTCAACTTCATCTCTTCCATCTCAAGCGGGTCCACTTGATCAAAATCCTCATAAGCCAGTTCCTGCTGAGGATCATAATCGGAAAAGAAGGATCCAAGTACATCTTCCATAATGTTGCTTGATTTAGAGTGAGAACTTGATGAAGGAACAAGATTAGATGATGATGGATATGGACTTGGACCATAGCACGACTTTGGAGTAGAGGCTCCAACAAAGGCAGATGAGTAGCGAAGAAGATGATCGAAAAGGGCTTCTTACATCATGTTCAAGAGCTTTAAGTTTGTTGTAAAGTTCATCAAAGGTCATCATGTCCAAACCACCTTTAGCTTTTAAGGCTATGCTTACATGTAGCCAGGATGGAGGCAATGACCTCAGAAACTTAGAGTTACAATCATCATTATCCGGCTTAGCTTGAAGCTGGTTCAACTGACTTAAGATCTTGTGAAACTTATCATAGCCCTTGTGAATTCCTTCCTCTTCAGAGATCTCGAAGTCCTCAAACTGTTGTCTTAGCATGGACTTCTTCAACCTTCTAGACTCCTCATTCCCACCGAACTTCGCTTTAATAGCTAGCCATATATCCTTGGCGTCATGCATGAAGTGAAAATCACTCAAGTGATCCTCGTGAATAGCTTGCAGAAGAATAGTTCTCGACTTTTGTTTCTCTCGAACTGCTAGCAACTCTTCCGCAGTTTTGGGAGGAACATTAATCATGTTCCCAAAGATCCGTGGTAGTTCTCTTCAAACTGTTCCCCTTCAAAATTACCTGCCATAGATTCCAATCAATGTTGGAGATCCAGTTTTGCATCTTCATAGCCCAAAGATCATATTCCTTCCTTTTAAGGTAAGGAAACTTAGCATTGCTATTAGAGAGACTTAGTTGCTGCAGATGGGTGGAGTTTTGATTGTTGGTAAGTTCATTTGATTCAACATCGAACCAGGCATGATGTTATTGTAATGGTTGTATTGGTGTTTAGAAAAAGCTTGTCCTTAGTATCGTAGAGACTCAAACGAGGCTCTGATACCACTTGTTGAAACAAACAAAGACCTTGATAGATCTTGAGCTCGCGGATCGTTATGTATACCTATGTAATCACAAGCACAATAAAAGATAATCTCTACAACTTATGTTCGCAAATGAATATAAACACAAGTAATAACTAAGAACTTCTTGATCCTCTATGGATCTTTATATTAACTAAAACTGAGTTTTCAATCGATACATAACTCTTTCTAATGTGTTCCTTTTATAGACAAGGAACCCTAAACAATATCGCTAAATCGTTTTCCAAGAAACGTATATTCATAAAACTAAATAAGATATACACAATCACTTCCTAATAAAGCTCATGTATATCCACACTAAACAAACTAAACACGGAATAAACACTTCCGCAGAAACCAACTAGTCACTATTATACTTCAGTAGAATAAGTCTTCGGCAGAATCCACTTCACTTCAGTAGAAACACTTCAAAGATAATCCAGACTTTCACATAATTCCCAACAGAAGTTATTCAAGGAAATGTGACTTCGTTTGATCCACAAACAATCGAGGAAGCTATTAGGGTGACTCAAAAGCTCATGGCCCAGGTAGTGAAGAGAGGTAAGTACACCAACACCAACCAAAACAACAACAACCCCAACAACCGCACCAACTACAACAATAACCAAAACAACAACAACGACGATAACCAAATCAACAACAATAAAAGGAAATGGGAAAATCGACCAGGAGATGATAACAACAACAACCAAAACCGCAACACTAACCAATCATCGACAACAATAGAAGACAATAAGTCGCCAGGTCTATGTTGCTGCACCAACAAAGGAAGAGCTTATGCAGAAACTTACCGCGATGCCACCAATGCACGCTACATCATAATGGTCCATGTGGTATATGTTTTAGCTGTCACAAAGTAGGACACCTTGCTAAGGACTGTAAGGGCAAGACCATAGTTACATGCTTCGGATGTGGGGAACAAGGACACTATCGGAATCAATGTCCTCAAAACCAAGGTCAACCAGTTGAAGGTGCTCATGGGAATATATATATGTTAGAAGGAGGAGGAGGAGCTCGTCAAGGTATCAACGACGCGGAAGACTGAAGAAGTTCTGAAACTAACAGTCTTATTTCTCCTTATGTACTATGTCGTGCTAAGTTTATGTTTTCCATCGTATCCGAATCTTTATAACCTAAGATGTATTTCTATTTGATAAACCACTCGTTGTAAAATATTTTCATCTATTGTACTTTATTTTCTTCCGACCTGTTATCATTTACGAGGATTTCAATTCTTTTACTTTAACTATCATTTTAACGACACTTCTCCATGTCTTCTCTCCTCGATGTTCATCACAATTTTAACATCCGTTGACTCAACACCAAACAACATATGAGTCGATTAGTCCAAGCATTGCATAGTTACTCCTAAATTATACATAGCCTGATCACCTATGTCTAATTCAGAAAGAATCATGCAATGAAGGGAGTAGTAGGCTTATATGTGTAAGCAATTCCGTAATCGAGCCAAATTTTCAAAAGATTTTCTTCAAACCACTTTTTTCCAGTTTGATCCGTGACGCTTCTTGTTTGATGAGTTGCAAAGATCGAGCTAGAAACAAGTTGTTACCCAAACCGATTTAGCTTAATCGTATGACAGTTCTTGTTTGATGAGTTGTGGGATTAAGTAAAAATCGGTTACCAAAAAGTCTTTTGATGGTTTTGCTCGAGAACGGGAAGGCTTGCCTCATCTAACCCTAAACCCGTTAGACCTAACAACGATTGAATTCGGGACCGAATTCCTTTTTTGATGGGCGAATGTGACAATCCGTACTTTCTCGGTCATTTCTCGACACAATGCATGCCTTACAATTTCAACAATTATAGTAAACTTGGTTTACTTGTTTCAAATTCGCGTAACCCTGAAGGTTTAGCGGCGAATTCATGATCATAACATCACGTACATTTCATATGGACTAAGATTAGTCTACATTCCATTGACATCATTTGCATCTCATTAGTTCATTCATGACATTTCATTTCACATTTAACGCGTAATTTTTATATTAAATAAACGTTATCGCGTAAATTATTATTTTGAACATTTAATCCGTTACTTTCAAAAATGATCCCGACATATTTTTAAACTTACATTTAGTTTATAAAAACTATATTTTGAGTTTACCTAGTGTTTTAAATTTATTTTGTATATAAATCGTTAAGTTTATATTATTACGACGCTTTTCTTAAAAACTACACGAAAATTATTTTATCACTCAAATTTCACAAGGAATGTATTTTTACAATTTTTATTATCTCATTACATTCTACTTTGGTCTATTAAAAATCTCTTTTACATAAAAACTACCATTTACCTTTACTTGCACATTTAACTACACATTACTTACACTTTTCTTAAAAATTGTTACAAGTATACATTTTATACATTATATAGAATAAAGAAAGAAAAAAAAATAATCTTTGAGAAACACTTGCCCCAAAATCCGGCCCTAGGGGGGGGATTGCATTAATAGTTTGGTTGAAAATTTTACTTACTTATCTAATTATATACTCCAACTCATTCATTCACTCATTCATCCAATAATTCACCAAGTCAAGTAAAAACATTTCTCTCTTTTGTTCTCTCATCAAAACCGGTTCTACCATAGAGTAGCAAGGATCAAAATTTTCTCAAGACCAAGTGTTTAAACAATCTAGTGTATACTCTTTATAAGGTTTTGAAATAAAACCAAGAGTGTTTAGGATTTACCTTGTTACTTTCACCTCATCATATTCATTTGTAAGCATATTTCTTTCATTTTCATGTTTCCTTATCATTTCATATGTTTCTTTTCATTTTTGGAGCAAGTATGCATGATATGTGATTTATACCATTTTATTTCATGATTTTAGAGTTATCTATATACTATGGTCATCCTATAAATATTCCCTTGGTATTCTTTGGTCTTGATGGTGATTGGGAACCCATGACACCCTAAGAAGGTGTATGGTAGGATTAGGTTAGCTTTGGAGTTGATTTGAAGGGATTAGAATAGGTTTTGTCCGAGAAAACTATTTTCAATACGTATATAAAAGGTTCTGTCCTTGTTTCATTTTTCTGGAAAAACCGACAGTAGGCACGACTTTTTGGCCTTGATTTTTAGAAAATATACGTTAAAACGAATCCGTGGCGCTTGAACGAATAAAACGGAGTTATAACGAGTAAGTTATGGATTTTACAAGTTTGACGATGAAATATATTATTTTCAGAAATTTCAGCATACTATATTTATTTTGTCCGAGTAAAAAATGAGCCTTAAGCTTCACAAATTATTTCGACTTATCAAAAATATATTAGTTTACTTTGATACTGAAGCTAAGGCGATATTATACGTAGAAACGGATTTGAAACCACAAAGATATGCACTTTTTCATAAACTTGCCGTAACTAATTTTCTGCACACAATTAGCCAAAACCACCATCTTTAACCCTTATTATCTTTATGTTCGAGACTTTTTGGACGAAAACTCCTGAACTGAAACTTTTAGATATCGATACAAACTTTCCAAAAAGTCGAAGTTCGTTCTCTAACGATCGACGCATTACACCGCTTTTAATGACTAGTTTTCCAAAGCCATTTTGTTAATTTCATAAAAATTCCGACGACATTGTTTTATTAACGAAAAGTGGTAATTTCTCTAAAAATCATTATAAAACCATTGTAGGATGACATTTTGACGTAAAAACATGTAAAGTGATTTTTGATTGGTCAAGACGTCAAAAGAGTATTTTTCGACGATGTGTAATATTTTCAAAACTCGTAAATGGTATAAATAACATACGGAATGCATGCATAACATTACATTGCAATTCATGACATATCATATCATTGATAATAGGTCCCGGTTAACGCATTACATTATACCTCGGTGTACTCACTTTTGCCATTATTCCAGTTTACCAAGTGAGTTTCATAGCCCCTGCTTTTAATTGTTTTCATAACTGTTTTGGGGGGAGATACATGCTCAAACTATTTTCATTTACTCTCATAGTTACTTTAAACATTTAAGGATTACCGTGAGTTCCATAGCCCCTACTTTTACTTGTTTTCATAACTGTTTTGGGGGAGATACATGCTCAAACTGTTTTCATTTACTTCACAAGTACTTTAACTTTTATAAGGATTACTGTGAGTTTTCATAGCCCCATTTTCAATTGTTTGAAACTATTTTGGGGGAGATACATGTTCGACTATTTTTCACAAGTACTTTATATTATTAAGGATAATTTCTATCATGATCACCATTGTTTTAAAACCGAATGTTGTACTATATCAATTGTTCTTGTTTATGTGCTATTGTTCTACGTCGAGTTAAGTACTATTGATTATGTGCTATTGTTCTACGTCGAGTTAAGTGCTATTGATTATGTGCTATTGTTCTACGTCGAGTTAGGTACTATTGTGAATTCATTTGACGATGTGTGGTTGAATATAAACTATATATGCATATTCGGCAATGGGTTGTGAACACACAGGTTGCAAGTTTTGTATGGGCGGGACTTGGAACCGAGTGGATTTACAATGCCTTTGCTGCATAAACGATTTCGATACATTGAGTCATGCACTATTGTGAATTCATTTGACGATTTCTGTTCGAACATAAACTATGCATATTCGGCGGGTTGTGAACACCACTGTGTTGCAAGTTTTGTATGGGCGGGACTTGGAACTGAGTGGATTTACAATGCCTTTGCTGCATAAACAATTTTGATAGTCTTTACATTTCAACGATTTACAATGCTTTTCTTTTGCATAAACGATTTTGAAAGGCTTTACATTTCAAAACAAACTCTATGAACTCACTCAACCTTTGTGTTGACACTTTTTAGCATGTTTTATCTCCGGTATCTAAGGTATACACTTCATGGCATGCATTTGGACACCTCATGGAGTCGTGGTGACGACGCGTCTCACTTGGTTTTACGTACTTTAAAACATCGTTTGAATTGTAACAAACTTATTTCCAAAGCACAAGTTGATTTTCATTTGGGACCTACTTTGTAAACTCTGATTATTTTATTAAATCAAACGATGTATTTTCCAAACGACACTTTAGGTTGTTCAATATAACTGTGATTGTGATGCTATGACATTCAATCCCCAGGAATTCCATTCCGCTGCAAAACAGGTAATTTGGGGGTGTGACAGGTTTTATGTGACCTTCCAGATGGGAAGAGAGTTATTGGAACCAGGTGGGTTTTTAGAGTTAAAAGAGATGAAAGAGGCAATGTTATCAAAAACAAGGCAAGGTTAATTGCTCAGGGTTATATGACAGGAAGGGGTAGATTATGATGAGGTATTTGCTCAGTAGCAAGAATAGAAGCTATCGAATATTTCTTTCCTTTGCTTCTTATATGGGCTTTCAAGTTTACGGATGGATGTTAAAAGTGCCTTTTATATGGCAAGATTACTGAGGAAGTTTATGTCAAACAACCTCCTGGTTTTGAAGATCCTAAACATCCAAACAAAGTTTACAAGGTTGTTAAGGCTCTTTATGGCCTTCATCGGCACCTAGAGCTTGGTATGAGAGACTCTCCACATTCTTATTGCAACATGGATATAGAAGGGGAGCTATTGACAAGACTTTGTTTATCAAGAGAGACAAGAAAGATATCATGTTAGTTCAAGTTTATGTTGATGATATCATCTTTGGGGCTACCAAACAGTCCATAGTTAAGGAGTTTGAGCGGTGATGCGAGAAGAATTTCAAATGAGTTCAATGGGAGAGTTGACTTTCTTTTAGGACTTCAAAGTTAAGCAGTCAAAGGAAGGTATTTTTATCAGTCAAGACAAGTATGTTATTGACATACTTAAGAAATTCAATTTTGATGATATGAAGGCTGTTACTACACCTATTAAATCTATAAATTCATTGGGTAAAGATGAAGATGGACACCCTGTTGAAGTCAAGCTTTATAGATCAATGATTGGCTATCTTATGTATCTTACCGCATCAAGGCCGATATCATGTTTGCAGTTTGTCTATGTGCAAGATATCAAGTCTCACCAAAGATCTCTCACATGAATGTAGTTAAAAAGAGTTTTCTGTTATTTGAAACAACAACCTAAGTTGGGGTTGTGGTATCCTAAAGAGTCACCTTTTCACTTAGAAGCTTTTTCGGATAGTGACTATGCTGGTGATAATTATGATAGAAGATCCACAACTGGTGGATGTCAATATCTTGGAAGAAGACTAGTCTCCTGGCAATGCAAAAAGCAGACAATTGCAACATCATCTACCGAAGTGAATATGTACTGCTGCAAGTTGTTGTGGTCAAGTTTTGTGGATGCTGAATCAACTCTTGGACTATGGGTTCAATTTCAAAAATACTCCTATCAATATTGATAATGAGAGTACAATTTGTATTGTTAAGAATCCTGTGTATCATTCCAAGACAAAACATATTCAGATTAGGCATCACTTTATCAGATTGTTATGGCATAGGCTCATCAATGTAGTTAAGGTTCACACGATGACAATGTAGTGACTTACTCACTCCAAAAGGTTTTGATGTGTCACGATTCAATCACTTGGTCGTGAGCATTGGAATGATTAACTACTAAGCTTTGTTTAAGGGGAGGACTATAGGGTGTTAGTATAGTCCGTAGTATTGCTTGAGGGGAGGATGCTTGTTGATACTTAGTTTCTATGAAGAAATTTTGGCAAAGTAATTTTTTCCTTAAAGTACCGCTTGGAAAGTACTGCTTGGAAAGTACCGCTTATGTGGAAAGTAATTTGTCGTATTAAAGTACCGTTCCAACGGTAATATTGATGGGTAATTGATAATAACGGTAACTTTGTTATTATAGGTTGTGATTTTTCAAATCCTACCTATAAATAACTACTTTCCTAATTTCCTCTCATATTATTACTTTACATCTTTTCCATACTTATCTCCCGATCACCATCTCTTTATTCTTCAATAAAATCTTTATTGTGCTCACTCATTCAACAAATGGCGAATCGTTTAACTGTTTCTAAGCACAATATGGTGGCTAATTTGGACAAAACAGAGGCTTAATATAGCTTTTATGATATCGTTGATTATCTTACTGGGTCGCCTATTAGTTATGCTCTTTTAGTTGAGCCAGATATTATTGAACCATGGATTCAAGAATTTTGGGCTAATGCTAGAGATAATATGGAGGAGGATTAATACTATATTAGATCCACGCTGACGGACTATCAAGATTACAGAAGCCTCTATTCGAGAAGACTTATTATTTGACGATGAAGATGGGGCTATTCGATTTGACAAGCAACTGATTTGGGATACTTTTAGGAATCTTGGTTATGAAGGGTCTCTAACAGAACAAACATTCAAGAAAGCATTATTCTGTCCTCAATGGAAGTTTTTGATTCATGTACTGCTTCATTGCATAAGTTCTAAAAGTACTTCTTGGGAGCAGTTTAGGTCTAATATAGCATCTGCAGTGGTTGGTTTAGCTGCATGAGTGTTTAATTTTTCAAAGCTTATTTTGGATGGGATGCTATCACATATTTCTTCTGGGTCAAAATGGTTGATGTACCCAAGGTTTGTACATGTTTTCTTAAACAAGCAATTGGCTGATCTTCCAAAACCTACTGCTTTGTTACCTGTTATTGTGCAACAAGCCAAAATATTTACATTCATGGCTAGCGCAGTGTTTTGTCAGGTGGAGATATTCCATTAACTTCTACAATGATGGAAGTTGTTCAAGTTTATCGAATGATTTGGAGAGGATGAAGAAAGTGAAGGTGTTGATTCTCGGCGCGCACCGCCGTTACAAGGTATCTTGCAAAGTACGCTTCCTTGCAAGTCCTGCTTCTCTTGAAGGTACTGCATCATTACAGTAGTACTGTTTCTCCAAACCCTGAGGTTCAAGCTGATATTGAAAGAACACCTACTCCATCTCCACAACATTCTATTCCTGTTTCGAAGGAACATTCACATTCTCACAGTACTGATCATACAATACCTCGTGAAGGATTAACTTTGGATAACTATGCTTTAACAAAGGAGCTAGTTCGATTGAACGAGACTGTTGAGTCTCAAGCTAAGGCACTTAGGAAGTTGAGACGTAGGTATATTTGGTTGAGGAATTTTATTAAACCCTATATTCAAGGTTTCAATTTATGGGTTAAAGAGGAAAACAAACGTCAGAACAACTTCGAAGGAATTCAAACGAAAGAAGGTTCCTAAGTCATCTTCACAACTTGGGGAGGAATTTAGCAAAAGAAAATTTGAAAGAAGATGTTACAAACAAGAAAGAATCTGTAAGTACCTGCAAAAGATTATTTCAGATTCTAAAGAAGTGCAAGTTCAGTAACTTGAACATCAAGGTATCGATGTTCAAGGTACTGATGTTCAAATTATTGTCTGATGTTCAAGGTAACAACATCAAAGTGCGATTTTCATGATACATCTAGGCAAGAAGTAATAACTCCAAGGGTGTTGAATTTTGAAGAAGAAGCTGGTCCTTCTACATTTGTTATAGAAGAAGAGAAGGAAGCCACATTCATACCTATTCATTCCGCTAGTGATGATGAAGTAATTGCTACAATATTAGATTTATCACAACCAAGAGGAGGGGTTACTATTAGAGATGTACAAGAAGAAGAACAACCAAGAGCTTCTCAACCACCAATTGATCCTAAAGACAAAGGGAAAGGTATTACTGTTGAAACAAAGAAAAAGAAACTCACTTTGGTAGAACTTAGAGCAATTGAAGTTGCTAGGAATGAAGCTGCTGCTAGAAAAGTTCAAGAAGAATTAGATGCTCAAGATAGAAAAGAACAAGAAGCTCAAGAGGCTCTAAATAGAAAAGCAACAAGAGGTGCAAGATGAATTAGATGTTGAAACTACTGAACCTTTAACAGTCCCTACACCTATTAGATTTATGCCAAGAAGACCTAATTTAGCTAAGGACAGGAATGCTATGATGGCTTATCTGAAATGTCAAGGGTATAAAGGATTACGAAGTTTAATTATCTTGAGATGAAAAGATTATATGATCTTTGCTAGGGAGGATTATAAGAAGAATGTTGCGGCATCAAAGATTTTAGAGAAGAAGCTACGGATTGAACGAAAGAAGAAAAGTTTAAAGAGAAAAGAAAACTGAGTTCTGAGATGTTCAAGTCAAAAAAGAAAGGTAGAATTAAGATCCTGAGACTAGTGATGAATTGAAGAATTATCTCAGAGTGGTAGATTTTGATTATACAAAGGAAGATGATGATATGAAGATGAACAGATCAAAGATCAGTGTTTTCAAAGTTGAGAAATCTAAGAATGGAGATTATATGGTTTTTCATAAGGAAGATGAAAGTTTTAAAGTTTTCAAGAGGTTATGGGATTTCTTTGCATGTTATTGATAGAGTAGATCTATTTTATTTATATCATGTTGTGAAGGCTTATTTTGAAGATCATCCATTGGAAGGGATTGGATTGGTTTTACATGGTGATCTCATAACTATGTGGGAAACTGAAGAAGAAAGCTCGATGATATCTGGAAAAATCAGAAAAACCGAAATAGTTTGTTGGAGATTCTTTGAAGAATCTGGAGTTCATGTTTTGGAGCTAGAAAATGGAACAATGATACACATATTTACAGAAAGAAGATACCCTCTACAGCTTGAGCTCATGAGAAGAATGCTAGAGCATGGATTGGAAGTAGAAGAGGATAATGAAACCGCTTGCATGGTTATCAACTTGTTTATAAACGACTACCATTTTGAGGATGATCAATAACCTGGTATGAATTTTATTTGAATAAATACTTTTTGATATATCAAGACTTTTATTCAAAGTCTTTGCGATCGAGAGAGTACTTTCATCAAAGTATCGTTTACTGAACTAAACCAGTTAAATAAATTTTAGAAGAAACCTTTTTGCTAAGTAATAAATATTTTGAACTAAAGGTTGAATAAATGGGTTTTGTGATGATAACATCAATAGGTTATCAATCCACCATGGTTACAAAAGGATTGACTAATCCATGAGCAAACGGCTCTGGTATAGATATATCAAATCCCTTTTTAGTTGACAACTTGCTAATAAGTTGGATGGTATTCAACTCACCATATCAAGTAATGTGAAGAGTTGGCTAGCCCACAAGAAAATGGCTTGTGGTAAAGGCTATGGAAAAACCATTATTGGTAATTAGTTCACCATTAGATAAAAGAACTAACTAGTCCAGGAAAGGTACACTTTTGGTAAAGACAAAACAAATTGTTGATAGCGGTGGTTTGCTAAAAATCATATGGTTATCAATGTACCATGGTCTTACACACCAAAACATTTGGCTACTCCAGAGATAATGGCTTTGGTAAAGAGTTCTAAATCCATTATTTTTTCAATGATTCACTTGAAAGTGATGAGAATAGTATGCAACTTAAACTGAATGTACAAAATTGTCATATGTTGTCTTTGAAAAGATGGAGCTTGCTGGATGCTGCTGTAAAGAGAACAATTCTAAGAGATACTTTGACAAGAATAGATGTTACAGAGATAAAAGCTTAAAGACTAAGAAATAATCCGTTTTTAAAATATGAAGCTGTTAAAGATATATTCACAAAAGAACTTGAAGTCAAGCAAGTAGAATTCAAGTTAGGGGAGGATTGTTGGGATATGAAAGTGATGAAGATATCAAAGTCAAGATATCAAAGTATCTTGAAGATATCAAAGTACCGTAGTCGCAGCATCGTAGGTCGCAAAGTACCGAAAAGTCAAAGAGTCAAAGTACTTGCTAAAGATAAAGTCAAAGTAATCTTGCACAATGAAGTCAAAGTATCGCAAGAACAAAGAACTGTTATATTCGTTTATAGAAAGTATAATAACTCTAGAATATTCTGTATTAGATTACTTGTCATACAAGGTTATCAATTGTAAACCGACTAGGATATCCTTGAGCCTATAAAAGGACTCCTAGATTGGCATTAGAGATATGACTTATGACATATAACTTACGATTTTAGAATTAGAGTTTTAGAGAAAGTTCGATTATCTTAGAGTTGTATTAGAGTATCTGCATAATAAGCAGATTTAGAGTTTATAATAAAAGATTATTCTTCTTAGCTTTGTTAAGTAAATTCCGCGTACTTAATAAAGATTACTCAGTGTTTCTTTGTTAATAACTTAGGATTTATCCGAGGTTATTAAACCTTAACAAGCTAGTTAAGTTAGTTTGATTAAAGTATATCGATCCAACAATGAGCGACTTGATATTAGGAGAGACCCTAAGTATCCAGGTGGAGTTTGCAACTTTGTAGGAAGAGTCAAGGATGTGCATGTCTTTATAGGAAATTTCACCTTTCTAGTTGATTTTGTAGTCCTAGAAGATATAGGGTGCGTCATTGACTATAGCTTATCCCAAGTAGTGCTAGGGAAACCGTTTGTTGAAATATCTAAAATGAGCCATAACAAGTATGATGGAACGGTTAGTTTTAAGGAAGGAACCAATGAAATCACTTATAGGATGCCTTGGAAAACAAATGAATATGGCCATCTACCCATTTTTGAACGAGACAACATCAAAGCTTTTGAGGACAAAAGCAAGGAAGATGTTGAAAAAGGTTATAAATTTATGTGGGAAAGAAGGAGGCTTTATTATAAGGATTGCTTGACCTTCGGGCCTAAATATAGAGTCGATGAAAATTTTGTCAATATGATAGAATTCTAGTTGAGAATGCAAAACGAAAAACGTAGGGGCACGACTACGAGTCTAGCTACAAGACTCTTAAATAAAGAAAAGCGCTTCGTGGGAGGCAACCCGTGCTTAATTGTTTGCTTGTTAGTGTCATATATCTTTTATTAATTGTATATTCTCATGTTTAAATTTGTAAAAATGCTTTATTTTGTTTTTAACCTCGTCTTAATTGCATATAAAGGTATTTTACATAAATGATAAGTGTAGGGAGGATTACACACGTTTTCAAAAGAAACGTAAACATGAGAATAACAATTCATTAAAAGATATAAATGTGTGTTTGTTCGAGTCAAATGCTTGTATCGAGTCATAATGGATGTTTTGCTTTTTCCAGATTCTAAAGATGTAAATTTTCCGAATTTTTCCGAGAAAAATCGCAGACTAGTTTTTGTCGGGATAACCTGACGCGTCAGATTGCAACTGACGGCGCAGAAGGAGTAAAACATCATTACTTTTTCTCGTTTTCTCGAGCTACTTATAAATTTTTGGAATTTTCCAGGTCTTAATTTTCCGTAAATTCAGTAAACATCCATTCCACAAGCATTATATCCTAGTATTAGTAGAGTCATATATATATTATTACCGCGATTTTACGCTGAAGGTTTCGTTTGTTTTCTTCAAATGTGCATGTTTCATTTATCAAGAAGAAGAAACAAAATATTGGAAGGAGCTTTTCACGCACACATTCTTCTTGGAAAGGATTTAACCAATACTTCACATACGGATCCTACCGAGCTAATCATGGGAGTATTAGTTTCTTTCGTTTTTCATTACCTTCCATTATCATAACTTTGATACTTTCGGGAACATTGGGGACAATGTTCAGTTTAAGTGTAGGGAGGGAAAATAAAACGGGAACTTTGAAACTATGCTTATCCTTGATTATTTGCTTTGTCCAAGTGTATTTGTGTAATAAACCATGAGAAAATGTCGGTTAGGGTAATTTTGGCACCAAATTTTTAATTTTTCATGACATATAGGAGTGGGCCATTAGTCTTAACAAAAGCGTCTCACGGATAGGAAGTTGCATGACTAGCACAAAAACCCTTTACCACCTAAATTCCACCCAAAATATGAGGATCGCCTTTAGATTAGTAGGAATTAAAGCATTCATCTTTAATGCTTAGAGTGTGAACCGGTAGTATATTAGATTCTAGAACTTGTTTTGTGATGCATTCCGAGATCGCTAGTAAGACTACACTTGTGTAGTTAGGAATAACTAAATGATAAGAGGCATTAGGATAACCCTTGTTTGATACCGTAATATAATTACTTCTTCCACATCGGTTGAGTAATTCCCCACACCCTTTGCGTTGTACTCATCTTTAGTACATGATACCCCTAGTTAACCCTCGAGCCTATCCTTTTGCGGTTCTCGTGATGTTTTGGTTTTTCCGGAATATCAATGAAGAGCATTGTTTACACCCCACCCCAAATATACACCCAAATCGCCTTAGCCTACATTGTATGCACTCACTTTTAGTGCATTTTTGTTATCACCCTAAACCCTTAGTTCAATTATCTGGTTGCTTGCATGAGTTGCTAAGTCTAGTCATATCCTTTGTACACGCTTTTAGGACGATTGGGACTCATGGGAAAAGTTAAAGTTTAATGACTGGAAGGGAACGTTAAATTCCTTATTTTGCGTAATAACATACCCCAAGTGTTTTTGATCTTTTCAATTCGGGTCAAATTAGTGTTAGAGTAATAAAACTCAAGTGTAGGGATGTGCCTATAAATCCCTATCATTTTGATGTTACCGTAGAGGATGGTAGAGTAAAAGTGTATGAAAAAAAAATAGAAAAAGAAAAGAAAAATAGAGTAAAAAAAAAAAAAAACAACGGGCTACCATCCTACATCTATCCTTTAAATTTATGTTTGTTTGTTTCAGTTAGCTAAAGTCTAGACTGTCGAGTCTTGGCTTAGCAACGCCATACTTCGTATGCATTTAACATAGAGATTTTTGACTTGCCACCACTAAAAAGCCTATCCCACCAAACCCTTTGTTTCCCTACCGTAAGCCTAACGTTACAACCCTTTAATGACCTCTTTGATTTTCATTCCTAGGTGCTTACGCCAAAGCGATGGAGGTTTGATC
>OU343216.1:64101883-64139387 GCA_910596185.1 Chrysanthemum makinoi | reverse complement strand
CACCCAACTAGTAGGCGATTGATACCACTGTTAGGTCACTAGTTTTACAACACAACCATCAATGAAAGAAATAGAGAAGAGAAGAGAGGCGGATGAATGATTAGGTCGAAACGTCAAGTTTACTCACACAAGCTAGCCACTTGTGAATGACTAACCGTAAAAAACTTAAAACGGTTGAGCAACACGATCAATAATAAGATGAGAAGTAGTATAAGGTAACTCAAAGCGTATTAGGTTTGAGCAAGAGATAATTCCGTCTAGAACGAGGGTTGAATGGAATTTCAACTCACGTCCGCGATTATCGGGGTTTGAATAAGAAAAGGGGATAATATGATAGTTTTCTAAACTACGGGATAAGGAAAGCATAAGGAACTAAAATCTATGGGGAAACCTAAGAACTAAGGCAAACTACGAAATTTGTTATACTAAAAAGCATAATCTGAATTTAAAAGCGAAGCTTGAAATAAAAAGCAACTACGTCTATTCTAAACCCTAAAAATACCCTAAAATTACTTTTACTCTACAAATGATATTAGAAAACTAAATAAGAATTAAAACTATTTTTTTAGGAATTTTCTTGAATTAATTCTAATTAAAAACTAATTTTTAACTTTAAAAATAAAACTAATTATCTAAAATTTATGAAAGAGAGAGGGAAAAATATGGAATTACTTTTCAAAAATCTAAAATATCATAAAAGACTTTTCAAAACTATTTTTGTAATTTTCTGATTAATTTTCTATTTTCTATGAATTTAAAACTATTTTAATCTAATTTAAATTGTTAAAAATAACAAATAAAAGGAGAAAAATAAGGAAAAATATTTTTTATGCTTTTTATATTTATCTTAATCTATTAAAATTAAAAAATTGATTTTTGGAACTTTTTCTTAATTAATTGCACTAAAAGCTAATTAAAAATGATTAAAAACTATTTTTATTTAAGAAAAATAGTAAATAGTGACCAAAACTTATGAAAACTTCAGAGAAATTCTAAAATATTAATCTAGATCTGAGAAAAATATAAAAACTTGGGCTTATGTGGAAGAAATAAGGGCTGCTATGTAATCTAATAGGAAATAAGCACTTTATAATAAGCTAATAAGCACAAGATAGCACCATGATACCGAAGCTAAATAGGACTAAAACTACTCTAAAGCAACTATTGCAAGCTTATTCTAACACCTAATAAGTGATCTACCAAGATTTAAGCAAACTGATACTTAAGCAAATTAAATGCACGATAAAGCCCTCTTCGTGGTTAAGCACATGCAAGCTGCTTATTGATGGATGAAGTGAAAACTAAAAGTGGAGATCTCAAGCCCACCTAGAAGAGAGTACATATCCAAAGTTTCAGCTAATAAGGACTAGTATTGAAGCCATTAGAGATCAAACAAAAGCAATAAATGGAACGAGTGGGTATATGTAGAAATTGCGATGAGATACCTACAATACATGCTGCTTATTTAATAAGCTAAAGAAAAACTAAAGCTGTGGTTCTCTAGTCCCCACGGCAAGAGTTAACATACCAAATTTGAGCTTCTAATAATAAGAAATAAAGCCTTTGTGCATAAGCTGCAAGTTTTGCAAAAAACCAGTGTTGACACCTTTTGACTTTTAAGAACTGTAAGATATAACTTTTCACATACACATCATAACATTAACACAAGGTAGCATATAGATGGAATTCTAGAGAGAGAAAGTTAGAGGTTTAGGGAACTTAGTGAGAGAAAGTGAAAGATATTATTATGAGCTCCAACTCTCTACCTTGAGAGGTAGAGAGTATTTATAGTCTTACATAAAACGCCACACATCGGGCTGTGGATCGGGCATACAGTGGGTAAAGACCCGTCCAGTCCTCCGGTGTTACTTAACTAAATTCTACTTAACTTAATATTACTATGACTACGAGCTTTCTAGCGATTACATATACTTGAGGTGACCGACTCTTTAATACCGGGAATTTCTAATTCTAACAATCTCCCCCTAAGGGAGGTCACCTCAATCATGCACTAAAATTACATTGAATACAAACAGATATGACATTAACAATTGTTCTTGCATTCTTGATGTAGTCCTTTGTTCCTAAGCTCGTAGTCATTGATTCTTCACATTGCATGTTTGGTTACTTCAAGTGGAGGTCTTTTCCTGATCCACGTGATAATAATTTTGAGCCATCATTTGAGATTATCAGCCATCAAAAAAAATCTCGGTGACATCCTTTGTGGTGTTGGTATTATGTGATGTTGTGACTTTAGGACCGACATGCTCACATTCTGGATCATGATATCTTCTCATCGAGTAGCGGAAGCATTTGTTGAATCATGATATTGGCGTAGTAGCGAGAAGCATGGAGTGATAATATCAGAGTCATTGATGCACTAATCATGATTTCTTTTGAGATGAATGTGTTAAGTGAGCATGCGGCTATGGATTGACCGCTTCATTACGATCATTTGCAAGCGTCGGCGTGCGCATACAAAGTTAGCAATAAAGCATACGAAAGTGTCTTTGACCACTTTCGTTGAATTGAGGTACACGGCCCACGGTTCCCGTTGATCGGTACAAATAAGTACGCTACTTTTGTGATCGGTATAATTCGAAGAATTTCCTTGAGGGTTTTAATGCTCTAGCTTTGTTCTCAAACCGAACATCTCAAAGAAGACAACGGGTGAGTGAACCCGAATTTGAGTCCAGCGATTGATGAAAAGATCTTTGAAAAACAATCGAGTATTGCTCAATAGAAATTGTTTTGCAATACAGCGAAGGTTTTAATGAAAATCAATTATCAATCATAAAACACCTTTTGATTTGAAAAATTAGTACACGGTCGACGTGCTAATTAAAAGAGTTTTAAAGCACAAAGACCGGTTTTTCAAAGGTATCCGTCAATCCATAACTGAACCAGATTGATTCAAAGATTGAATCGCCCCATTGTTTCGCTCATTCAGGTTGTCACATGGTTGATCAATATAATAGATCTCACATGCCACCTACCAGGAGCTTGTTAGATGTTGGCTCGAGAAGGCTTTCCATCTTCACAGTGAATATGTAAACACATCACTTTCGGATGTTACGGCAATACCACAAGGATAATGCGTAGGACTCAGATATAATCTCTCTTTCCACATTGTGTGAAACAGAGAGTCTTCATTGAAAGTGTCCTAATGAGATTTATTGATGATCTCGTGGCTCTAGACTCAATTTGTGCATATTTGGATCCTGTGGGAGACTAGGAGAGGGTATCCTTCTTCAATATCAACAATCTCTAAGAGAAAGTCGATAGATAATGTCGGTTCCGCGTGAGAATGAAACAAGTCCTTTTAAGAGGAACTTGAGTGGTTTGGAAAGTTGAAGTGCGGTGCGTCACTGGGTCCATGACGTCTTGTCTTCAATACCGATGTTACCATCGGTAGCATATGAATTGAACCGGTTTACGCCCTAAGGTTGAATAATAGGAGGGCTATTTATTTTCACCCTTTTGTCATTCAATTCTTTTTAATTCTTCAACCCCGGTTGCTTACCCAGAGACTTCATAGCTAGAACCTTGTTGGGTTTATTCGGTACTAGCTCGATCTCAGTCCGCACTCTTCCCATATCTCATTTTTCTCCTTTTATCATCATACCTAAGAACTCTACACTAACTAGTGGATAGTCCTTGGGTAGATCCCTCCGGTTCTGGCGGATCATGGGAACACATACCTAACCTTATCATCCTTATATCACCATACATAATGTAAAGTTGGTTCGGTCTTTTGGTATTGTTCATCTGCCATAGGAACCAATTGAAAACCATTTGAAAATCAATCCGGATACTTGTGATATATTATCAAAGCATTTTGTACTTGAATTGTTTTTGATATTTTTAGAGTGAGAACTCCCCCTCAACATGTGCATCAAATTTTTGAAATCGTTTTGCACACGGAGGCAAGAGAAAGAATTAACTTCTTTGATTACCATTTTCTAAAAAATATCACCATCACTTCCTTGATCAAATCAAGTAGATAAAGCATTTTGGGGAAGGATGAGGTTTTCATGATTTTGCTCCCCTCAATATGTGCCTCGAGGTTTGAAAAGAGTTTTACACATACTAGAAGGGAACTGCACACATTGAGATAAGTGATCACGTTTCAAATCATTGTGGTTTAATATAGATGCTCCCCTCAATGTGTGCATGGAAAATTTGAAATCGTTTGTCACTTACGGGGAGGCAAACATGCTAATCACTTAAGAAACCATTTATCGAATTATCGTTTAAATCTATTTAAATCACAACTTCTCCCCCGATCACAATTATTAAAACATTTGAGATTTGTGATCTCTGTAGATTTAAATTGATTTTGAAAGCTTTTAAGGAGAATTGTGACTTGATTATGAAAGCGTTTAAGCGATAAGGATCGATGTTGAGATTTTAATCTCCATTGGTTAAACATGCATGTACATCTTTTGAAAACAATTTAATGCCAAATAACTTTTAATTTAATTGAAATCATTCTCCCCCTCAATCAATGACATAGGTTGATTGATAGAGATTTTGACATAAGTCGATGATTATCAAAAATAGAGACCGAGTTATTTTTCAAAGCATTTAGTTTTCAGAGATAAATGTTATAGTATCAGAGCATGGAATTTGAAAACATGGTAAAACATGGCTCTGTTCTTTCTTTTAAAAAAGCGGGTTATTGCACGAAAATGACAATAAACCATTGTTTCTCTTTCTCCCAAAATATTTTTTTTTTATTTTTGATTTTAAGAATTAGAACAACATCTAAAGTCCCGTGTCATTCTTTGAATGACAGCACAAAGACCGTAGATATTTTCGAACCAAAAAAACATGACAAAAAGACAATATTTTTAAGATTTTTAATTTTCAGATTTTTATGGAATTTTGAAAGTTTTATATTTTTCTATTTGGTTTTATAGGGTTTTATAATTTTGTATTTTGTTTTTCGAATAAGTATTTACAAGAGATAGATGAAGATAGACCTTTACTCCTCGTCTTCCTCACGAAGACGCGTTTGAGTGTATCTGGTTGAAGGCTTTTCAAGCCAAGACGTGGAAGAATAAACTCAAAACGTTCTCTTGGAAGAGCTTTGGTGAAGATGTCCGCTAAGCGATATTGAGACCTCACAAAATATAGTTCCACCACACCTTTTCCACTTGTTCCCGATGAAATGATGTGAAGATATGCGATGCTTTGCTCTTGAGTGTTGAACGTTGTTGCATGAGAGAGCAATAGCACTTTTATTATCACGATGCAGAGGATTTTGTTGAATTCAAAGCCATAGTCAAATAATTGAGATCTCATCCATAAGATTTGAGCACAACAAGATGACATGGCTATGTATTCACCTCTGTAGAGGAAATAGAAGTACTCATTTGCTTCTTTGAAGACCAGCTCACAAGCTTATCACCCAAAAAGGCACCTCGGATGTACCGGCGTGTATCTTGACAACTGCATGATCAGGCATGCATAGCCGTTAGTGACATACCCGGTGTCCTTCGGGTACCATAGTCCCATATTGATGGTTCCTTGGAGATCCAGAAGACCCGTTTAACCGCTTCAAGGTGCTTTTAGTGTAGGCAGCCTTGTATCTAGCACACATGCAAACAGCGAACAAGATGTCCGGTCTACTAGGCTGAGGTACATCGGGATCCAATCATACTACGATATTTTGTTTGGTCAATCATGATCCTGAGTGGTCCTCATCTAGTTTGGTTCGATCAATCATGGGGGTGTCAACAGGGTCACATGAATCAAATCCAAATTTCTTTAATCTCATTGCATATTTAGATTGATTTATGAAAATGCCTCGGGACTTTGTGAAATTTGTAATCCCAAGAAAAATGACATTTGTCCCATCATTGACATTTGAAACTTTGAACTCATTTCATTAGAAAAGCGATCACATTCCATTGGGTCAGTCGAGGCAAAAATAATATCATCAACATAAATTTGAACATGAGTTAAATGTTTGCGACTTCTGGTGAACAATGTAGGATCAATGCTCCTTTCTTGATCCGGATGATAGAAGAAACTTTGACAATGTATCATACCATGCCCTTGGAGCTTGCTTTAAACCGTAGAGAGCCTTCTTCAAGCGATAAACGTGAGTAGGATGCTCTTGATTCACAAATCCTTCAGGTTGGGCGGCGTGAGCGACTTCTTTAAGATCTCCGTTCAATGCGTCTACATCCATCGATACACTACCATGTTCTTACTAGCGTTAGCGAAAGATTCGATTGCCTCGATTAGAACAGCGGGCAAAAGATTCTTCATAGTCTATACCCTCCTCTTGACGATATCCTTTAGCAACTAATCGAGCCTTGTTCTTCAACACATCACCATGCTCATCAAGTTTCACTTTGAAGATCCATTTGAGAGCTATAATCATAGCACAATCTGGGCGGTACTAACTCCCATACATTAAGTCGATCAAACTCATGAATTTCTTCTTGCATGGCATTGAACCGGTTGTCTTCATTCATGGCGGTTTTAACATCTTTTGGTTCGATCTTAGAAAGTACGAGAGTTGAAGAAACACCATAAGGCATCGGTTGCAAGTTGTTTCCGGGTTGATACGGGACGAGAGGGATTTCCAATGATGTTGTCTAATGGATGATCGTGAGTCCATTTTCTAAGGTGTTCATGTGGCAGTTGTTGAGGAACGAGGTAGCGAGTCGATGTCTCCTGAAGAAGATGGTTCTGATGATGATTCGGGAGTAGCAAATATGTTTTCAAATGGAGCATCCTCAGGAGTAGCAAAGGGATTAACTTCATCATTGATGCGAGAAACATTTCCATGATGTACATTTGAAGAATGATGATTTGTTGATGAGAATGAAGGATCAGCAGCAGGTGCTTCTTGACTTAAAGATATTGAGACTGAAGGATTGACTTCATTCACAGGAATATGAGCATCCTCATTTGGGAATCATCACCTCATTAGTGTTTGAATCATAAAGTTCATCAAACATAGGATCAAACAATTTCTTTACATCATCTTCGGATGGAGGTACATATGGAGTTTCTTGAGTAGAGTTTGGAACAAGAGATGAACCAATGGGACTGTCTTGAAGTCTGGTCCCGGACAGTTGTCCAGAGCCATTTGACCGTCGGCTCATCAAGCGTAACGTGAATGGTTTCCATGATATGTTGGGTTCTTTTGTTATAGATTCGGTATCCCTTTTTGTTTGGTGCATATCCTACAAATACTCCAATGTCGGCTTTAGCCCTAAGTTTCCCTAAGTCTTGACCCTCATTAGTTGGATAGCACAATGCACCAAACACACGAAGGAAGGAGAGATTAGGTTTTCTGTTGTGGACAAGTTCATATGGAGTTTTTCCATGTGCGGTGTGGATTAGGGAACGATTTTGTGTATAGCATGCATGGCAATGCTTCAGCCCAGAGAAACATTGGAACCTTTGAGTAAATCAACATTGTTCTAGCGGCTTCAACAGTCGATTTAGTCTTTCAACTACACCGTTCTGTTGAGGAGTTCGTGGAATACTTCTTTGATGACTGATTCCAACGCTTTCATAGAATTCATTAAGTTGTTTGTTGACAAACTCGGTTCCATTGTCGTTCTGATAATTCGACGGTTTTGTTAAGTCGAACTGCGGTATTTTGATGAGTTTGATGATGATATCGGGAGTTTCATCCTTTGTCCTTAAGAACTTGACCCAGGTGAATCTAGAGTAATCATCAACCACAACTAACACATATTTCTTCCCAAAGATATTCGGTACCCTCATTGGTCCACATAAATCCATATGAATCATATGAAGAACTTCGTGGCAGTTAGTAGGTTTGGGTTTATGGGCATATTTCTTGCTTTTTCCCAATTGACATCCTGAACAAAGATGATCCTTTTCATACTTTAGTCTAGGTAAACCTACAACTAGGTCCTTTCGGAAAGATCATTGATGGTTCCGAAGTTCAAGTGATTGAGACGACGGTGCCATAACCATGACTTTGTTTTGAAGCCTTTGATAACAAGCAATTGGAGAAGCCTCATCATATCATCGATAGAGATGGTGTAAAGGTTTGACCACGAGTTCCTTTTAACATTCCTTACCATTAAGATCTCTAACAAAGCAAGTATGTTTTAGAAGGCAACTTCTAGATCGAGTCACCAATTGACCATGAGAGGTTATGACCCACCCTTCACATAGTAGACTCTCGAGATGACACTATCACCAACAACATAATCTCCATAACCCATAATGGCACCGAAATGATCATTACCAAATCTAGGTCCGATGAACTTGCTCACGGTTCAGGCAGCGACCGTCTCCAGTCATATGCTTGGAACGACTGAGTCCGGTACCACGAACGATTTGAACGATCTGCTTGAACACAGAACAAAATGGATAAGCGGATAATTGGGATCCCCATGCAAGAATGGGTTCCATTTGGTTAGTAACAGATAGTGGAACACCCACATCGAAATGAAACATCCATATCGAAGTAGAAGCAATGGAATCATTGGGAATAGATGCAATCTTGGTGTCAGTATTTGACCTATTCAAAGTATGTTTACTTCTTAAGGGAATAGTTCTACCAGTAGGCATCCATTTTCTAGTGGGCATAATCTTAGCGATTGAGAACAAAACTGATAATTCTTATGGCCAAAAGGTATCCAATAATAACCTATCTTTATAAAAGTTCTTCTTGTGGGTTTCCACTGTTTTCTAACAATCTTTCGTTTTTGCCTTTTTGCCTTATTTGCACGATTATTAGCATTAACAATTTTAACGGGCATTTGACAGCATTAGACAAAGCATTCACACCACATTCATGATTAGCACAGAATTCAAGCATGAAGCATTACAAGGTTTGCAGATAGTATCGAAATTGAATTAATTACTGATCGCCTAAGGCTAATACTAGAATCAACACGATTCGATTTATTCAACTCAAGCCTAAAGTTCCTAGATTGGTCTTCTACTCTCTTCCATTGCACATTCTTAGCTTGCAAGGTCCTATCATTCCTTGTATTGTCTTGAGACTTTGACCTGCTCGCTTTAAAGTCACTGATTACTCTTGTAGAGGGAATGGGAACATTAGTTGGTTGATCTAATTTTTGCATTCCTGAACTTGATGTGCAAGGATCTGAAGTACTAGAAGGCACATTAGTGTATACTTTAAGACTGTGATTTGAGCTTTTGGCAGGCACACTAAAGTTCACTTTCTTAGCACTAACATATCGGAATCGAACTACTTGAAGGCACATTAGTGTTTCCTTTTTAAGACTGGCATAGAACGGATTTCACCTTGGCACTAGGCATAGAAACAGGCATCACAGCTTTGCCTTTTTCACCTAAGGTTAAGGATTTGGGACATGTTGCAATTACACATTCTAGCAACTCTTGAGATCGTTTGGCCTGGAGGCAAGCAAACCTAATTTCACTATCAAGAGGTTTGTTAATGAAATCCTCTTCGACAATCTCACGGAGACATTCTAGACTATCCTTAAGGTGAGCACAATATTCATGAAAAGCATGTTCATTATTCCTAAGATGAGGAGGAATATATTTAAGCATCACAGTGTATTTGCAGTCTAAGGGTGACTTTGAGACAACATTCTTATTGAAAACAAGTGGCGCTTTCCCATTTCCCGACTTCTTAGATTCTCAATTTCCTTTTGTAAAGACGTTATTTTTCGTTGTTTTGGTCACGGGTGACTTTCATTGAATCATATAACTCTTTAAAATGTCGTTTAACTTTTCATTTTCTTCTAGAAAACTCTCGTTTTCCTTTTGTAAGGCATCAACTAAGTTTTGAAGATGAAAAGTTTGAGAATTCGAGAATCTAAAAGGAGGGATTTGGGATCATGTCTTATTGTTCGTTTGACCCTTTAATTGAGAGATTTGGGCTTTCAACTTTCTGATCGTGTTGCGAGCTTGAACATTCATCACGTTTGTTAATTTGAAAAAATGCATCAAACTCTGGAGCATCTGACGATGTCTTGATATTTGAAGTTTTAACATTTTCTTTAAGATGTTGATATTTTAGTTGTAAATTAAAATGCTCAACTTCCGGTTTAGAAAAATGTTTAACCAAATTGTTGTGATCATCCAGTTCAATTTTCTCGTTTAGTTGAATTAGTTTTTCAAGCTCAATGACACGATCATGGGAGACTTTCGGGCCCGAGATAGTTCATGAAATTTGGAAGCATTAATAGAGCAATTTGAGCATGAAAAAAAGATATCTTGAGCAACACATTCAGTTATAAGAGTCTCATTTAAGGTATGCAAGTTCTTCCTCTCAATCTCATTATATTTTAGTGCAGGCTCATAATCACTAACTTCAACTACCATTGCATCAAATTCCTTTTCCATTTCTTTAATATCGATTTTGTCCCTTTTTTAAGACTCTCAAAATGATCTTTTAGTTGTTTAAAGAAAGGCATGACCTCATTTAAATAACATTCTTTCATTTGCTCAAAACCCTTTTCCCTTCATTATCCATGGGTGTGATCCTTTTTTTACAAGTTTTCTCAAAATCAACAAATAGTTGAAGAATAACATATTGGCTGATTAAGGTCTTGCTTTTAGTGGCAATAGTTCTAGGAACTAAATGCATTGGTGTATTTGGAGGATACTCAGTCGCTTTAGGGAATTTCCTACAAGGGGGATTCTTTTCAACAAGATTTTCACTTTTGCTTAGTCCATATCCTTTTTCGAACACTTGTTGGAGTTCAACAATGTTTGAGGCTTTAACATGTTCAAGGAAATCCAGTTTTCCTTCTTGTAGTCATGGGGAGTGATAATAATCTTTTCTCTTTTTGCATTTAGGTCATCTAGTTTTTGTTCATCCTTTCCCTAGTGACTTCATCGATTTCTTATCTTCCTTGCACTCAAGCAAACTAGGTTTTGCCTACTAGCTTAAGAATTTCATTACCATCATAAAGCACCTTATGAGCATTTCTAGCCTTTTAATTACCTCTGGATTGGTTCCTCAACAAGGGAATGCTATGCTTATCGCTTCAGACTCGATGTTTAGTGACCATGTGAGCAGTCTGAATGGTGTTTCCTTGTATGTACAACTTGTTCTCAAGTTTGTTTTTCAAAGTTTTCAGATTAGAAAAATCTCTCAAGAGTTTTGATTCCTTTGCATTAAATTCTTGCTTAAGCATTTTCACATTTTCTTGAAGTTCTTGTTTTTGTTTAGATGTTTTAGAGAGTTTTTCTTGCAAGGAATTTAATTCTTGTTTCAATACTTCTTCTCTAAACTTACTTTTTCTAATTCCTGTACTTACTTGGTTATCCATTTCTGCTCGCAGTGGTCAACTCAAATTTTGCTCGTTGTTCATAAATAGCAACACGTTCTTTATAGGCATTTAGTTGAGAAATAATGGAATCATCAGGGGCACATGCAGTGTATTCATCAAAAACATAGTCATTGTTGACTGCGGAAGATGCATCACTTGGTACAACTTCACTTTCACTTTGTTTCACATATTGATCATATGGGACAATATTGATATTACCCATATTTTCAATATTTGATTCAATAGTTTCAGTTGATTGTACTTTGTCATGCATCTTGTGCACATCAGCATCATCGTATAGTTTTAATACCTCTGAGATGAGCTTGTCATGGGATGGCCCAGCTAGTGATGAAGAAGAGACCTTGGGAGAAACCATTGGAGAAATGCTAGCCATAAAAATTGTGTGTGCGGTAGGTCCATCATCCACATCAGAGTCGTATGCATCACAATCAGCGACTTGAAAGGCATTCGGATGATTGTGACCTATCTCTGAATAGGCGCTCATCACATCGCATCATAGGTCTTGGCATTGCCCTCAGCAGAAACAACAATTCCTCTTCATTGAGTAGCACCATTGTCTGAGCTTGAGCCAGCACATCTTATCTCACGAATATCAGGCGTTCGTGGGCTTTTGGAGATGTACGTTCCTTGCAATGTGTCCCTCTCCACCCACGTTATAACATTTGATGAGCTTAGTTTGACCTTGGTTACCATTCCTTCCTCGATTCGGGTTTCCAACATAACCTCTCCCGACTCCACCTCGTCCACGATCATCTTGTCTTTCCTGAACTGTTTGCACCACGATCCTTCCATCTTTAATAGTGGCTTGATTGTGTGGGTTAGATGCTGTTCTGAGGTTGTTGTTGGTTTGTGGGAGAGTATTCATGTTTTGACTGATGAGAAGAGCTAGTTGATTAATGAAGCTACCCGTGAGTATCGAGCATCACTTGTTTGTACATAGAATCAGGAATGAGTTTGTGATTACCATTACCCAAGGGTATGACTTGTGATGCTTTGGTTGTGATTCCGATGTTTGAGTAGAAGGCTGTAGAGTCATTAGACGAGCTTGTCTCTCCCCGGTTGGTTTTGAACTGATTGAGAATTAATTTTTCAAACATAGCATGTCTCTCATTCTGAAGGAGGAAGGCATAGAGTTGCTCATAGTTTGTATTCTTCAATCCTTTAGTGAGCTTCAGCGGTAACAAACTTGTGCCATTCGGGATTCATGTTGTTCACAAACTTTGAGTTCAATGAATGTTTGGCATAGTCATTCTGATGTTCCTCATGTCATTAACTAACTTATGAAATCTCACATAGTACTCATAGACACTCTCATCTGGTTTCATCTTGAAATGCTCAAATTAGTCATAGAGTTGGGATTCTCTGTCTTCCATAGTTAATTGAACACTGAGAGAGAAGCATCTTAACATTGTCCCAAACTGCCTTAGCATCACATGTTATGATTGATCAGCTTGTAGATGTCTTTAGGAAGACCTTGAAGAACAATGTTTGAAGCCACGATATCGCATCAAATCTCTTTTATCCTTATCATCAAGCTCATCATACATCTTAGGTCTGCATCCATTCCGTACAGGGTACCATCTGCATTATTATCAAGTATGTCTCTAGTCGTCTCAACTCGATATGGTCCTTCATCAATGGATTTGAGAATGTTGACACCATTTTCCTTTCAAAGGCAATACAGTCTAATTCGTTGAGCCCAAGAGTCGTAGTCGGTTCATCAAGCATGGGTGGGCGAGGAGTATGAGCCGGTTTGCTTGAACATCTTCGACAGCGGTGGAATAACAGATTGGGAGCGTTGGTAGACATGTTAGCAGTTATACGGATTTTATAGCTCTATGATTAAACCAGGAAATGGATTCTTTCACGGGATTTTACTGAATCAAGAGAAAACCGTAAACAAACACTCAAGACTCTAGATGATAAAATACTAACTCGCTAGAAGATAATGCACTAAGTCGCTAGAAATTAATGCACTAAGTCGCTAGAAATTAATGCACTAAGTCGCTAACCCTTAATTCGCTACACCCCTAAGTCGCTAGAGTCCCAAGTTGCTAACAGAAAAGCAAGTCGCTAAGTAGTAACTCAGGTGCAGACCAAGTCGCTAATCAAATTTTGGCGACAATTACTACACAAGTAAGCTAGAGACACAAGTCGCTAAAAAGAGCAACTCGCTCTTGACCAAGTAAGCTACCACAAAGTCGCTACCGTAGTGGAGAATCCACTACTTGTACTTTCTCGCTAGATCTAACTCGCTAGCTCCAATCTTTGTAAGTCTCTACAAAAATGTGAAGCAAGTCGCTACCAAGAAAATATTCCGTGAGCTAAGTCGCTAGCTTGAAAAAAACATATAAACCTCACTTTTCAATCCAAAAACAACCCAACCAAGATGATTCAAGCTTACCAAATGAAAACCTAAACACTTTTGATGATTCTAAACATAAAAGTACAACCAAAATCGAAACTTTAACACTAGAAATCAATCAAATGATGCAAAAACCACTAAACTTTTTCAAACTCAAAAACCACCTAAAAACCACTAGAAATCCAAAGATGTGTAAGATATAATCTAACCTGGCTCTGATACCAATTGTAAGATATAACTTTTCACATACACATCATAACATTAACACAAGGTAGCATATAGATGGAATTCTAGAGAGAGAAAGTTAGAGGTTTAGGGAACTTAGTGAGAGAAAGTGAAAGATATTATTATGAGCTCCAACTCTCTACCTTGAGAGGTAGAGAGTATTTATAGTCTTACATAAAACGCCACACATGGCGTGGATCAGGCATATAATGGGTAAAGACCCGTCCGTCCTCCACGGTGTTACTTAACTAAATACTACTTAACTTAATATTACTATGACTACGAGCTTTCTAACGATTACATATACTTGAGGTGACCGACTCTTTAATACCTGGAATTTCTAATTCCTAACAAGAACAGTTGTTATTTTGACTAAAATGAGATTAGAGATCAAAATTTGGACTAAAGATGATATAATACTGATGAAATGAAAACAATACCAGCTGGTTTATCAAATCTAACACCTATATGCAAAAACTTAACCACTGATTTCAACAGTTGAGAGCGCAAGAACAGTTAAGATGAAGTATTGACTTTTGATGCAATAAGCTACAAAACAAAGATAGCTATGAACTCAATAAACCATAACAAACCTAAAACCACTGATCTACTGCAACAATATAACCTCAAGCTCAGTTTAAACAAGCAATCCAAACACCCCTTTAGCATGAACCAATGACATTTTAAAACATATCCTTCAATGGCTGCATTGAACAGTTTGAAATAGACCAAATGACATTAAAATCATCTAACTAACACATTGAAATCAGAATTTAAACTCAAAACTGTTTTGACTATTGATTTTGACTTTTGTTGACCTTTTTTACTTTTGATTAAAAACTCAAGTTTAAACCAAATAAAAGCTGAAACAGACTCATAAGCTTTGAATTAAGCTTATGTGAGCTTATGATAACAATAACAAAAGCTTGTGAGCAGTAACTTTGAGATTGAGAATTCAAAACTGTAAGTAATTAAACGAGAATATAAGCTTGCATTTAAAAGAAAGTTGAAATTACAATAACACGATTACAAATTAAGCTCTTTGAAAACAATCTTAAAGACAAGGAAAGAAGGATAAAATTTCTCTAAAAGCTTAAGAAATTGGACGAAAAAATAATTGTGGTGAGAAGGAGCTATTTATAGCAAAAGCTTGAGCTTGGATTCCTTTTCAGAAGATGCTAGAAGTCCATTGTGACCCACATTCAATCCATCGTCACTTCATCCAATCACAATCCTCAGTTTGTCCATATGAGGTGTCATGTCCAATGGGAGAGCACCATTTGTCCATGTGGCAGCTTTATCTGACAGGTCAGAGGTCTAGAAGCTAGGATAGATGCTAAGTACTATGTGGTGTGTTTGGGTAAATATGGTGGTGAAAGGGTGGAAAACGGGCGTGTTTGGGAGGAAGGAGGACGGTCTTGGTAAAGGGCGTTTGGTTATAAAATATATTTGTTTGAGTTTGGGTTGGTTTATTTGGCCAAGGTCTAGGGATTTGACCAGGTAAAAAAAAACGGGTAAAGTGATATATTCGGGTAGGATAGTTTAAGTGGAGTGGACGGGTTGTGTTGGATTAGGATTGGGCCGGATGTAGGATATATTGGACCGAGACTTTGTTAAGTGGATATTGGACTAGCTAATGATCTAATAGTAACCATAGGGACCAAATATGCAAAGGCTGAAATTAGAGGGACCAATCATGTAATATTTGAAAATATCTTCAAGGACCATTCTTGTCAACCATAAATAATCCAGGGATTGATTTTGAAATTTCTGAATCTTCAAGGGTGTTTTCTGTCAGTTCTTTGAAAGTTCAGGGACTATTTCTGACATTTCTTCAAACTTTGATCAAATCTTCACAAATCATTCTCAGAGATTAGAAATCTTCATAAATGCATAATTCGACCTTCGGCTCAGCTTAAGCTCTCTTAATCTCTCGTGCTTTCGGTTTACGTCGATTTGGTTCCTTTTCGTGTTTTACATATCCGTACACTGCACATGCATAAACTCAAGAAAACACAAATATTAGCGGCTCTTTTTGGTTATTTGGGTCTATTTTGATAACAAAAGGTATGTGTTTTAGCACATACCAAAATACCCCAGAGAAACCATTAGTGTCCTACGCATGCAATCAACTCACTCTTCTAAAACCAAGGATTTCAATCTCTTTCTACTAAACCATTGATATGTCCAAACCGTCAAGTTATCTCACACAAGCTAGCCACTTGTGAATGACTAACCGTAAGAAACTTAAAAAGTTCAGACAAACCAATTAGAGAAGAAGTAGTCAATGTTCCTCAAAAGAGATTAAGAAAGCCTTAATTCTAAAAACGCCCGTTTACCTTTTAATTCACATATATAGATATCACGATTAAGCACATTCCGATTATGAATGGCGGTTTGTTGAACTTTCATGTCGATCAATAACTCAAACATTTTTCAAACGACACGTTAGGATCACGGAGTAAGAAACACAACACAGCGTGAAGTGACCATACGGATAGAATACATCGTCCCTGATTTTTCACAAGTCCCAAACTAAGCGTAAAACCGAAATCATTGTTAAGTATGACTTTAGATGCTAACACTACCCATGGAAGTTACTTGTGTACTTACCTTTCGTTCCCATTTTCCTATTTTCCTCTAGAATTTTTTTATTTTTGTGAGAAATGAATTTCTTCAAATTCTCGTTTCGATAACTTTTATTCCGATAAAGATACAACGCTAAGTCGATAATTAGTTATCCGCCTTCTCTCAAGAACCATTGTCCCAAAAATGAGGTCCACATCAAGGAATTTTTATTCACTTACATTTTTTTGATTTTTCATTTTAATTTTTCAACATTTTTCAACATTTTTTTCTCAACATTCATTTTCATTCACTTAGACTTTTACGTGTATGAGCTATGAACCACGGAGCTTCACGGGGTAATTCCAAGACTATAGGCTTCATGAAATGAGGATCCGGGCTGGCTAGGCTAAGACCTCACTCAATCCCGACTAAAGATCCAAGGGTCCGATCTACGACAGCATGACAACTTTACTTATTACTTTATCACATATCACTTATAACTTGCTTATTTATTACGGATCCTTGATGTGTACCCAATTTTTAAAACAAAGATTCTTTCAAGAAGAAAAAGAACTAACTATCGCCAAAAACTCAACATCTCTAATTATTTAGACATATATGGGGTGAAACAATTTTGTGGGAACAAAAAGCCATAAGTACCTTCGATGGGCTCTAAAGAGAACCAACTACTCCACGCTTAGCATCTAAACTCATAAGTAACTCTATCATTTCTCGATCTCTGCAAATTTAAAATCCCAAATAATGAGATCCGCAGATGCTTAGCCGATAATTTTTAGATTACCTATGGTTAAGGGAACAAGCTAGGGCTCAACATGCCCGGTAAAGTCAGAATTCCATTCCTACTCTCACCAGCAGGAAAGTTAACAAGGTGTCAAAACATATATTAACTTAGCAAATGTCTCGTCTAATGAAATAAAGTTATGCATATTTAAAGTCACTCAGGGAAACTTGCAAAATCTTGGCCTTGTGAGCTAGAATTCGCATTTTATAGCTTCTTGTCTAAGAGACTAGCAAAAATTTTCAATCAAAAAGACTTAACAAAAGCTTACAAAAATTTTTAAATTTTTCACATTTTTGCACAATTTTTTATTTTCTAAGGAAAAACGGGGTTACGAGAGAAACACGACAGAAAATAAGCAAGTGTGGTCAAATCAAATCGAAGATTACCCTACCCCAGACTAGAACGAAACATTGTCCTCAATGTTTAAAGCAAGGGTATCACGAAAATCTAAAAGCCGTTTATTAAGTATGCTAGAAGATAGACGTTAGTCGATAAGATTTAGGATATCGGATTTCCATCAGCATCGATCATGAAACTCGAGTGGAGAAAATGACAAACTTCGAGCACGAGAGTCTTCATATCGGGAAAATCCTACACAACATCACAAACAACCAAACACGAGAAATCGAAGAGGTGGACCCATTCGCGTCACTTATTAGAAAACATAAATAAGATAAAAGGATAAGCATGGGGTGCCTCCCACGAAGCGCTACTGTTTTTGATTACTTAAACGAAATTAAACGCTAGCCTGACTCGATCCCCGAATTCATTTGTCCTTGGGGAAGAAAATGGTAGAGATACCAGGGTCAAAAGCGGTGTCCTCATTCCCGAAAGAATGAGACTGGGTGGTTTGGGAGGAAAAGAAAATGTCGGGCTCAAGCACATAAGGAATGACTCCTCCCAAACTCACATAAGGCATATTAAAGATCGATCCATCATCCGGCGGTTTTCTTGGCGGTGAAGGGATGAAGGATCGATAAGAGAGTACTCCAAAGAAGTCAGGAGCTCATGGTATAGAAAGGTGTTACTCAAAGGCTCATCAACGAAGGCATCAGGGAGGATCCTTATCTCGAATGACATTTTTAGCATAAAACTCATCAACTCGTATCCCAGGTTTAAAGATTTTGTCTTCACATGCGGGCTCAACGGGATAAGTGAGGGACGACTCAACAGAGGAGGGAGAATCATCATTAAGCAAGCTTTCAAGAAAAAGGATATCTTGATTAGAGTCGCACCCGTCACTCTCAATACGGCGTGGGATCATCAAGAAATAAGTAGATTTCTTCCATATCAGAATCATAAGGCGGATAATCAAGAATATCGTCGTCAACCACTTTAGTCAATTCATCAATCTTCATAATATCTTCAGGTGTCGATTCATCACTTCCTTCATTTTGCATAACATCACATGACGGGAGAGAAAGGTCGGAACACAGAGATGGGACAAGTGGTGTGCTCTTAGAGCTAGCAATATCCACCACTTCCGTTGTGGTCTCTGAATCGGACTCAAAATCTTGGTCGAAAAGAGGATTAACTTCACAAAAGGTGTAGTCATCTTTGAGTTCAAAAAGAGGATTTGAGAAAATCCCGGAAGTAACCTCGAAGATGTCAAGATAATCACATAAAAGCGAATCACAATCACTGTCAGATACATCCTCGGACTCACTTGGGATTGGGTCAAGGCTCTCAACACAAGACGACTCCGTTTCCGGAATAGTGCTAAGAGGCTCGTCCCCCATTATGAGAGAATCCTCGGGTTCAACAATTATCGAAGACATAGAATCATCGACCTCTTCCAAAATGACGTCACTTCTCTCAACCGGTGTGAGTGAAGGGGAAGATTCAGAAATGAAAGGCTCAGAAACGGGAGTGGGTTTAGCCGACAAACTTTCATAATATTCTTTCATTTGGATGGAATCCTCATCATCATCATCGATGTAAGTCTCGAGCCATCGGGCATGTCTTTTAAGTGCTTGCTCCTCAATTCGTATTTCTTCAAGACACTTTTCAATTTGAGTGCTTTCGTTTTCTTCTTCGAGTAATTCTATCATAGATCTTTCGTTGCGAGATGCTCGATCTTCGTCATGTTTATTAACAAACTCTTCGAGTATTTTAAAACATCTTTGAATTTCTGGAGAAATTATCGGAGGTTGTGGTTGAATTTCTTGGTATTGTGGAGGTGGGTCATAAGGGTAGTCGTAATTGTTACAAGGAACCACTCATAGACAAACGGGTTTTGCATTTGACAATCGGAATTAAAGTGTGGACCTCCACAATACTCACAACATATGATTGTTGTGCGGGTTTGGTGAAGTAAATGGATAAGGTTCATAACCAAAGGTTGTATTGTTAAATTGGGCTTGACATTGAAAACCTTGGTGAGGACCTCCACAGTACTCACAAGAGTATGACTCCATCTCATGGTATGGGGATTGGTTAAGGAAATGGGAGTGGTTTCATTGTAGGGATATTGGTGCGTAGACAAACTCGTTTCCCGTATTCACAATGCTACAATCGGGACAATTCCCACCATTTTGAGGTCCACCACACCATTGACAACCATAATGGTAAACGAAGACATGAGAATTATACGAATAACAGGGTAAAGAGATAAAGAATTGACGGTTCAGAGGGTAAAGAAGAATATTTTTGGGTTTTAGAAAACATATTTTGAAAAGGAAAATCTTTTTGGGTTTTTGAAAAGATATATTTACAAAAACGACGGTAACTTCACTCGGGGAAGGATCTTCAAATGCACACGATTCGAAACGGAATACGAAAAATCGCTACAAGCCCTCCCCGGCAGCGGCGCCAAAAATTGATTAGGTCGAAACGTCAAGTTTACTCACACAAGCTAGCCACTTGTGAATGACTAACCGTAAAAAACTTAAAACGGTTCAGACACTGATCAATAATAAGATGAGAAGTAGTATACGGGTAACTCAAACGTATTAGGTTTGAGCACCGAGATCGTTCCGAATGAGGGTTGAATGGAATTTCCAACTCACGTCACGATTATCGGGGTTTGAATAAGAAAAGGGGATAATATGATAGTTTTCTAAACTACGGGATAAGGAAAGCATAAGGAACTAAAATCTATGGGGAAACCTAAGAACTAAGGCAAACTACGCAAATTTATACTAAAACGCAAAATACGAATTTAAGCGAAGCCGAATAAAAGCAACTACGTCTATTCTAAACCCTAAAAATACCCTAAAATTACTTTTACTCTAAAAATGATATTAGAAAACTAAATAAGAATTAAAACTATTTTTTTAGGAATTTTCTTGAATTAATTCTAATTAAAAACTAATTTTTAACTTTAAAAATAAAACTAATTATCTAAAAATTATGAAAGAGAGAGGGAAAAATATGGAATTACTTTTAAAAAATCTAAAATATCATAAAAGACTTTTCAAAACTATTTTTGTAATTTTCTGATTAATTTTCTATTTTCTATGAATTTAAAACTATTTTAATCTAATTTAAATTGTTAAAAATACCAAATAAAAGGAGAAAAATAAGGAAAAATATTTTTTATGCTTTTTATATTTATCTTAATCTATTAAAATTAAAAAATTGATTTTTGGAACTTTTTCTTAATTAATTGCAATAAAAGCTAATTAAAAATGATTAAAAACTGTTTTTATTTAAGAAAAATAGTAAATAGTGACCAAAACTTATGAAAACTTCAGGGAAATTCTAAAATATTAATCTAGAGCTGAGAAAAATATAAAAACTTGGGCTTATGTGGAAGAAATAAGGGCTGCTATGTAATCTAATAGGAAATAAGCACTTTATAATAAGCTAATAAGCACAAGATAGCACCAACAGATACCAGAAGCTAAATAGGACTAAAACTACTCTAAAGCAACTATTGCAAGCTATTCTAACACCTAATAAGTGATCTACCAAGATTTAAGCAAACTGATACTTAAGCAAATTAGCAATCTGACCTACTTTGTTTAAGCACATGCAACTGCTTATTCAGTAAGATGAAGTGAAAACTAAAAGTGGAGATCTCAAGCCCACCTAGCAGAGAGTACATATCCAAAGTTTCAGCTAATAAGGACTAGTATTGAAGCCATTAGAGATCAAACAAAAACAGGCTAAATGGAACAGTGGGCTGCATATGTAGAAACGATATGAGATACCTACTTTAAGCTCTTTGTAACTGCTTATTTAATAAGCTCAAGAGAAAACTAAAACGTGGTTCTCTAAGTCCACCGGCAAGAGTTAACATACCAAATTTGAGCTTCTAATAATAAGAAATAAGCACTGTGCATAAGCTGCAAGTTTTGCAAAAAACCAGTGTTGACACCTTTTGACTTTTAAGAACAGTTGTTATTTTGACTAAAATGAGATTAGAGATCAAAATTTGGACTAAAGATGATATATCTTAAGATGAAATGAAAACAATACCAGCTGGTTTATCAAATCTAACACCTATATGCAAAAACAACCAGATTTCAACAGTTGAGGCCAAGAAACGAGTTAAGATGAAGTATTGACTTTTGATGCAATAAGCTACAAAACAAAGATAGCTATGAACTCAATAAACCATAACAAACCTAAAACCAGCGATCTCTTGCAACAATATAACCTCAAGCTCAGTTTAAACAAGCAATCCAAACACCCCTTTAGCATGAACCAATGACATTTAAAACATATCCTTCCTTTGACTGTTGCATTGAGCAGATTTGAAATAGACCAAATGACATTAAAATCATCTAACTAACACATTGAAATCAGAATTTAAACTCAAAACTGTTTTGACTATTGATTTTGACTTTTGTTGACCTTTTTTACTTTTGATTAAAAACTCAAGTTTAAACCAAATAAAAGCAAACGAAAACAGACTCACATAAGTGAATTAAGCTTATGTGAGCTATGATCTTTCAATAACAAAAGCTTGTGGCAGTAACTTTGAGATTGAAATTCAAAAGCTGTAAGTAATTAAAGAGAATATAAGTGCATTTAAAGAAAGTTGAAATTACATAACGATTACAAATTAAGCTACTGAAAACAATCTTAAAGACAAGGAAAGAAGGTCAAAATTTCTCTAAAAGCTTAAGAAATTGGACGAAAAAATAATTGTGGTGAGAAGGAGCTATTTATAGCAAAAGCTTGAGCTTGGATTCCTTTTCAGAAGATGCTAGAAGTCCATTGGCGACACACATTCAATCCATCGTCACTTCATCCAATCACAATCCTCAGTTTGTCCATATGAGGTGTCATGTCCAATGGGAGAGCACCATTTGTCCATGTGGGCATCTTTATCTGACAGGTCAGGGTCTCTAGAAGCCTAGGATAGATTCTAAGTACTATGTGGTGTGTTTGGGTAAATATGGTGGTGAAAGGGTGGAAACGGGCGTGTTGGGAGGAAGGAGGACAGGCGGAGTCTGGTAAAGGCGCGTTTGGCTATAAAATATATTTGTTTGAGTTTGGGTTGGTTTATTTGACCGGGTCTAGGGGATTTGACCAGGTATAAAAAAGCGGGTAAAGTGATATATTCGGGTAGGATAGTTTAAGTTAGGTGGGCGGGTTGTGTTGGATTAGGATTGGGCCGGATGTAGGATATATTGGACCGAGACTTTGTTAACTGGATATTGGACTAGCTAATGATCTAATAGTAACCATAGGGACCAAATATGCAAAGGCTGAAATTAGAGGGACCAATCATGTAATATTTGAAAATATCTTCAAGGACCATTCTTGTCAACCATAAATAATCCAGGGATTGATTTTGAAATTTCTGAATCTTCAAGGGTGTTTTCACGTCATTCTTTGAAAGTTCAGGGGACTATTCGACATTTCTTCAAACTTTGATCAAATCTTCACAAATCATTCTCAGAGATTAGAAATCTTCATAAATGCATAATTCGACCTTCGGCTCGGCAGCTTAAGCTCTCTTAATCTCTCGTGCTCGGATTTATATCTGATTTGGTTCCTTTTTGCGTGTTTTTACATATCCGTACCTGCACATGCATAAACTCAAGAAAACAGCAAATATTAGCAATAAACGGCTCTTTTTTTGTAATTTTGGGTCTATTTTGATAACAAAAAGGTATGTGTTTTAGCACATACCAAAATACCCAGAACGAAACCATTGCTTGTGTCCTACGCTTGAATGCAATCAACTCACGCTTCTAAACCAAGGATTTCAATCTCTTTCTACTAAACCATTGATATGTCCAAACCGTCAAGTTATCTCACACAAGCTAGCCACTTGTGAATGACTAACCGTAAAGAAACTTAAAAGCAGTTCGACAAACCAACTAGAAGAAGTAGTCAATGTTCCTCAAAAGAGATTAAGAAAGCCTTAATTCTAAAAACGCCCGTTTACCTTTTAATTCACATATATAGATATCACGATTAAGCACATTCCGATTATGAATGGCGGTTTGTTGAACTTTCATGTCGATCAATAACTCAAACATTTTTCAAACGACACGTTAGGATCACGGAGTAGAAACACAACACAGTGTGAAGTGACCATCGGATAGAATACATCGTCCTTGATTTTTCACAAGTCCCAAACTAAGCGTAAAACCGAAATCATTGTTAAGTATGACTTTAGATGCTAACACTACCCATGGAAGTTACTTGTGTACTTACCTTTCGTTCCCATTTTCCTATTTTCCTCTAGAATTTTTTTATTTTTGTGAGAAATGAATTTCTTCAAATTCTCGTTTCGATAACTTTTATTCCGATAAAGATACAACGCTAAGTCGATAATTAGTTATCCGCCTTCTCTCAAGAACCATTGTCCCAAAAATGAGGTCCACATCAAGGAATTTTTATTCACTTACATTTTTTTGATTTTTCATTTTAATTTTTCAACATTTTTCAACATTTTTCAACATTTTTTTCTCAACATTCATTTTCATTCACTTAGACTTTTACGTGTATGAGCTATGAACCACGGAGCTTCACGGGGTAATTCCAAGACTATAGGCTTCATGAAATGAGGATCCCGGCTGGCTAGGCTAAGACCTCACTCAATCCGGGCTAAAGATCCAAGGGTCCGATCTCGACACATGACTCACAACTTTACTTATTACATTATCACATATCACTTATTACTGATTGCTTATTTATTACGGATCCTTGATGTGTACCCAATTTTTAAAACAAAGATTCTTTCAAGAAGAAAAAGAACTAACTATCGCCAAAAACTCAACATCTCTAATTATTTAGACATATATGGGGTGAAACAATTTTGTGGGAACAAAAAGCCATAAGTACCTTCGATGGGCTCTAAAGAGAACCAACTACTCCACGCTTAGCATCTAAACTCATAAGTAACTCTATCATTTCTCGATCTCTGCAAATTTAAAATCCCAAATAATGAGATCCGCAGATGCTTAGCCGATAATTTTTAGATTACCTATGGTTAAGGGAACAAGCTAGGGCTCAACACGCCCGGTCAAGTCAGAATTCCATTCCTACTCTCACCGTGAGGAAAGTTAACAAGGTGTCAAAACATATATTAACTTAGCAAATGTCTCGTCTAATGAAATAAAGTTATGCATATTTAAAGTCACTCAGGAAACTTGCAAAATCTTGGCCTTGTGAGCTAGAATTCGCATTTTATAGCTTCTTGTCTAAGAGACTAGCAAAATTTTCAATCAAAAAGACTTAACAAAAGCTTACAAAATTTTTAAATTTTTCACATTTTTGCACAATTTTTTATTTTCTAAGGAAAAGCGGGGTTCTGAGAAAACCTGACAGAAAATAAGCAAGTGTGGTCAAATCAAATCGAAGATTACCCTACCCAGACTAGAACGAAACATTGTCCTCAATGTTTAAAGCAAGGGTATCACGAAAATCTAAAAGCCGTTTATTAAGTATGCTAGAAGATAAACGTTAGTCGATAAGATTTAGGATATCGGATTTCCATCAGCATCGATCATGAAACTCGAGTGGAGAAAATGACAAACTTCGAGCACGAGAGTCTTCATATCGGGAAAATCCTACACAACATCACAAACAACCAAACACGAGAAATCGAAGAGGTGGACCCATTCGCGTCACTTATTAGAAAACATAAATAAGATAAAAGGATAAGCATGGGGTGCCTCCCTGGCGCTTGTTTTTTTGATTACAGAGTCGCTAGCGACTCGATCCCCAATTCATTTGTCCTTGGGAAGAAATGGTAGAGATACCAGGGTCAAAACGGTGTCCTCATTCGAAAAGAATGAGGCTGGGTGGTTTGGGAGGGAAAGAAAATGTCGGGCTCAAGCACATATGAATGACTCCTCCCAAACTCACATAAGGCATATTAAAGATCGATCCATCATCCGGCGGTTTTTTGCGGGGACGAAGGGATGAAGGATGGATAAGAGAGTACTCCAAAGAAGTCGGGAGCTCATGGTATAGAAAGGTGTTACTCAAAGGCTCATCAACGAAGGCATCCAAGGGAGGATCCTTATCTCGAATGACATTTTTAGCATAAAACTCATCAATGCGTATCCCAGGTTTAAAGATTTTGTCTTCACATGCGGGCTCAACGGGATAAGTGAGGGACGACTCAACAGAGGAAGGAGAATCATCATTAAGCAAGCTTTCAAGAAAAAGGATATCTTGATTAGAGTCGCACCCGTCACTCTCAATACCCGGCGGTATTGGATCATCAAGAAATAAGTCGATTTCTTCCATATCAGAATCATAAGGTGGATAATCAAGAATATCGTCGTCAACCACTTTAGTCAATTCATCAATCTTCATAATATCTTGATTAGTGATTCATCACTTCCTTTATCTTGCATAACATCACATGACGGGAGAGAAAGGTCGGAACACAGAGATGGGACAAGTGGTGTGCTCTTAGAGCTAGCAATATCCACCACTTCGTTGTGGTCTCTGAATCGGACTCAAAATCTTGGTCGGAAAGAGGATTAACTTCACAAAAGGTGTAGTCATCTTTGAGTTCAAAAAGAGGATTTGAGAAAATCAGGAATAACCTCGAAGATGTCAAGAGAATCACATAAGCGAATCACAATCACATCGAGATACATCCTCGGACTCACTTGGGATTGGGTCAGGCTCTCAACAAAGACGACTCCGTTTCCAGAATAGTGCTAAGAGGCTCGTCCCCCATTATGAGAGAATCCTCGGGTTCAACAATTATCGAAGACATAGAATCATCGACCTCTTCCAAAATGGCGTCACTTCTCTCAACCGGTGTGAGTGAAGGGAAGATGGAAATGAAAGGCTCGAAAGCGGGAGTGGGTTCAGCAGACAAACTTTCATAATATTCTTTCATTTGGATGGAATCCTCATCATCATCATCGATGTAAGTCTCGAACCATCGGGCACGTCTTTTAAGTGCTTGCTCCTCAATTCGCATTTCTTCAAGACACTTTTCAATTTGAAATTTTGCTCGTTTTCTTCTTGAGTAATTCTATCATAGATCTTTCGTTGCGAGATGCTCGATCTTCGTCATGTTTATTAACAAACTCTTGAAGTATTTTAAAACATCTTTGAATTTCGGAGAATTATCGGAGGTTGTGGTTGAATTTCTTGGTATTGTGGAGGTGGGTCATAAGGGTAGTCGTAATTGTTACAAGGAACACCTTTCATAGACAAAGCGGGTTTTGCATTTGACAATCGGAATTAAAGTGCGGACCTCCACAATACTCACAACATATGATTGTTGTGGACGGGTTTGGTGAATTATATGGATAAGGTTCATAACCAAAGGTTGTATTGTTAAATTGGGCTTGACATTGAAAACCTTGGTGAGGACCTCCACATACTCACAAGAGTATGACTCCATCTCATGGTATGGGGATTGGTTAAGGAAATCGGTCGTTTCATTGTAGGGATATTGGTCGTAGACAAACTTCGTTTCCGTATTCACAATGCTACAACCGGGACAATTCCCACCATTTTGAGGTCCACCACACCATTGACAACCATAATGGTAAGGCGAAGACATAGAAATTATCGAATAAGAGGGTAAAGAGATAAAGAATTGACGGTTCAGAGGGTAAAGAAGAATATTTTTGGGTTTTAGAAAACATATTTTGAAAAGGAAAATCTTTTTGGGTTTTTTTTGAAAAAGATATATTTACAAAAGCGCGGTAACTTCACTGGGGAAGGATCTTCAAATGCACACGATTCGAAACGGAATACGAAAAATCGCTACAAGCCCTCCCCGGCAGCGGCGCCAAAAATTGATTAGGTCGAAACGTCAAGTTTACTCACACAAGCTAGCCACTTGTGAATGACTAACCGTAAGAAACTTAAAACGGTTCGGACACTGATCAATAATAAGATGAGAAGTAGTATACGGGTAACTCAAACGTATTAGGTTTGAGCACCGAGATCGTTCCGAATGAGGGTTGAATGGAATTTCCAACTCACGTCACGATTATCGGGGTTTGAATAAGAAAAGGGGATAATATGATAGTTTTCTAAACTACGGGATAAGGAAAGCATAAGGAACTAAAATCTATGGGGAAACCTAAGAACTAAGGCAAACTACGCAAATTTATACTAAAACGCAAATACGGAATTTAAACGAAACGCGAATAAAAAGCAACTACGTCTATTCTAAACCCTAAAAATACCCTAAAATTACTTTTACTCTAAAAATGATATTAGAAAACTAAATAAGAATTAAAACTATTTTTTTAGGAATTTTCTTGAATTAATTCTAATTAAAAACTAATTTTTAACTTTAAAAATAAAACTAATTATCTAAAAATTATGAAAGAGAGGAAAAAATATGGAATTACTTTTTAAAAATCTAAAATATCATAAAAGACTTTTCAAAACTATTTTTGTAATTTTCTGATTAATTTTCTATTTTCTATGAATTTAAAACTATTTTAATCTAATTTAAATTGTTAAAAATACCAAATAAAAGGAGAAAAATAAGGAAAAATATTTTTTATGCTTTTTATATTTATCTTAATCTATTAAAATTAAAAAATTGATTTTTGGAACTTTTTCTTAATTAATTGCAATAAAAGCTAATTAAAAATGATTAAAAACTGTTTTTATTTAAGAAAAATAGTAAATAGTGACCAAAACTTATGAAAACTTCAGGGAAATTCTAAAATATTAATCTAGAGCTGAGAAAAATATAAAAACTTGGGCTTATGTGGAAGAAATAAGGGCTGCTATGTAATCTAATAGGAAATAAGCACTTTATAATAAGCTAATAAGCACAAGATAACACCATGAGATACGAAGCTAAATAGGACTAAAACTACTCTAAAGCAACTATTGCAAGCTTATTCTAACACCTAATAAGTGATCTACCAAGATTTAAGCAAACTGATACTTAAGCAAATTAGCAATCGACCCTACTTGTTTAAGCACATGCAAGCTGCTTATTCATAAGATGAAGTGAAAACTAAAAGTGGAGATCTCAAGCCCACCTAGCAGAGTACATATCAAAGTTTCAGCTAATAAGGACTAGTATTGAAGCCATTAGAGATCAAACAAAAACAGGCTAAATGGAACAGTGGGCTGCATATGTAGAAACAGTAAACAGATACCTACTTTAAGCTACTGTAACTGCTTATTTAATAAGCTAAAGATAAAACTAAAACTGTGGTTCTCTAGTCCACCTGGCAAAGAGTTAACATACCAAATTTGAGCTTCTAATAATAAGAAATAAGCACTGTGCATAAGCTGCAAGTTTTGCAAAAAAAACAGTGTTGACACCTTTTGACTTTTAAGAACAGTTGTTATTTTGACTAAAATGAGATTAGAGATCAAAATTTGGACTAAAGATGATATAATACTGATGAAATGAAAACAATACCAGCTGGTTTATCAAATCTAACACCTATATGCAAAAACTTAACCACTGATTTCAACAGTTGAGAGCGCAAGAACAGTTAAGATGAAGTATTGACTTTTGATGCAATAAGCTACAAAACAAAGATAGCTATGAACTCAATAAACCATAACAAACCTAAAACCACTGATCTACTGCAACAATATAACCTCAAGCTCAGTTTAAACAATCCAAACACCCCTTTAGCATGAACCAATGACATTTAAAACATATCCTTCACTGAAAACTGCATTGAACAGATTTGAAATAGACCAAATGACATTAAAATCATCTAACTAACACATTGAAATCAGAATTTAAACTCAAAACTGTTTTGACTATTGATTTTTACTTTTGTTGACCTTTTTTACTTTTGATTAAAAACTCAAGTTTAAACCAAATAAAAGCTGAAACAGACTCACATAAGCTGAATTAAGCTTATGTGAGCTTATGATAACAATAACAAAAGCTTGTGAGCAGTAACTTTGAGATTGAGAATTCAAAACTGTAAGTAATTAAACTGAGAATATAAGCTGCATTTAAAGAAAGTTGAAATTACAATAACACTGATTACAAATTAAGCTACTGAAAACAATCTTAAAGACAAGGAAAGAAGGTCAAAATTTCTCTAAAAGCTTAAGAAATTGGACGAAAAAATAATTGTGGTGAGAAGGACTATTTATAGCAAAGCTTGAGCTTGGATTCCTTTTGAAGATGCTAGAAGTCCATTGACACCACAAATTCAATCCTTCGTCACTTCATCCAATCACAATGCTCCATTTGTTCATTTGAGGTGTCATGTCCAATGGGAGAGCACCATTTGTCCATGTGGGCATCTTTATCGGACAAGTCGGGGTCTCTAGAAGCCTAGGATAGATTCTAAGTACTATGTGGCGTGTTTGGGTAAATATGGTGGTGAAAGGGTGGAAAACGGGTGTTTGGGAGGAAGGAGGACAGGTCTTGGTAAGGGCGCGTTTGGTTATAAAATATATTTGTTTGAGTTTGGGTTGGTTTATTTGACCGGGTCTAGGGGATTTGACCAGGGTATAAAAAAACGGGTAAAGTGATATATTCGGGTAGGATAGTTTAAGTGGAGTGGACGGGTTGTGTTGGATTAGGATTGGGCCGAATGTAGGATATATTGGACCGAGACTTTGTTAACTGGATATTGGACTAGCTAATGATCTAATAGTAACCATAGGGACCAAATATGCAAAGGCTGAAATTAGAGGGACCAATCATGTAATATTTGAAAATATCTTCAAGGACCATTCTTGTCAACCATAAATAATCCAGGGACTGATTTTGAAATTTCTGAATCTTCAAGGGTATTTTTTACGTGATTCTTTGAATGTTAGGGGACTATTTGACATTTCTTCAAACTTTGATCAAATCTTCACAAATCATCCTCAGAGATTAGAAATCTTCATAAATGCATAATTGACCTTTCGCCATCGGCCACTTAAGCTCTCTTAATCTCTCGTTTCAATTTACGTCTGATTTGGTTCCTTTTTGCGTGTTTTTACATATCCGTACCTGCACATGCATAAACTCAAGAAAACAGCAAATATTAGCAATAAACGGCTCTTTTTTGGTTATTTTGGGTCTATTTTGATAACAAAAAGGTATGTGTTTTAGCACATACCAATGAACAACATACACACAAACACGCACGTATGAACTAAGAAAGGTTAAGCGTATAGAGTGAATGAGAAATGCATTGAACAACCAACCCTCAAGTAAGGGTTATACAAGAGTATTTATAGGAGGGAAGCTAAGGCAACACTCCTAGTTCCCATCCTTTCCTTAATGGACATGGGCCTAAGCTCATGGGCCTTCTACATAAGCTTAAGGCTAATAACAAACATAAAGGCCATAATTAAGCTAACTATTACATGTGAATTACTAACACTTGATTAAGGTTTAGGAGTGATTCCAACAGTATCAACCAATGAACCATAAGAATTAGTATCCGTACTTGTTGTGTTCAACATCTATGGACAAATAATCAACCTAAAGTACTCCCATAGCACAAAAAACCCCTACATCACCACATCCTTATTTAGACACTTGAGGACTTAGATGATTCATTATGGCTAGAACCTCAACTATCAAATAAGCATGATGCTCCTGGTAATTTTTGTCAATTTCCACTAGGTATAAGTAGTACTACCTTCACAAATTATCAAAGTATTAGTAATACTTTGTCATTAAACTTTTGCATAAAGTTCGTTAAACCTTAAATGAACATTTTAGCAACATATGTTAAAATGCAATCTCAAAGCCAACATCATACACCCCGAGCAACAATGACTCTTGAGGAATATACATAAATCTAGAGACCAAGTATATTTACGATAGGACTATCCGATTCAAAAACGTTGGCTTCATATCTTCATTTAGGATAATGTGATGTTTTGAAAAACATTATGACTAAGATTCATTCGTTAAGTTTTCATCTTGTTAAAAGGATATTGTATATCCTATGCATCATTCTTGTGACATAAGTAGTTGTGTTACAAGAGATTTCATTACACCTCATTGGCTAAATGATCTTGAAACAAACATCTACAAGTTCTATGAACTAGCCCATCCAATTCATCTTTTCATACTTGATAACTTTATCCCATGAGATGATCTCATTTGTTGAAAGATACTATTTGTCTCTATTTCCGTTCAAGCGTACATCATAACCTAACCTTTCTCAAACCTTACGCACATCCAAGGTTAAAAATACACATAAAGTTGATAACCTTACTTAGATTCTTGTTGAATAATATTCCAAAGATCTTTCTTGAGAACGTTCTTAATTTAACATATTCCATTCTCTGGTCTTAGATGATCAAATCACATTTAAATTATACACTTCAACTCAACATAAAAGATGTCATTAGATCATACAATTAGCTATGTAATTTGAACAAACCTTAGATTCTAAACACACGATTAAAACATATTGTTTATCAACACACCATTGTTAAAAATCATGTGTACAACATGACATTTTCATCACCTTAGTTATATTGCATATTAGTTGAGTCACATTAAGTCAAGTATTAGTAAACTATCATCTTTTATATACTTCAATAGGAAAAAATAGGAATTCCCATCCTTCTAACATGAGAATGACTACTGGAAATCCTATTGCACTAGAAACTCAATTTGACCTAACGGTTGAATTGCTTCCACGAGAGAAGTTGGGTATGGAGACTCACCCGTAAAAATGGTCATGTTTAGCCTTAATTGAGCACCACTAGTAATAGTCTCATATTCATTCTCCAACTTGAAAATTTTGTATTCCTATACTTGCCTAAAGTAAGTGTTAAATTAGTGATAGTTTGCCTCGCCTTAGGAATACTAATCAAACAAGTAATAGATAGGACTTTTCTTTTAAAACCACTTGAATTACACATACATATGTTGATTACATGTTCTTATTTAAATTGTTCATATGTCGTGACATTATCTTGATGTTTAATATCTACTTGATTAATTGTCAAATGTGTAAACCCTAGAAAGTTTTTGTCTTTATGATGCTTTATGCTACTTTATAATTAAGCGTAAACATGATTTGCATGATATTTGTTAATACAAATAAGCCGTAAAAATGTTTATTTATATTTTACGATCTTCTAATGTTTTTTCGATAACAAACGTAAAATCATTTTAACGAAACAAATAAAATACGCAAATAGTTTGATTCAATAGTTTTCTAACACACTAACGTTTTCACATAAAACACTAAAACAAGTGGAAGTGATTTTATGATTTAGATACATATGTATAATAACTAGTGTTTACATATTGGGTTAACATATACTTAACTAAGTGTATACTAAAATGGGTCAAAACAAGCTTATACCAAAATGGGTAAAAACTAGCAAATGTTATTGACCCATAGCCCATGGTTTTATCTAAACCACTTAACCAAGTTCAATGTATTCTAGAGATACATTGTATCTAGTATAAAACCCATGAATCAACCCATGACCCATGACCCATAACCAAAAATACCCATGGGCAAAAGGGAGCATCCCACGGATCCCTGGCTTTGTGCTAGCCAGATCCCTTGTGGGAGGGATCTGCGGGATCCGGGGAACAGTGAAGAAATTTCTCTATAAATAGAGAGCCATTTCTTCCTTTCAATTTGCTACTCTCACACATACTTTCCCCAAGTATTGTTACTCTCTAACCACTGATCCTAAGAGATCTTTCTATGTAGTTAGTTTTTTGTTTTGTGTGATTCTCTAGGTTCCTCTTAAAGGCGAGATCACCACTTCTTGAAGTCGAGCAAGCTTAAGTCCATGAGTTGCCATGCTTCGTCATCATCAAGATTACTGGGGTTCTCTTATTGATAGTTCTTCCTTTCTCCATAGATCTGTTGTGTCAAAGGCATTAGTAAAGGATGCCGAAGGAATCAAGACGTAAGCATTAGTGAACTATGCCTAACGTTCGTGTCTAGAGCATTGGTGAAGAATGCTAAAGGTGTCAAGACGAAGGCATTAGTGAAAGGTGCCAAGCGTTGTGTCAAGAGGAATTAGTGAAGAATGCCAAGGTCGTATAATCGATGAGGTGCATCGTTATACATATAGTAATAGGTGTGATCAAGGATGGTGATATCCTTGAAGGTATTGTAATAGGGAGTGGATCTCCTTTGGGATTAGGTGTTATGTTGTGATGGGTAGTAGTTCCTCCATAGTAATGGAACTAGGTGCTTAGCCTAGCACCTAATAAAGGGTACCGTATAAAGGGTAGGCGACGTTGTGTAGGTGTGGTTCACCTTGGTGTGAAAGAACCCGGTGGTTAGCCTAGTACCAGAAAAAGAGTAGGCGACATTGTGAAGGATTCTCCGCCATAAGGAGTTGGTGTAGGTGTAGTGTTCTGAACTCTCGAGTAGGTAACTCGGGGAGTGGAGTAGGTCAAGGAAGGTGTCCTTGTAGCCGAACCACTATAAATACTTGTGTCGTGGTGATGTGCTTCTTACTCTTTATCTTTCATTACACGTTTATATATCTATCTATCAACGTCCAACATAAAAAACTAAATAGATTGACATAAGTCGATCTAAATATTTAAAAGGAAGTTTTAAATTGGTAAAACTATTCAACCCCCCCTTCAAGTTTTCTTCAATTGGCATCAGAGCTTCGTTACCAAGTTTTTTAAAGTATGTTGTACTTTAAAAGCTTGATACGATCCGTGTATGTTTGAAAACTACAAAGAAAGTTTTTTCTGGGTCATGGCTTAAAAAATCACTTTAATGTTTATCGTTGGACAATGATAGAACGTTCTAACTCTTTCCTTGTTAAGTATCCTCTACACCTGAATTCGGGCCTAATAAGAAGATCATGAAGAAACCATATAAACATTTCTTTTCAATTAGAATATTTATCTTCTCACACGTGGATCTGGAAATTCCAAGAAGATCACTTAAGGATGTCCTGTAAATAATTTCTTCATTAAAGAAGAATATTTAGCAAAGGTATGATCGTTAATTATTAATATTCGTTGGCTTCATTTTTAGAATCTAAGTTGATTATTTTGTCTCTATGTGTAATTACTTGAGTAGTCATCTATATCAAAGCCGTCATCAAGAATAGTATTCTTCGATTGATTTGTATAGACTACACTACTAACTTATGATTTTGGTTATTTGATAACCACAATCCTTATTCATCACAAAGAATTTATTGACATTTCATCCATGTCAATAAATATCTATGTGAGACTTCTTACATTATAATAAAATGGGATTTTATTATAATGTTTGAAATTTAATTCCCAAAGAATTACGACTAATTCTTAAAAAGGGGAATCACGTCTAATAGGACTAGCATGACATCGTAAAAAAATCAATCACAAGTCTTAGAACCCAAAACATCAAAACTCTAGGATTTTTAGAACTCCCAAAACAAAGTTATCAAGGAAATGCTTGAGCTGATTTTTGCTGTCATGTCGGATCCCTCGACTTACACTAGCCGGATTCCAAATGAGAGGGATCCGCGGGATCCGTGCAACAGAAGACAGCTTAAATGATTGAATGATCACTGTGGATGTTCCACAATTCACTCTTCCCTCAAAGACTCACGAATAAAAACCTAACTACTGTTCACAGGAGCAACTTGATCATCTCTCTCAAGCATAACAATCACTTGTGTAAGTATAATCTTCACTACATTGTTAATTTCATTCCATGATTACTAGGATTACAAGTTCTTCATTTTAAAGGTTGGGTTCAAATGGGTTTGTCATGATTTGTTACCACATTGTTTTCTAAGATAACTCAAATCAAAGAATTAAAATTGTAAATACAAATTAAACTCATTTCTTGAATTCAATAAAAATGAATTGAGCAAAATTGTGATCAAACCCTCTAAGCTACTATTCACAATTAACACCACAATGTGGTTATATTGCTTCGGAAACAATCATGCCAAGCAACAAGCAACAAGATTACCAAGACACCGCTCACTACATACCCATGTACCATCGGAAGAATGGACTAAGTCCGGATGATAGGAAAGCCTTCAAGATGCTTGAAAGAAGACTCTTTCACGAAGGAAGAGTTGTTGATCCTTCATTTCTTGCCAATACCGACATAAGGCAAGTGTTTGGAATTATTGGGTTTGATTGTCTATTGGACATAGACGAACAAATTTGCCCGGTCTTTGTACTAGAGTTCTACAAGACCATGAGAATAGTTAGAAATGAAGATGGGTCCATCTCGATCGTTTTCACCATCAATGAGCAAGAGTTTAGTCTTTCACTTGTAGAGTTTGGAAGAATCATAGGGGTTCCATACCAAGGCGTCTGCATGTACTCCAATGAATGGACTTTGGAAGAACTACACACAATGGTTGACCATCATGCTATCTACCACTCCTTGATCCCGGAAGCAACTACGGTGAGGGACACCGTGTTCATGCCAAGAGCATCACCATCAAGAGTCACTAGGAACTCTAAGGTGATCTATAGGGATCCCTTCCAAATGGAGCTTTCGGAGATGTATGCTTTATATAGGAATGGGATAGTATTGTGAGGGAGAATGTGGTGTGTCTTGTTGGAAATAAGGATAAACCCAATGCTTGTCTAAGCTTCATGGTTTATTGCTTAGTGACGGAGACTCGTTTCAGCGTAAACACTACATGATCAAAAGATTGGAGAGTGTAAGAATCATGGACAAGATGGTACTCCCATACGGAATGCTCCTAACCCGTCTTGCCAAATTCATCTTTGCGTTAGATCCTTCTCCGCAATCCTACGACCATAGCTTTTGCAACAAAGTTATGGTACCATTAACCGAGGGTAGAACAACAAGGTTTATGGTGGAAGGCAAGAGGCCTCACCCACCCACGGACTCCTCGGATGAAAGGGAGAGACAAGGAGGAGGTGAAGGAAGTAGTAACAACCCACTCGGAAATACCGATCTTGACCCCTTGGACAACATTAACCAATTGCCAAACATTCCAAATCAATCACCCGAATCGCAACAAACCAAGGGAATCTTCAAGTGCTTTGCCAATTTCTTGAGGAAGAAGAAGTGAAGATGGTATGACAAAGAGTGGAGGACGGGTGAGGATGTGAATGAGAGTAGAGGTAAGGTCATAGGACCTTAATTTGGTAAGAATAATTTCAAACAATGGTTTGTAACACCTTAAACAATGCTTGTAGTACGTAGGTATCACCATATCTTGGCACTAAACAATTATAACTTAGGAACTTGTAAAATGAGATTTTACCACCTCTTGAGTGGTCGTCGTCACTCATTCTAGCACTTTTTAGATTCCCCTACTTGGCAATATCTTATATTTGTTGTGTTAGTGCATTTAGTCCCCTTAGAAAGAACTAGGAAAAGCATTTGGTAAAAAGTGAAAAGTTGCACTTTTGCTAATAGGCTTCTGATCTGCAGTAGGCGGATCCCCACGTTTCTTGGCCGGATCCCTCCCAGCAGGGACCGCGGGATCCGTAACCACTGATGCACAATTCAGACTTGCTTGCATCAATATAGCTCACTGACTCACTTCACACTAGCCAAACACAAGTTTTTAGAACCAACTAAATCTCCCAAAAACACCTGAAAGCTTCACACTCACTCATAGTTTATCTAGGATCATTTTCAAAATGTTGTTGACTTATCAACTCATTATAACTCACCATATTTCTGCTCCAACGCTAGCACATTGCTACTCACATCTTATAACTCTTAGTTTGAGACATCTTTCAATTTTAGCAAATTGATTTTAGTCACCATTTTCTCATAAATGTACTTAGGACTAGTTTTTTTTTCTATATTTCTTAAGATTTTATTAAAATTCCATTGAGTCATCACCTAGCTTCTAAGATTAGTTATCAACGTCTTTTCATCTTAAAACAAATGGAATCTTTGCCAAACACTTTATAGGACTACCTTAAGTAAAATTTTCTTACTCAAAACCATCATTAAACATCCTCAC
>OU343216.1:64073371-64101783 GCA_910596185.1 Chrysanthemum makinoi | reverse complement strand
TGGTTCCAATGGCAGATGAACAATACCAAAAAGACCGACCAACTTTACTTTATGTATGCTGATATAAGGATGATAAGGTTAGGTTGAGGTCCCATGATCCGCCAGAACCGGAGGGATCTACCTAGGAAAATCCACTAGATAGTGTAGAAGTCCTTAGGTATGATGAAAAAAGGAGAAAAGTGAGAATCGGGAAGAGTGCGGATGAGACCGAAGTAATGAATAAACCCAACAAGGTTCTAGTTATGAAGTCTCGGTAAGCACTCAAGGGGTTGAAGAATGAAAAAGAATTGAATGTGAAAAGGGTGAAAAGAAATAGCCCCTCATTAATTCAACCTTAGGCGTAAACCGGTTCAATTCATATACTACTGATGGTTACCAAGGTAACATCGGTATTGAAGACAAGACGTCATGGACCCAGTGACGCACTGCACTTCAACTTTTCAAACCACTCAAGTTCCTCTTAAAAGGGCTTGTTTCATTCTCACGGGGAACCGACATAATCTATCAACTTTCTCTTAGAGATTGCTGATATTGAAGTAGGAGACCCTCTCCCTAGTCTCCGGCATAGAAACCAAATATGCACAATTGAGTCTAGAGCAACGAGATCATCATATAAATCTCTTTAGGACACTTTCAATGAAGACTCTCTGTTTCACATAAGGTGGAAAGAGAGATTATATCTTATGAGTCCTATGCATTATCCTTGTGGTATTGCCAGAACATCTGAGTGATATGCATACATGTTCACAATGAGGATGGAAAGCCTTCTCGAGCCAACATCAAACAAGCTCCTGGTAGGTGGCATGTGAGATCTATCCAATAGAACAACCATGTGACAACCGAACGTAAACAATGAGCGACTCAATCTTTTGAATCAATCCCGGTTCAGTTATGGATTGACGGATGCCTTTGAAAAACCCTGCGTTGTGCTTAAAAACTCTTTTCTTTAGCACATCGACCGTGTACTATTTCTCAAAATAAAAGGTGTTTATGATTGATAATTGATTTTCATTAAAACCTTAGTTGTATTGCAAAAAAAAATTTCTATTGAGCAATACACAATTGTTTTTCAAATCTCTTTTCATCAATCGCTGAATCTCATTTCATTTGGTTCACTCACTCGTGTTGTCTTCTTTGAGACGTTCGGTTTGAGAACGCTAGAGCAGTGCTAAACCCTGTCAAGGAAATTCTTGAATTATACGATCACGTGCAAGACTTGTATCGATCAACGGGGAACCGTGGTCAGGTACCTCAATTCATCGAAAGTGATCAAAGACACTTTCGCACTTTATTGCTAACCGTCTTATGCAGGTACACCTCGACGCTTGCGGTGATAAGAATGAAGCGGTCAATCCATAGCCGCATGCTCACTCAACACATTCCGTTCCAAAGAAATCATGATTAGTGCATCAATGACTCTGATATTTTCACTCCATGCTTCGCTCGCTACGCTACCAATATCATGAATCAACGAAAGCTTTCGCTACTCTGATAAGAAGATATCATGATCCAGAATGTGAGCATGTCGGTCCAAAAGTGACAACATCACATTATACCAACACCACAATGGATGAGTCAGAGATTAATGTGACCGATGATCTCAAAGCTGGCTCATAATTCATTATCACGCGTGGATCGCTAAAGACCTCCACTCAGATTATCCAAACATGCAAAGATGAAGAATCAAAGTCTACAAGCTACAGAACAAAGAACATGAACAAGAATTCAAGAACAATCTCAATGAAATATCTGTTTGTATTCTATGTAATTTAATGTGTGTTTGAGGTGACCTCCCTTAGGGAGAGATTGTTAGGATTTGGAAAATACGGTAGTTAAAGTGTCGGTCACCTCAAGTATATGTAATCGTTAGAAAGCTCGTGGTCGTAGTTATTTGATGTTAAGTAGTATTTAGTTTTGTAATACCGTGGAGGACGAACGGGTCTTTACCCACTGGTTGCCTGATACACTCCGTCAGTGTGGCGTTTTATTGTAAGACTATAAATACTCTCTACCTCAGGAGGTAGAGAGTTGGAGCTCATAATAAGATTTTTCTTTCTCTCACTAAAGTTCCCAAACCTCTAACTTTCTCTCTCTAAACTCATACGCCTACTTTGTTAGTGATATGATGTGTATGTGAAATCCAATATGTTACATAGAGATTCCGATTCAATCTGAAACAATATAAAACAATAAAGATTGTTAATTTTGTTAAAAACCCTAAATTTACAAAACCCTAATTATTTGTTACGATTAAACTATGACTGGATAACTTAAAAAAAGATTAATTAATGTCCAAAACTAACCCTAATAACACTTGATTAAATTAATATGGATTGTTGTTTTTGAGAGAATATGTAATCGAAAAGGGTGAGTGTTTTTGTTTTGGCGAAAATGAAATGAGATCTGATGGTGCAAAGGTCAAGATTATTAATAAAAAAAAGGAATAAAAAATGCCACGTTGGCAATGTAACCGGTATCACAAGGTTAAAACATTTTTAGTGACTTAAGTAACCGGTGACTAAACTTTGGTTACCTCTTTGTAACAAAAAAAACAACAGTAACTTAGGTGAACTTTTTCGCAAACTTTAGTAACTTTTTTGTCAAATAACCCTTTTTAAAACTGTTAAGTGTTTGGATCCATCCTCCAATTCAGAAGTTTTGAGCTTAAAAGAAACTTGAGAATTCTATTTGAATGTATCCAGTTTAGGGGAGGATTGTTGGGTTTTAGGTTCCCCAGATCATGAATTATTCTAAGTATTGGAACCACGGCTAGAGTTAATGAAACCACTGCCAGAAGGAATTAATCCACTGCTGAAGTTAAACCGCGGCTAGTAGTAAAGTAGAACCATCGCTATTGTATTGTAAACACCGCTAGTTGTGTACAAATGCGGTTTAATATTTTGTATTAGATAAATATGGAAAAGATATTTATCTTGTAGGTTACGTATTGTATTATGTAAAGGACTCCTTAGCCTATAAAAGGAGGTCCTAGGTTAGATTAGATATACGAATGTTTTATATCTAAGGTCGATACACTTCAAGTTTGTAAACCCTAATACTGGTTAGAGTATTCGTTATTAATATAATTGAGGTGTTTAAGAGTTATTGTTATTGTTCTTCTTCTTAAGGTTGAATATTAAATTCCGCGTAATATTTAACAAGTTATTATCAAGTCAGTTTCTATAAGGATTGTTTTGCTTAACTGGGATCAACAGTCTCTTAATTCAAAGAAGGTGATTGATTTGAGAAAATCGGTGTTCCTTGACCAAGTCAGTCTCAAAATTAGCATTTTTAAGTGCCCAATACGCTTTATGTTATAATTATACCGGGAGATGACAAGCCTTTCTGTATACGATCCTAAAAGGTGTGCTACGTATAGGGGTTTTTTAGGCGGTTCTGAATGCCCACAAAGGTTCGTCTAATTTGTCGCATCTCAATCTTTTCGTTATTCGCTGACGGATTTCCAAAATTCCAGTACCCGTTGGTGTTTTGTTGCCCATTAGTTTGGGGGTGGTAAGGCGTAGACATCCGGTGGACTACTTTGTATCTATTCAGCACTTTTTCCATAATTCCATTACAAAAGTGTGTCCCCCAATCACTTATGATAGTTTTAGGAATCCCAAATCTGGAGAATAAATTCTTTAAAAATCGAATGACGCTTCTAGCATCACAAGTTTGTAGAGCTTCGGCTTCAACTCCTTTTGAAATATAATCGTGTATACCAAAATATAACATTTGTTTTTCGATGGGGTGAAAGGTCCCATGAAATCAATTCCCCAGGCATCAAATACTTCACATACCAAAATGTTATTGAGCGGCATCTGATTTCGAGAAGAGATATTACCTGCCCTTTGACATGCGCGCCACAATTTCTTACATATTTTTGCGGCATCCTTGAAAATGCTAGGCCAAAAGAATCCTCGCTTCATAAATCTTTCTAGAGGTAGAGTGTCGGCCCGTGAATGTACCCTCCAAATGGTCTATTGTGGCAGTGTTTCCAGATTCGTTGTTGTTCTTCTCTGAAAAGGCATCTCCTAATTATACCGTCAGGGTAAGATCAAAATAAGAAGGGGTCATCCCAAAAGTAATATTTTAAATCTAAGAAGAACTTTTTCTTTTGATCATAAGTTTTGTTGCTTGGTAGAACTCTGGCGGCGAGATAATTAGCGAAGTCTACATACTGTTAATACAAATAAGCCATAAAAACGTTTATTTATATTTTACGATCTTCTAATATTTTTTCGATAACAAACGTAAAATCATTTTAACAAAAAAATAAAATACGTAAATGGTTTGAGCCAATAGTTTACTAACACACTTACATTTTCATATAAATCACTAAACAAGTAATAGTGTTTTCATGTTATAGTAATGCATATGTATAACAACTAGTGTTTACATATTGGGTAGATATATACATACTTAGTATGTATTACGATGGGTAATAGAATGGGTAGAAGTTTAAGTATTTGACCCATTGACTTAATACATTGAATATAGTTGGGTAAAACCCTAAGTCCATGACCCATACCCCTGGAGCATGATCCATAACCCATCACCCATTACATGACATCATGCAAAAGTCATAATGTGTATTATCAATGACCCATGGAGCTAACCCATAACCCATTGACTAGTTGCATTGTATCTTCTAGATACATTGTATCTACTTGGATACCCATGGTCCAATATCTAGGACCCATGAACCATGACCCATGACCCATAACCCATGTATAATGATGAGCGTCTCATGGATCTCTCAAAATACATTAGACGGTTCCCTCCATCAAGGGACCCGTGTGATTCTTGGAACAATAGCATATTTTTATCTTTAATGTTAGGAATTAGAAAATTCCATGTTAAAGTGTCGGTCACCCCAATTATAAGTCTAGCATATGTTAGCTCGTAGACGTGTCGTTTGTTAAGTTATTTAGTAGTTTATTAGTTAGTCAAGATGGCGTAGTATAGTGTAGTGCAACACCGTGGGAGGAAGGACCTGCGGTCTTTACCCATCAGTACCGATCCACAGCCGATAGGAGGTCATATTTCTTGTAACTATAAATACCCCTTCCATCCATGGAAGGGGTGGTGCTTCTCATTCAATCTAACATTCCTTTTGTTTAAACCTCTAGCAAGAACACCCTCTCTCTCTCTACTTTTTCTCTCTAAAATGGTAAACATGTATTTTGATCATCCAAGACCACCCGAATCATCAAACACAATAATAAAGATCCAACAATTGGTACCAGAGCCAAGGTTGTTGTGTTTTGATGATTTACTATGGTTTCGATTCATGTTTGTATGCTATTTTTTGGTACTTTATGTTGGTCGAAATCTGTTTTTATTGGTATACGTGTGGTTAACTGTTTTTACATGTTTCACTATCCTCTTGTTTGGTCAACTAATAAGCATGTTTTACGCTGTTTAACGTATTTATTGTCCAAACAATATTTTGTACCAAACATGGTGTATGTTATGATGGTCAAATGGTTGTTATTGTGGTCAAAATGGTCTAAATAGTCAATATGGTCATATATTTGTGGTCTTAATGGTTTTCTGGTAACTTTTTAGTGGTCAAAAGAATGCATCGCTTTCTCGATTTTTCCGGTCAAAACCGCTTTTCGGGTTTACTATGAAGGTGGTCGAACTTGATCCGAAAAGTCATCGAAAAATGGCAAATATCAAGTTAGCGAATTTGTATAACCTGCTTTTGTCATGCTAGCGAGTTGGCTATTGAGTCACTTGTTGTCGTAGCGACTTGTCACTATTTTGATAGCGACTTATGTCATCTAGCGATTTGTATTAGCGACTTGTACTGCATCGAAGTTGTTGACTATTGAGTCAACAACTAAAGCGAGTTGGCTTAGCGACTTGCTTAGCGAGTTGGCTTAGCGAGTTACTTAACGACTTGCTTAGCGACTTGGCTTAGCATTTGGCTTAGCACTTGACTCAACACTTTGAACAAGACAGAAATGAAGAATGAGATGACTTGACCTCATGACCACAAGACCATCAAACCAAAACAAAGATAGCTACTTGACTCAAATGCTTTAGTAGCAACTTGACATGATAAAGAAAGGTAGATGAAGAAGACCTATTACACCATTGACCACAACATCGACAACTAAAATCATATATCATATTCAGACTTCAGTCATCTTACATCATCAGTTCATGGTCATATGAGAAGACACAAAGTTTTAACTGATCTGACCTAAACCAAAACCAACTACAATCCTAATCTAGACTCACTTCAAGAAACCCTCACATTCACTCCCCATCTCTCATTCAATCAAGACTCAAAAAGTAAAATACAAGAATGATCTCAGTTTTTGATTCAATTTTTTTTGTAATCCTTTAAAGATTATTTCAAATAAATCAATTCTTCATCGATCTTGTTGTGCTATTCGAAGACAAAGAAAGAGTTTAACAATTATGTTCACTCGTTTCTTTATTTCGTTCAAGAAAGGAACAATAATACATAACCTCATCACGAAAAGGCCTACCTGAGACCCCCCATCGAGGACCTTGAAGCTTTGCAACATCTTCTATTGGTTCGGCTTGTGCAGAAATTAAAAGGATATAGGCTTAGTTTGTGTTTGATTTTGTGGTGAAGAATCTGAGATAAGATTTCGTTGTGGTACTGGAGATGTTTTGTGTTGAAAATGAATCTGTCTTTGTGATTGAATTGATTTGGTGAAAGGATAAGAGAAAGCAGATTCGCTTAAAGTGGGAGGCGGATGTTTTTGAGAGTGTGATTAGGTTTAGAGACAAAGTGAGAAATATTAGGGTAAGTTGTGAGTTATATAATCGGTTTGATTTTTCTGGAATGGATCGGATAATTACTTTGGTCATATGGGTAATTTTGGTTTTTGTGTTAATATTACTTGGGCCGAACATTATTTCTTCTTAATCATGGGCCGTGCATGGTGTTTATCACATTTGCTTGGAATATCTGTTGGTGTTAATTTACATGGGACGTGTATAATGCAATCTTTAATACACATTGGCCATGTTTAATGGTATTATTCGAGATATAATGTTGGTTGGTTGGTCATTCATATTTCACGGGAGACAATTATTCACGGCTTCAAGTAGTAAATGATCTTTAATAGGCTCAAGGTCCTTATCCGACATCATTGATTTTGTATTAAAGTGACTTGGGGTCGTGTCATATTCTTAGCAATTCTTTCGGATATGGGCTTGAATTGATATTTCTCTCATGAATTTTGTTTGGACCATATGATGTTGAACAGATGGGATTCTATATACTGGATTGCTCTTATGATATTGGGCTAATATGAGATGCGCCTATGAGAATTGATCATGAATTTTGATGATTTGATTTGTTGATGTGATTTGACTAATATGAGACTTGATGATAAGAGGTTTATGTGATTTGGGTTTTATGAGATTCGTTAAAGAGCTTTGATGATGAGACTTGTGATAATGAGACTTGATGATGAGCTTTGATTATTCAATTGAATTGATGCAAGTTGATGATGTAAGTTCTTTGGCTACGGTTTGATACTTTGGTTTTATCAGTTTCCGTAGAATGAGAAAATTATGACCTGGCTAGAATTGAATGTTAAACACGGTTGACTACGGGTTGTTGCTTGGTATTTTTATTTGTCTTTGAGGTCAAGTTTTCCCGCACGCTTACTTATTTTCTTCTTCTTCTTTCTACCCTTCCGCGAAGATGACTTGTTTGGGCGTTTATTGAGTGTGATAAAGACTTGGCTATTTGGTTACGCTTGTGATTCTTTCTCTCGCTAACCCACAACGTAACTATCACTTCGGTGCCTCATGCCTTGATTGAGGATATGTCAAGAGGTTTTGTACATTGGGTACACCGTTTCTTTCTCACGAGGATTTGTACAAGTTTAAGTAACAAATCTGGGGAATTTCACTTCATGATCAAGTTTGACATATCGGGTTTACTTCTCCATGTTGTCACAACAATTGCCGACAGAATGCGTGAATGATGTGTTTACCAAGGTGTTGATTGGATGGTTGATGATGTTGATGATGTTGGATAATGGACCGTTGATGAACCGCTGCATGTTCCCCTAAAACAGAGATTCTATAAAACCAAAGTCGTCGGAATAACATTCAAGCCGACATTGTTTACTGCTTTTGTCTTGATTTTGTAAAATCCCGCGGAAGAACCTATTTCTCGGTTTAAATCATAGACTTGTAAAATCCCGTGACAATGGAAACATCCCGGTATTAGTAAAGTGCATTTCCGGATCTATCTTACGGTTTATTCTTGGTTTTGTAAAATCCCGTTAAAGAAACTATTTCTCGGTTTAAACCATAGAGTTGTAAAATCCCGTAATGATGGAACCATCTTAGAGAAGAGAAAGTGTAATTTTGGATCTTACTTGATGCCGATGCTACGGTTTTCGCTTAAAGAAGGGATAAAAGGGTGTACTTCATGAATTGGGTGTGTAATGGGTTTTCTTCATGGCAATTTGGTTATTACATGGTTTTACAAGGGTTATGTGCTTTTAACCATGGTGGGGATGAAACCATTATCGAGTTCATTTAAATGTCAAAGAAGGCTAGATTTGAGCGCTTAACCGAGAGGATGTGACAACGGCAAGTTAATTCAATATTATTTATTTGAGGTTGAAGTGAATTATCACGAGGCGAGTGTACTTAGTATCCTAAGGTATCGGGATGGTTGGATGAAGATTCTTCATGATCCTTGTTCGAGCTTACTATCATAAACGAAGACTTGGAAATCTAGTTATTGTTGGGTGTCTTTTACCTTTTCTTTTACCACTTGGGGGAATTGGGCTCATACCACCTCAAAATAACTATCACTTTAAGGAGTTACCTTGTAGTGCTCAGTGTCACATTCAATTGTGGATTTTCAAGAGGTGATGTACGTTTATTACTTGATGGTTGGTTGGTTGAAGAGTATAGAGTACTTAGAGATTCAATGGAGCATGATTTCTGACCGCCTTTGTTACACATGTGCAAGTTTAAGTCACGAGGTTAAGTTAGTTTACTTCGTGGTCAAATTCATCATATTGGGTTATCTCCATCAGCTGTCATGACAAAAAGCCTACTGGATGATAATGGTGATGATTACATGTTTTGCTAAGAGAGTTGAAAAGAGGGAGATAATGACATTTGAACATATCAGTTCAAGCCTCGTTCTCTAAAGAAAAGAAAAGTGTACGCTTCAGTGCGCTTTATCTTGAAGAAAATCTTCTTATTATGACCATTCTCACCAACATGCTTCATGCTTTTCCATGCTCACCATCAAGTGGATCTTCTTCTCATGTTTTCTCAATGATGATCTACTTTGTTGATGGTTTTCTATTTTTCAATAGCTCAATTAAAATGGCGATGCGACATCATATGCAATTTTAAGGGGAGAAGTGGAAATAGACTACACATGGATGAGTTCACTTGTTTAATCAAGAATGGCATCGTATGCAATTCTTGAGGGGAGAGGTGTGAATTTTTTGCATTGTTGATTGAAATTTGAGAATATATGGTCAAACGGCTCCTAACTCATGTAAGAACCGAGACTCTTCTTATGGGATCATCTTCATGTAGTTTCTTGTAAGAGCCGCTTGGTTGACATCTTCACGATATGATTAAATGACAAAGTGCTTCTAGTTCTTTGGTGGATTTCTTTGATGAACATCTTTCATTCTTGTTTGATTGGGAAGGATTTTAGTTAAGGAGATTTGCTACATACAAGGTAATTGGAACGCATTTGGTGAGATGAAGATATTAACTATCTATTCCCAATGCACAATCTTAAGAAGAAGGTTGTCACACCCCAAATTACCTTTTTCGTGGGAATGGAATTCACGGGGATTGAATGTCATAGCATCACAATCACAGATTATATTGAACGACCTAAAATTAATGGCTTTGAAAAGAACATCGTTTGATTTAATAAAACAATCAGAGTTTACAAATTAGGTCCCAAATGTAAATCAACTTGTGCGGAAATAAGTTTGTTACAATTCAAACAATGTTTTAAAGTACGTAAAAACCCAAGTGAGACGCGGTAGTCATCACGACTCCATGATGTGTCCAAATGCATGCCATGAAGTGAATGCCTTAGATACCTGAGATAAAGACATGCTAAAAGTGTCAACACAAAGGTTGAGTGAGTTCATAGAGTTTGTTTTGAAATGAAAAGCCTTTTCAAAATCGTTTATAAAGAAAGGCATTGCAAATCCACTCAGTTCAAGTTCAGCCATACAAAACTTGCAACACTGTGTGTTCACAACCCATTGCCGAGATCGTATAGTTTATGTGCAAACATATGATTTCAAAGCGAATTCACAATATAGTGCATGGCTCAATGTAGTCGTTTATGCAACAAAGGCATTGTAAATCCACTCAGTTCAAGTCAGCCCATACAAAACACAACTTTGTGTTCACAACCCATTGCCGAATATGTAGGTTTAGGTTCAAATGAATATGAGTGTGGTTCAAATTCCAAGACCATTAGTTCATGATATTACCAAGACCATTAGCTCAATGAATATACCAAGACCATTAGCCCAATGAATATACCAGGCCGTAGCTCAATGAATATACCAAGACCATCAGTCAATGAATATACCAAGACCATCGGTCAATGAATTTTTGATATGACAATTCTAAGCATAAATCTGTTACTTCTGCATGACTAAACATTTAGTTCGGATAAACATATAATTTGCAAATAGTCATGAATGTAATAAAAAAAAATAGTCGAGCATGTATCTCCCCAAAATGATTATGAAAGCAAGTAAAAGTAGGGGCTATGGAACTCACTTGGTAAACTGGAATAATGGCAAAAGTGAGTACACTGAGGTTTAAAGTGATGCGTTAACCGGGACCTATTACGAATGATATGATATGTCATGAGTTGCAATGTAATGTTATGCATGCACTTGATATGTTATTTATACCATTTACGTGTTTTGAAAATATTATCGCGCATCGAAAAATACTCTTTTGACGTCTTGACCAAAAAATCATTTACATGTTTTTACGTAAAATGTCATCCTACAATGGTTTTATAATGATTTTGAGAAATTTCCACTTTTAAATGCGAAAACAGGTCGGAAAATCATGAAATTACCAAAAATGGCTTTGGAAAACTAGTATTAGGTAATTTATGCGTCGTCGTTGAGAGCGAACTTCGACTGTTTTGGAAAGTTTGTATCGATATCTAAAAGTTTCAATTGAGTTTTAAGCCCAAAATTCGAACATAAAGATAATAAGGGTTAAAGATGGTGGTTTTGTAATTGGTGCAGAAAATTAGTTCTGCAAGTTTATGAAAAGTGCATATCTTTGTCGTTTCAAATCCGTTTTCTACGTTTAATATGTCCTAGAGCATCAAGTAAACTAATATATTTTTGACAAGTCGAAATAATTTGTGAAGCTTAAGGCTCATTTTGACCGAACAAACTAAAACATGTTGCTGAAAATTTCTGAAAATAATATTTTCCGTCGTCAAACTTGTAAAATCCATAACTTTTTCGTTATAAGTCCGTTTTATTCCGTTCAGCGACACGATTCGCTTTTAAAGTATATTTTCTAAAAATCAAAGCCAAAAAGTCGTGCCTACTGTCGGATTTTCCAGAATTGCAAAACAAGGACAGAACATAAAATATAGTTATCAAAAATAGTTTTCGGACAAAACCTATTCTAATCCCTTCAAATCAACTCCAAAACTAATCTAATCCTACCATACACCTTCTTAGGGTGTCATGGGTTCCTAATCACAATCAAGACCAACCAACCTACTTAGAATATTTATAGGATGACCAATATGTATATATAACTTCTAAGATCATGAAATAAATGGTATAAATCACATATCATGCATATAAGCTCCAAAAATGAAAAGAAACATATGAAAATGAAAAGGAAACTTAAAAATGATAATAACATGCTTACAAGTGATAGTGAAGAGGTGTAGGTAACAAGGATTAACTTAAATATCCTTGGTTTTTATTTCAAAACCATATAAAGGATATAATCTAGGTTGTATAAACACTTGATCTTGAAAATTTTGATCCCTTGTGTGCTTGATGTTGTGACCGGTTATGGAGACCCAAGAAGAGAGAGAGAAACTTTTATTATACACTATGTGAATGAGTGAAGTGAATGAGAAAAAAAAGAGTTAAGTAAACTTTATGTTTGGTGAAGTGAGAAAACACAAACCATTCCATATTAATTGTCACCCTCCCCTTGGTCGGTTTTAGGGGGGCTTGTCCTCAAAATATTTTTTTTTTTTTTAAACTTGTTACTTGTATATATTTTAAAGAAAGTGTAAGAATTTTTGTAGGAAATGTAAGTAATGTAAATAGAAATTTTGGTACAAGTAAGTTTTATTAAGTCAAAATAGAATGTAATGAGGATAATAAAAATTGTAAAATACTTTCCTTAAAAATTTGAGTGATAAAATAATTATCGTATAATTTTTAAGAAACCAACGTAATAATTAAAACTTTAACGATTAATATACCAAATAAATTTGAAACACTAGGAAAACTAAAATATAGTTTTTATAAACTAAATGTAAGTTTAAAAATACATCGGGATCATTTTTGAAAGTAACAGGTTAAATATTTAAAATAATAACTCACGAAAAATTATTAATATAAAAAAATTACGCGTTGAAGGTAAAATGAAATGTCGTGAATGTACTAATGAGATGCAAATGATGTCCATGAAATGTAGACTAATCATAGTCCATATGAAATGTACGTGATGTCATGATCATGATTTCGCCGCTAAACCTTGTTACTGGCGATTTGAAACAAGTAAACCAAGTTTACTATAAATGTTGAAATAATGAGACATGAATCGGTCATTAGAAATGACCCTGAAAGTACGGGATTGTCACATTCGCCCATCAAAAAGGAATTCAGTCCCTAATTCAATCGGTTAGGTCTAACGGGTTTAGGGTTTGATGTGGCAAACTTTCCCATTCCCGAGCAAAACCCTCAAAAGACTTTTTGGTAACCGATTTTTACTTAATCCCACAACACATCAAACAAGAACTGCATAACGATTAGGCTAAATCGGTTTAGGTAACAACTTGTTTCTAGCTCGATCTTTGCAACTCATCAAACAAGAACTGCCACGCTGGATCAAACTGAAACAAGTGGTTTGAAGAAAATCTTTTGAAAATTTGGCTCGATTACGGAATTGCTTACACATATAAGCTTACTACTCCCTTCATTGCATGATTCTTCCTGAATTAGACATAGGTGATCAGGCCATGTATAATTTAGGAGTAACTATGCAATGCTTGGACTAATCGACTCATATGTTTGTTTGGTGTTGAGTCAACTGATGTTAAAATTGTGATGAACACCGAGGAGAGAAGACATGGAGAAGTGTCGTTAAAATAATAGTTAAAAATAAAAAGGAATTAAAATCCTCGTGAAATGATATATCGAAAGGAAATAAAGTACGATAGATGAGAATATTTTACAACGAGTAGTTTAGCAAAAGTAGTACATCGTTAAGTTATAAAGTTTCGGATACGATGGAAGACATAAAATTAGTACAACATAGTACATAAGGAGAAATAAGACTTAGTTTCGAACTTCTTCCAGTCTTAAGTCGTTGATACCTTGACGAGCTCCTTCTAACATATACACATTCCCATGAGCACCTTCATCTTGTTGACCTTGGTTTTGAGGACATTGATTCCGATAGTGTCCTTGTTCCCACATCTGAACATGTAACCATGGCCTTGCCTCTACAATTCTCGCAAGGTGTCCCGTTGTTGACACTTGTAGCACTTAGCGACAAAGACCCGTGTGATGATACTTACATCGAATTACAATAGTGGGTAGGTTCCAAGCATAACTCTGCCTTCTATTGGTGCAGCAACATATACCATCGTAGTTTCTGCCCCTTTTTCTGTATGTTGATGATGGTTAGTGTTGTGGTTGTGGTTGTTGTTGTTATAATCTCCTTGGTCATCTTCCCATTTCCTTTTGTTGTTGTTGAGTTGGTTATCGCCGTTGTTGTTGTTGTTTGGTTTTTGTAGTAGTTGGTGCGTTGTTTGGGTTGTTGTTGTTTTGGTTGGTGTTGGTGTACTTGCCTCTCTTCACTACCTGGTCCATGAGCTTTTGAGTCAATCGAATAGCTTCCTCAATCGTTTATGGTCGAGAAGAAGTCACGTCACCTTGAATAATTTCAAGAAGTCCATCAATGAAAGCCTCCAGTAGCTTCTCATTATCCGAAACCATAGATGGACATAACACGGCCAATTCTTGGAATCTCCGAATGTAAGTGTCAATATCATACCCAATAGTTTCTAGTTCATAGAACTCCGTCTCCAACTTTTTCACTTCCGTTCGAGGACAAAACTTCTTAGTCACCAAACTCTTGAATTGCTCCCAAGTAAGCTTGAAAGCATTCTCCACTCCAATCGGTTGAGCATATGAATTCCACCAAGACAATGCTCCATCAAGTAAAGTACTAAGTAGTAAATTTGACCTTACTATCATCCGACAATTACAAAGCAAAACACGGATTCCAACTTTTCAAACCATCGCACCATTGCTTTGTAGCTCCTTACTCCTCTAAACTTGGTGGGTTCGCCACTTTTGAAATCTTTGTACGAACATTTCTTAACCCCGGATCCTCCTGATACCAAGCGGCGCGTAAGCTAAATCTAGCGGTGGCCCGTGGGCCTCATCAACGGCAAGCAGCAGCCACCGCTTCCTTTCGACTCTTAGAGCATTAGCAATGCTATCATTCACTAACTTCTAATAGCCGCTGGGTCATTTCAACTGTAGCTTCGTGCCATATCTTCTTCAAAACAAGAGAAAATGTGAGACGTAGCAAAATCCGATGTTAATAATAAGCGTTCTAAAGAGATGTGATAAGAGACGATAAGTTTGAAGTTATTTTTTTTCAAATGATCGACGGTTCCGCGAGGGTGGGTTATGAGGTGTTGTAAGTGCTTCAAGGTATGATGGTTTAGAGACTTAATGTGTGAATAAAGTGTAACTCGACATGTTAGTGGTGAAACGAAGGAGTGAGAGCGACTTCGCCCTATTAAACGCGTTTATCTCGGCATAAATCGTCACGTTATCGATGATGAATCACCGATATAAAAATTGTGATAGGGAATGACAAGGAATTCTCCACGTTAGAGTATGGGGAAAAGATAATGGGATGGGCATTTAAGGGCATCCATGTGACAATCGATGTGAAATGAAAGTGAATAACTCGAAAAATGTACATAACGACCGCATGTGAAGTGAACATGTACTTGTGATGAAATGATGAGATGCTATGATAATGTAGTTATAGTCTAGGTCAATGATGCAACCTAGTTCTCTATAATCGAAGCTCATGCCAACTGCCACACCCCAAATTACTGTTTTAAATGAATGGAATTCACGGGATTGACTGTCTAGCATCACAATCAGTTATATTGAACGACCTAAAGTGTCGTTTGAAAAGAACATCGTTTGATTTAATAAAACAATCAGAGTTTACAAATTAGGTCCCAAATGTAAATCAACTTGTGCGGAAATAAGTTTGTTACAATTCAAACGATGTTTTAAAGTACGTAAAGCCCAAGTGAGACGCGTCGTCATCACAACTCCATGATGTGTCCAAATGCATGCCATGAAGTGAATGCCTTAGATACCTGAGATAAAGACATGCTAAAAGTGTCAACACAAAGGTTGAGTGAGTTCATAGAGTTTGTTTTGAAATGAAAAGCCGTTCAAAATCGTTTATGTTAAGAAGGCATTGTAAATCGTTATGACTTTCAAATCGATGTAGAAAGGCATTGTAAATCCACTCAGTTCCAAGTTCCGCCCATACAAAACTTGCAACCTGTGTGTTCACAACCCATTGCCAGAATGTGTATAGTTTATGTTCAAACATATGATTTCAAACGAATTCACAATATAGTGCATGGCTCAATGTACCGAAGTCGTTTATGCAAGAAAGGCATTGTAAATCCACTGGTTCCAAGTCGCCCATACAAAACTTGCAACCTGTGTGTTCACAACCCATTGCCAGAATATGTAGAGTTTAGGTTCAAATGAATATGAGTGTGGTTCAAATCGTTCCAAGACCATTAGTTCATGATATTACCAAGACCATTAGCTCAATGAATATACCAAGACCATTAGACCAATGAATATACCAAGACCGTTAGCTCCATGAATATACCAAGACCATAGACGGTCAATGAATATACCAAGACCATCACCAATGAATTTTTGGTTCTAATGACAATTACTAAGCATGGCCAGTAAATTGCCAGCGCTGACTAAACATTTAGTTCGGATAAACATATAATTTGCAAATAGTCATGAATGTAATAAAAAAAATAGTCGAGCATGTATCTCCCAAAAGCGGTGCATGAAAGCAAGTAAAAGTAGGGGCTATGGAACTCACTTGGTAAACTGGAATAATGGCAAAAGTGAGTACACTGAGGTTTAAAGTGATGCGTTAACCGGGACCTATTACGAATGATATGATATGTCATGAGTTGCACTGTAATGTTATGCATGTATGCATTGATATGTTATTTATACCATTTACGAGTTTTGAAAATATTACTTGACGTCGAAAAATACTCTTTTGACGCCTTGACCAAACAAAAATCACTTTACATGGTTTTACGTCAAAATGTCATCCTACAATGGTTTTATAATGATTTTTGGAGAAATTTCCACTTTTCCGCAAAATGGCAATGTATGGTCGTTGAAAATCATGAAATTACCAAAAATGGCTTTGGAAAACTAGTCGTAAAAATGGTGTACGCCGATCGTTAGAGAACTAACTCGACTGTTTTGGAAAGTTTGTATCGATATCTAAAAGTTTCAGTTCAGGAGTTTTCGTCCAAAAGGTCTCGAACATAAAGATAATAAGGGTTAAAGATGGTGGTTTTTGGCCAATTGAGTGCGAAAATTAGTTACGCAAGTTTATGAAAAGTGCATATCTTTGTCGTTTCAACCGCGTTTTCTACGCTTAATATGTCCTTAGCTTCATATCAAAGTAAACTAATATATTTTTGACAAGTCGAAATAATTTGTGAAGCTTAAGGCTCATTTTTGACCCGAACAAACTAAAAACATGTTGCTGAAAATTCTGAAAATAATATTTTCGATGCGTCAAACTTGTAAAATCCATAACTTTTTCGTTATAACTCCGCTTTTATTCCGCTCAAGCGCCACGGATTCGCTTTTAAAGTATATTTTCTAAAATATAAAGCCAAAAGTGCCCGCCTACTGTCGGATTTTCCAGAAATTGCAAAACAAGGACAGAACATAAAAATATAGTTATCGAAAATAGTTTTTCTCGGACAAAACCTATTCTAATCCCTTCAAATCAACTCCAAAACTAATCTAATCCTACCATACACCTTCTTAGGGTGTCATGGGTTCCTAATCACCATCAAGACCAACCAATACCATGGGAATATTTATAGGATGACCAATATGTATATATAACTTCTAAAATCATGAAATAAATGGTATAAATCACATATCATGCATATAAGCTCCAAAAATGAAAGGAAACATATGAAAATGAAAAGGAAACTTAAAAATGATAATAACATGCTTACAAGTGATAGTGAAGAGGTGTAGGTAACAAGGATTAACTTAAATATCCTTGGTTTTTATTTCAAAACCATATAAAGGATATATACTAGGTTGTAATAACACTTGATCTTGAAAATTTTGATCCCTTGTGTGCTTGATGTTGTGACCGGTTATGGAGACCCAAGAGAGAGAGAGAAACTTTTTATTATACACTTGAAGAATGAGTGAAGTGAATGAGAAAAAGAAAGAGTTAAGTAAACTTTTGAGGTGAAGTGAATTATGAGAAAACACAAACCATTCCATATTAATTGCCTCCCCCTATGGTCCGGTTTTAGGAGGGTTGTGTCCTCCAAAATTTTTTTTTTTTTTTTTTTTAAATTGTTACTTGTGTATTTTTGTAAAGAAAGTGTAAGAATTTTTGAATTTAGGAATGTATAAGTGAATGTAAATAGACATTTGTGGTACAAGTAAGTTTTTATTAAGTCAAAATAGAATGTAATGAGGATAATAAAATTGTAAAAATACTTTCCTTGTAAAATTGAGTGATAAAATAATTATCGATAATTTTTAAGAAACGACGTAATAATTAAACTTTAACGATTAATATACCAAATAAATTTGAAACACTAGGAAAACTAAAAATATAGTTTTTATAAACTAAATGTAAGTTTAAAAATACATTGGGATCATTTTTGAAAGTAATGCGGAGTTAAATATTTAAAATAATAACTCACGCGATAAAGATTATTAAATAAAAATTACGCGTTGAAGGTGAAATGAAATGTCGTGAATGTACTAATGAGATGCAAATGATGTCCATGAAATGTAGACTAATCATAGTCCATATGAAATGTAACGGATGTCATATGATCATGAATTCGCCGCTAAACCTTCAAGGTTACGCGAATTTGAAACAAGTAAACCAAGTTTACTATAAATGTTGAAATAATGAGACATGAATCGTGTCGAGAAATGACCTGAAAGTACGGATTGTCAATAAAGGTCAGTCTCTGATAACATTTCTACATTGGTTTACTCTACATGTTAGAAGAACTAAAGGTGGACGAGTTGCATTTAACGATCTAAAGACTTCTTCTTAATCTGGGCATTTATCAAATGGATTGTCGGTTTAGAGGGAGAGCATACTACAATCGGGAGGAGAGTTTGAAATGCCAAATTTAATCCCAATTAGATTTGCTCACATTCCAATTCAAGTTGATTCTCACAAGAGTTCAAATGTTCTTCTCAAAATATTTCTAGTATACGGGGACTTACGAGTTGCGATTCGGTGTTGAAGGCTTAAGGAGACACGTATCTAAACGCGAGTAAACTTGATGAACTTAATACTTCTAAGTAATTGAAGATATCCAGGGAAGACAAATGTTATTACCACAGAGAAACTCAAGGTTTGACTCATGGTGAGTAAACTTGATGAACTTAATTCTTCTAAGTGATTGAAGATATCCCGGGAAAACAAATGTCATGACAGCAGAGAAACTCAAGGTTTTACTCATCAAGGCGTTTAGTGTTAGTATTTCAACTACGTGGAGGAAGTGATGTTAGAAAGTTTCAAGATAAAAGAGGTACACTAGTGTGGTGATTTCGGTGATGTATCGCAATCCGGGGAGATAGAGTGTGTACATTGGGGATGCTGTCATGTTTCACTTGAGTGCTTAATCGTGATTCAGGAGATATAATCACTTATTCGAGTTGACATCCGCAGAGATTGTCATCCGCATGAGAGATAATCGACGGCTTGCTTCTTCAATGTTATCGTTATTCCTTCATGGGGTATTGGTATACTTCGGATACTTGAGCTTCATACACATTCATCGGGGAAGAAAATGTGAACATGGGGAGGTGTTTTCATTCCCTCATGATGTGTATTCGGGAGAGCTCTTGGGTATTGGTGTACTTCCGGTTCTTGAGCTTCATACACGATCATCAGGGAAGAAAAATGTGAACATGGGGAGGTGTTTTCATTCCCTCATGATGTGTATTCGGGAGAGTTCTTGAGCATTATACAAAAGATTTGACCGCATCAATTCAACTACGCTGGGGAAGTGGTCTCTTGACACCTTTTGGAATGGATTGCTTCAGACCTTCAGCTGGTATGGAAATTGCGAGAAGATTATTTATAGTGGGATGATACGTTGTTGTTCTTCTTGATGATATAACCCCAACGAAGAATCACGATGATTATTCTTAAAAGGAGCAAAGGATTTATGATAATGGTGTGCTTCTTTGTGCACTGCTAAGGGAAGCTTGAAATAAAGCTTTGAATATGCGCAGCTAAAGGATTTTTGGTTTGGGGAAGCCGCCAAAGTCTCACTTTCGCTTGGTTCAATTTCTCTCAATTCAAGAACCTTAGAAGCCTTGGTGGTGAATGTTTAAGAGATGATTACTTCTATCTTCTACGACGTCTTTGCTTCGATATCCTTATCTCGTAATCGTGATCATCATCTTCTTTTAACTATATCATCTACTCTATCAACAGATATATTTATCGAAAAAACAAAATACAAAAATATAAAACCAACAAAAAGAAAATAGAAAAATATAAAACCTTCAAAAACCCATAAAAATCTAAAATTTAAAAATACCAAAAATATGTTTATCAAGACATGTCTCTCGTATCGATAACATCTACGGTCTTAGAAATGTCATTCAATAATGGTACGAGACTTTAGATGAAGTTCGGTGAGAGGTGTAAATATTCTTTTTCAAAACATGTCTCTAAATATGGCTTACGTTATTTTCAGTAACCAGCGCTCAAAAATGGCTTACGTTTGTTCTGGAACCGTGCTTAAAACAATGGTTTGCTATTAGATAGCAACCCGCTCTTCAAGAAAGGAAAGTGCTGCGCTAAAACCAATTTTCAAATATTTCGTGCACTTATCCTAAAACAAAATGAGGAAAGTATGTCAAGGATCGTTGTTCCTACACAAATGTTTTTCCGTCTAAAATTCTTCAGAAAAATATTTGTTGTTTTCAAAAATGGTGGTAATTGAGTTGCTTTAAAATCAATCGATTCAGTGAGTTTTATAAAATTTGAAAACTCAATCAATGACTTCACGCTTTTAAACTTTTATAAAATGAGTCATTGATTGAGGGGGAGAATGTTTTCAAATCTATATCATCTAACGGGCTTTTTTAATTATCCTAATATGCTTAAATAAAAAATGATGTTAACCTATGTTGAAGGACTAGGTGCCAAGGATATGATTGTTAGGATTAGATGATTAGAGTTTGATGAACACATTATTCCCATACATTTATATGATCTGATTGATATGTTGCATTGACTTTATTAGTCGATTCTTGTTTGGGTGATGTCGACCACCATATATCGTACATGTGTGTTCACTAACGTATGCACGTATATTGGTATATAAGAATGTTCCCGATCCGGATCCCACAAATGAAGATGATTGGATGCCGAAAGGAAAGGGTAACTATATCTTGGGTTGACAAATGAAGAAACGGAGCTTAATTGGACTTCTATGGAGAGTTGGCATAAATGCAAAAGGTCTCACTGCATCGCCAGATGGTTTTCTAAGTGATTGAAGAAACGGAGCTTAATTTGACCTCGGTTGGCATTCAAAATGCAACGAAAGAAGAAGTCTCACTTTGCATCTCTAAGCAGACGTTTTTCTTCCAAGCCCTACAAAGAACAAAGTAAGCTTCTCAACCACCTAACATTAATCTTTGTGCAGATAAGTAGTGATGATACCATTTTTCTTAAAACAAACTTGATAAAATTGTTTTGAAAATGGAAAATATTGTTTTGAAAATATATTGGACTAATTTTGAAAATCACCGGACTTCATTTTATCAAAACTTAAGTCACTCAATTATTGACTTCAATGTCATGGATTAGAGGGGAGAGTGATTTAAAATAAAATATTTTCAAACGATATTTCTTCACAAATGTTCCGCTTTGTACGCTAATAAGTGGTGATCTAAAGATTTAATGTTATGTCATGGTATGATTTTTCTTTGAATCAAGGTCTTTCAAAATGAAATTTTTTCTGTTCTTGTTTGATTGTGAAATTGTTTTATTTAAAGATCTCTTAAAACAATCATACTTTTTATTTTCACTAACAATCTTTAATGTCTTAAATGGTCCTTTCTGTCATTTTCAAAATTAAATCTTGCCACGCCTTTCCCCAAAATTTTCTAAATGATTTAAATCAATTGGGATCACAAATCTCAAATGGTTTGATATTTTGATCAGGGGAGAGATCGTGATTTAAATCTCAAATCTGTTTAAATGGAATTGGTTTTAGTCCTTTAAAGGCACTCCTGCTCCATGTGCCAAATGATTTCAAATACACAATGCACATGTTGAGGAGGAGGATTTATCCAAAACATGATGAGTATTTAAACCAGGCCACATATTCTCCCATGTTTCCTAAACCGTATTAAATCACTTGGGATCCAAAATCTCAAAGGGTTTGATATTTTGATCGGGGGAGAATTTGTTATTTAATAATGAAATTTGATAAAAGGTGATCGTTTTGATTTAATTGTGGTACGCTCTCTCATATGTGCTAAACGCTTTCAATCTGAAGCACATATTGAGGGGAGCAAATAAACTATCGAGGTACAAAAGCTTTTATTTTTGAAATTTATAAAGTACCTTGATTGAGTTTTCAAATGGTTTTCTAAATGGCTTTTGATTAATCGTGGATGTGCTTCAAAGAACTCTTGCCTCTATGTGTTAAAATGATTTCTCTTATCCTATGCACATATTGAGGGGAGAATTTACCAAGAAAATCAAATGGCTTTTTCTATGAAAATTGTGATCAAAGAAAATATTTCAAAGTCCTCTTGCCTCCATGTGCTAAACAATTTCTAAATCATATGCACATGTTGAGGGGAGGTTTTCTAAATGATCAAAACTATTAAGGTACAAAATGCTTTGATCTGTATCACAAGTACCTTGATTGTTTTTCCAAATGATTTTTCAATTGGTTTCAAGGAAGAATGAACTGTACCAAAAGACCGACCATTTTACTTTATGTGGAGTTATAAGGATGGTGAGGTTAGGTATTAGTTCCCACGATCCGCCAAAAACGGAGGGATCTACCGAGGACAATCCACTAGATAGTGTAGAGTCCTTAGGTATGATGAAAAAAGGAGAAAAGTGAGATATGGGAAGAGTGCGGACTGAGACAGAGCTAGTAATGGAATAAACCCAACAAGTTTCTAGTTATGAAGTCTCGAGTAAGCAACGGGGGGAATGAAGAATGAAAAGAAATGAATGTGAAAAAGGGTGAAAAGAAATAGCCCTCCATCAATTCAACCTTAGGGCAGAAATCGGGTTCAATACATATGCTACTGGTGGTTACTAAGGCGGTATTGAAGACAAGGCGTCATGGACCCAATCAATAAACTAACTTCCCAAGCCACTCAAGTTCCTCTTAAAAGGGCTTGTTTCATTCTCACGGGGAACCCACATAATCTATCGACATTCTCTTAGAGATTGTTGATATTGAAGAAGGAGACCCTCTCCTAGTCTCCCATAGGAACCAAATGTGCACAATTGAGTCTAGAGCCAAGAGATCATCCACAATATCTCATTAGGACATTATATTAATGAAGACTTGTCGCTTTCACACAATGTGGAAAGTAAGATATATATTAAGAGTCCTACGATTATCCTTGTGGTATTGCCGTAACATCCGAAAGTGATATGTAAAATATTCACAATGAAGATGGAAAGCCTTCTAGAGCCAACATCAAACAAGCTCCTGGTAGGTGGCATGTGAGATCTATTCTAAAGATCAACTTGTGACAACCGATAGAAACGATGGGGCTTATCACTCTTGAATCAACCTTGGTCCAGAAATGGATTGACGGATACTTTTGGAAAACCGTCGATGTGCAAATCTTTTTCTTCTCTAGCACGTCGAATGTGTATTCATTTCAAATTCAAAAAGTATCTCTGATTGAAAAATACTTTTGGAAAAACCGCTCGATGTGCAATCTCTTCTTTCGCTAGCACGTCGAATGTGTACTCATTCTCAAATACAAAAAGTATTTTGATTGAAAATTGATCTTTCTCATAAAACCTTCGTCAGATTGCAAAACTCTTTCTTCAAGCAATACACGATTGTTTTTCAAATCATTTTTCATCAATCAGTGAATCTCAATTCGCCGGTTCACTCAATTGTTGTCTTCTTTGAGACGCTCCGCTTGAGAACAGAATGAACCGCTAAACCCTCGGCAAGGAGATTCTTAGGAATCCTACCACCATCACAAAGTGATTTGTAACGATCAACGGGAACCGTGGGTCGCGGTACCTCAATTCAACGAAGTGATCAAAGACACTTTCGTGTTTTATTGCTAACCGTTGTTTGCGTACATTTGGACGCTGTATCATCGTAATTGAGGAGTCAATCCAAAGCGATGCTCACAAAGATCCACACTTAATTTGAAGAAATCATGACTGGTGCATATCTACATAACCTCGCTCGATATTTCTATACTATGCTTCGTACGCCGCAAATATCATGAACCAAGAAAGCTTCCGCTACTGATGGAAAGATGTCATGATTCAAAAGTGTGAGCATGCGTCCCAAAAGTCACAACTTCACATGATGGCAACACAATAAAGGGTGATCCGTAGATTTACGTGGGTGATGATCTCAAAGAAAGCTCAAAGATCATCAAAGATGTGGATCAGTTAAAGGCCTCCACTAAAAGTACAAATCAATGCGGACTTTGAAGAATCGCTACAAAGCACAAAGATTATGAATTTGAAGAATTGAAGTCTACGAGCTTGAACTAAAGTCAAAGATAGAATGCTAGGATGCAAAATGTATTTCATGGGGTGACCTCCCTTAGGGGAGATTGTTAGGAATTAGAAAATTCCATGTTAAAGTGTCGGTCACCCCAAATATAATTCTAGCATATGTTAGCTCAGACTGTCGTTGTTACGTTATTTAGTAGTTTATTAGTTAGTTTGTAGCGAGTATAGTGTAGTGCAACACCGCGGGAGGAAGGACGGTCTTTACCCATCAGATACCTGATCCACGTGCCGATAGAGGTCGTATTTCTTGTAATTATAAATACCCCTTCCATCCATGGAAGGGGTGGTGCTTCTTCATTAATCTAACATTCCTTTTGTTTAAAACTCTCTAGCAAGAACACCCTCTCTACTCTTCTCTAAAATGGTAAACATGTATTTTGATCATCCAAGACCACCGAATCATCAAACACAAATAAAGATCCTACATACATCAACATTAAATCCACCAAAGAGCGCGGTGAGCATGTTGGATAAGGACGTAAGACACCGAGCAACGAAGGAATTCTGATGCGCATCACAACAACATAACATCACCATATCACACCAACAAAGAACAGATATATGAAGACGCCAAAGTCAAAACTTCAAAGAAAAACAAGATCCTCACACCGGGAGATGAGAATCAAGGCACTTCTTCTCACAAGAAAGAAGAATGTCAAGACGTCAAAGCAACTTATTACATCGCATTCATAACGCTTCAAAATTACTTTATGTCATTAATTACCAACACTTAGAAGGAGATTGTTGGAATCACCTCAAACTATATTTCAAGTGTTTGTAATCAATATGTAATAGGTTGCTTTATTAGGCTTTTATGTTAGTATTAATGGCAAGGCTTATGTAGAAAGCCCATAAGCCTTGGCCCAAATCTAATAAGGAAGGAAAGGGACTTGTAGTGTTGCCCAACCTCTCCTATAAATAGTCTTGTAAACCTTCATTTGAAGGTTGGTTGTTCACATTTCATAATACACTACGCATAAACTTTCTCTCATTATCATACGTGTACTTGTGTAGGTTCATCCGATCATCCGATCATCTTATCTATTTTTCTTACATATTGATGCTTGTGTTGCAATATGGTGACCTAACAACAAACAAACTACTTAGACTTGAGGACACACGCTAGTATAAATGACATAAACAAACTCAAAGGTATTTATAAGAACGGTATACCAAAACTCAAAATGAAAACTCGAAACACGAGAAAGATAAAAACATTATGTTAAAAGACGCCGATACGCCGTATCCATATTTTGGATACGCCGTATGCATCGATACATCGTATCCATATTTTGGATACACCATATTCAACGATATACCGTATCCATAGTTTGGATACGCCGCATTCATCGATACACCTTATCAATATTTTGATATCAGATTATTGATACACCGACTGAATGCTTGATACCGTATCGATATCGTACGCTGTAAAACACCAACATAAAAACTTAACTAAACGAAACAAACTACAATTAACTAGAAATTTGGGTCAAATGAGTAAACTTAACATAACGCCAAACACCCTTTTTCAAACACTATAACTAGCTTACCATTCGATCCAAGCATCCAAAATATAGACTCTAATCAAGCTTTAGACATAAACATATACAAGACCCATACACACTCAAACGACCCATTTTACCAATGCACACAAATGAAGACTCGTGGGGGGCTTCCAACTTCAATCGTTTGGTCCAAAAGACAAAAGTCTTCTAGTCTCCACTTCTAAGCTACTACCATCGCTTTAGCCTATGCCATATCCTTATAGTTGCTTGACTCTCCGGTACCTATAAACCACAACATAACTATAACATAAGGAATGCTTACTAAGTACATACTAAGAACATTAATCATACTCACAAATTAGGAGTGATATTATAACACATAAACATACCTCAATATGGCATATAATCATGCTATAAGACATACAAGTACAATGGATCCAAGCAAAAGCAAATAACCTCCATGCATCACATGAAAACCATGTAACAAAACAAAGCCATTTCAAATCACTTACCTTTAATTATACCAATCACCATTAAACTTGCTACTATCTCCTCACTTGATCCCTATTATAAAATTAGTCTTAATTAGTGACTAATTCAACAATTTTATAATAAAACATCAACCTTTTACTCTTTCCTAAATTTCTTCCTTATAAACCCTAACTTTTAATTTATGAGAACAGTTACTTGATGATGAGGATAATGATTAGAGCAAGTAACAACTTGTTTTCTCACACTTTCTTGATCAATTATCTCAAATTAGTTTAAATTCACTTTTCCCTCTCTTTTTGGTCTCCTGGAAATCAATCTTCTCATACATTCTCTAAAATTCTGGATAATTCTAGCTCCTAAATGATAATTATCCTTTAAACTTTGATCTACTGACAACTTTAGTCCTTCAAGTCCCATTTGTCTTGTTTTGACCACTTAAGTTCCTATAAGTTAACACTTTTATATTTCTAATTCATAACTTAACCATTTTCATATAAAATACATTCTAAAATAGTATAATATTATTACTTACATAATATAATAATACCTTAACGTGAATCGGGTGTAACAATTCTCCCACCCTTAAATAAGATTCTGTCCTCGAAATCTATTCTTGGAATAAATACAGATATTTATTTCTCATCTTCTCCTCGGGTTCCCATCTTATACTTGTTCCCTTCCAGTGCTTCCATTGGACTTTTACTAGCGGTATTTCTTTGTTTCGGAGTTGTCTTGACGTTTTTCCTAATATGGCCTATGGTTCCTATTGTGAAGTTAGCTCTGGATCATCCTCGACATCATCTAAGGTAATCACACTAGTCTCGTCTGCTAAGCACTTCGTTAAGTACGGTACATGAAATCTATTGTGAATGTCTTTCATCTCTTCAGGTAATTCCAACACATAAGCCACTTCTCCTACACGCTTTAGAATCTTAAAAGGACCTATGAATCTTGGTCCTAGCTTCCCTTTATTCTTAAACCGTAATACACCCTTCCATGGAGAGACTTTTAACATAACATAGTCTCTAACTTCAAACTCAATCTCTTATTATATTCAGACTTAAGCAATTCCTCCCTAATTTCATCCCAACATACAGGTGTTCTACACTTTCTACCATAGAGCATTTCGTACAGTGGCATCTTGATACTCGAATGGTAGCTATTATTGTATTCAAATTCTACCAATGGCAAATGGTTGTCCCAGTTGCCTCCAAAGTAAAGCACGCAGGCCTGTAACATATCTTCTAGGGTCTGAATCGCTCTCTCACTCTGCCCGTCAGTTTGAGGATGGGATGCATACTCATATGTAATTTTGTACCAAGCTCTTCTTGAAAGCTTTGCTAGAAGATAGAAGTGAAACGTCCGTTTAGATATGAAAATATAGAAACAGGAACCCCATGTCACGCTACTATCTTATTGACATAAATTTTAGCTAACTTGTGAACGGGCATTCTGTCTTTTATCGGAATAAAGTGTGCGCTCTTCGTCAAGCGGTCTACTATAACCCAAATAGCGTCATGCTTCTTAGCCATTCTTGGTAGTTTAGTAACAACATCCATAGTAATCTTCTCCCACTTCCATACAGGAATATCTAAAGGTTGAACTTTACCATATGGCTTCTAGTGCTCAGCTTTAACCTTAAGTCAGGTCAGGCACTTTTCTACACATTTGACACAGTCTCTCTTCATACTTGGCCAACCGTAATCTCTTTTCAAGTCAAGATACATCTTCGTAGCTCCTAGATGGATAAAATATTTAGACTTGTGTGCTTCTTCCAAAAGTAATTCCTTAATGTTACTTCGAAAAGGAATATAGAACCTCCCATACCGAATCTTTATCCCACGAATATCATCAACAAGGTAAGGAATATGAGATGTAATACGTTCGTTCTTCAGTTATCCTTCTTTAAGGCTTCTTCCTGAGCTGATTGGATTTTATCAAAAAGGCTAGACGTGACAATCATTTGTAAAGATTGGACTCTTGTAACATCATTCCTGTCCTTACGACTCAAAGCATCTGCTACAACATTCT
>OU343216.1:64032855-64073271 GCA_910596185.1 Chrysanthemum makinoi | reverse complement strand
ACAAATTATTCTTCGTGGAAACTTCCCACAAAACTCGAAATGGACATATTCGATATCAAAATTTCGTCAAAAATAACATTTATATGCCATTTTGGAGGGGGAGAAAAATTGTGTGATCCAAATATGTTGTGAAAATTGTAATTGATCTTAGTGCTGAGACTTAACCCATGAGATTATTGGTAGATCTGACGAGCTATGCATACATGAAAATATTTATCTTCAAGACTTATCAAGTAGATTGTACATATTAGAGAAGCTCTTGATAGACATGAACTTTGTGAGGTTTGACAATGTTTGAGGGTTTGTCCACACCATCAAGGTAGTTATTGAGGCTAGTTGTCACCTAAGCTGACAATGTAACTCTTTAACTATGCAATGTAGCAGTGTCACCAGCTGAGGGAATTGTCTATCTTAGTCAATCAATTCAAAGTCGCAGCTCTTCTCTCACACGTGTAGATTTACTGTCAAAACACTTAGCACGTGTGGAGGAGTATTTACGCAAATGATAAAACTCTCATAGTGGTACAAAATGTTTTTACTCATAAACACTTTGAGAGATTTTCAAGAAAATGGTTTTATGGCAACATAGGTTAGTCATGGAGTTATAAGGTGACTAAGGTTAGGAATAACCAGTCCTATGATCCGCTAGAACGGAGGGATCTACCCATGGACACCACCAATAGTTAGAATTTAGAAGTCCTTAGGTATGATTATAAAAAGGAGAAATTGAGAATCGGAGAAAGAAGGAGTTGAAGAATTAAAAAGAAAAGTAATAAAAAAGGGTGAAAAGAAATAGCCCTCCGTTATTCAACTTAGAGGCGGACTAGGGTTCAACTCATATGCTCTTGGTTGTCACTTGACCCCACGGTGGGAACCTTCTTAGCCACTCAAGTTTCTCTCAACGAGAAGCTTGTTTCATTCTCCTGAGGGAACCTACGCCAAACTATCGACTTTTCTCTTGAGATTCTTTGGTATTGAAGAGACCCTCCCACATAGTCTCATTCGGGGAAAACAAAGTGCACTATTGTGTCTAGAGCCACGAGATTCATCAAAAGATCTCTTAGGAACACTTGACATTTCATCACTTGTCGTTCAACATTAGGGCCAAGTGATTATACTCTAAAGTCCTACACGGATCTTAGCTGTCCGAGAACATTTATGAGGGGTTACATGGCCTTTGTGATCCTCGGTGATTGAATGGAAACTCTGCCAGGGTCAACATCAAAGCACCACGATAGCAGGTCGCCGGTAACTCCTTGTGGGTTACGCTTAGTGTTGTCTCAAAGCAGTCTTGGTCGTGGGGTGATGCTTGGTGTACCTCGTGACTCACGAGCTGTAGATGTACTTTAATTTTATCGTGTTATCCTACTTGAGGACTCGGTTAGAACGACCTTTGCTAGAATTAGAGATGTGTTTTCACACTATGTTGTTAACCGTTAAGTTGAACTTGTAAGTCTTTGGAAATCCCGCTAAGGAGATTCCTTTCAGAATCGAGTCTGAAGATGTGGGTCATTACTTGAACTTGTTCCAGCGTAATGTCAACTGTCCCTATGGGATTAGGATGTATTGGTCCGACCAAGGTGAATGGAATCAAGACATTCATCGAGAAGAACAATCATAAGTGGTCATTTCTATTAAAGCGGCCACAGCGATCGATTGGTGTTTATCACTAACCAATTCTTATGTTTTCTTCTTATGGATGCTCTGGGAGATGATAGATGCAGATTCTCCACATGCTCGCCAACAACAACATAAATTGAGGTTCTCTCGAAAGGCTACACAAAAGTCAGAATGATTCTTCGTCAAAGCCAAAGAATCTACAAAGTTTAAAGACTAAAGAGAAATACATTGTTAGGAATTAGAAAATTCCATAGTGAAGAGTCGGTCACCCCAATTATTATCTAGCATAAGTTAGCTCGTAGACTTGTCGTTATTTACGTTACTTAGTAGTTTATTAGTTAATTTGTAGCGTAGATTAGTTTAGTGTAACACCGTGGAGGAAGAACGGGTCTTTACCCTTGTATACGATCCACAGGCCGATAGGAGGTCGTGTAGTCTGTAAGTATAAATATCCCTTCCATCCATGGAAGGGGTGTGGCTTCTTTGAATCTAACCTTTCATTTGTTTAAGCAACTCTCTTTCAAGAACCTCCTCTCAACTCTCTTCGTCTCTCTAAAATGGCTTTCTTATTTAATCATTGTCCTAGACCACCCAAATCATCAAACAACATAATATTTGGATCCTAACAATTGGTACCAGAGCCAAGGTTGTGTTGTTCTTGATGATTCGTATGGTTTTGCTCTCGGTTTTGTATGCGGGTTGACATGTTTGATGCGTCTTGTTTGTGAAGTCGTTTTATTTGCTTTCTGATTTGTTGAATGCTTTTATGAAGCGGGTCATATGTTGGTTTTGAATATGGTTGTGAGTATGGTTTATGTTGTTCTCTTGGTCATCATGCGGTTTCTAGTGTTACATAATGTTTTGGCGGTCTTATTTTTTCCTTTTTAATGATCAAATCTGTTTTAGCTATTAACGTTTTGATATCATTTACATGAGATAAAACGTTCAAAATCTGGTATTCACTTGCAATAAGAAGGTACGCTAGCGTATGGCCCAGTTTTAATGCACTCATTATTAAATGATCTTTGGCTGTGGTATTCTTAATAGCGAGTTGTCAAGGTCATGTCGGATTCGTCTTTGTTCTTTCTTGAGTTGGGTACTAGCTTTGGGATCTTGGGTTGACTATTTAGTCAACTACGAGTTGCCTAATGGTCAAAGCGAGTTGATTGCTGGTTCGGTTTCATGCGAGGGATTACTTAACTCGCATTTGGTTTTATTGCAATTTGCTATTGAGCGAGTTGCTATTGATTTAATGTCAAGCGAGTTGTCATCTTTGCATAAATATATGATCTTGAGTTGGGTATAGATGCGAGTTGATGACAGCGAGTTGGGTTCTGAAAAATCAAGCAAGTTGTTAACTCTCATGTATGCGAGTTGCTTGACGAGTTGCCTACTCGCATTATTGAGTCGCGAGTTGTTTAAAGGGTTGCGTATTGACCAACCTTTCGCGGTTGTTACTCGCATCTAGCAGATTTGGTCATGGGCGAGTTGGTAATGGATGCGAGTTGCTAAGTTTTGAAGCTATTATGTCATGGTTTATATGCGAGTTGACATGTGAAATGAAATGAAGAAGACATACCATAACCTTAAACGGGACTCGAGCCATAATCAAACCTCAAATTTCGTTAAACATAAATAAATCAGAACCAACCTCAGATGTGTCTCATGTTTATTTGTTGCCAAATCAAGACAACCATGGGTCTAGCACACGAAACCACAACATCATAGATCCAAGACAACAAATAAAAACAAAAACAAAGTCTTAACTGGACAAGAATCATCATTAAAACCAACATCATTTCTATTGAATCCTATTATTCATCAACTACTTTCACTTTCATGGCCCAAAAGATCTCAGATTATTTGTATCATTCTCAATATACGACCAATTTTGATCGTACACACAAGGTTGTCTTTCATCAATCAATGTCTCAAAGTTTTTTGTAAAAAGAATGACCTTTGATCTCAGCGTTGTTTTAGGTGGTTAAGAATACAATACCAAGATCTTTAGATCCAACCAAGCAATCAGTCTTTCATCATAGATCAAATAAGTTGAAAATATTCGAAGATAATGAATGATAATAACAAGAGTGTTATCACATCTATTTGATTAATGTGTATGGAAATATGAATATGAATGAAGGTAATTATCTCAGCTTTGACCCATTGTGTGTTGGTTCATTGAACACATAGACCATAAAGATCTATACAAATGATCTTGTGCCTCACGGATCTAAAATGTTTTCTTTGTTAATGTCGAAACTAGTAATGATATTAACAATATGTTAATATAATACTTGGCTCGTTTGTGACTCAATTACAACAACAAAGCTTCGAAATACACGATGTTATTCGTTGCATTACGAATGCACATTTCAAACCTTATGCCATCCATGTGGCTATGTCATACCTCGTCTCTAACCATCCCTGTGGTTATCCTCCGATTTCTTTTATGATTAAGCGACCTTGGTTTCTCGGGGAGAGGGAGAAGTGATAAGAAACCTTGATGGGGGATTATAGCTGGAGTGAGATTAGGTTTGTGATATGAGGAGGTTTGAGATGAGATTTGAATACATCAAGTTGAGAAGAAGGCTGTGATGGGAGGCGTTTTTAGAGTATTTAAGGTTAGGTTAAAATGAGGAGGATTAGGGTAAGTGAAGTGTGTTTTATACACTATAAGTTGGGTTGGTATTATTGAAGTGGGTATGAAGATGGGCTGTGAGGTGTGTATCAAGATGGGCATTATTGTTGATTGTTTAAATGGACCGATGGTATGTTGGTGAAAAACACGCATGAATATCACATATGTCATCCAATTTTGTGATGATTTCAAGCGCATGAATTTACGTGGTACAAAATTAGAATGCAATTTTGGTTAAAGAAGCGGATAAGTGATAATGTTTATTATGGAAGCGTTTATATGTTTGTGGATTCGATATTATGTTTGTACCGGGTATTATCATCTCATGGGCTATTGGTAAAAGTGAAATGGACCGGACTTGAGATTATTTTTAAGTGAGGTTGAATTGGCTGGATCGATGGTCGTTTTTGTGGGATGAGATCGTCTTTGGTGTTGTATAAGTGATGACTTGGATCGGGATAATGGTGATGGAAATTTTGGATGCGTTCACATGAGATTTGTCAAGTGAGAGATTTGATACTATGTGATTTCTATGAGATTTGAGATTTGGAATTTGGTGATGAGATAATGTGATTAGATTGTGGTTTTGATACTTTGGTGTATGAATCTTCACGGATAATATTATGTCAGCGATTTGATATGATCAAAGGTTGACTATGGGGTTGTTTGCGGTATTTCTTATTTGGATTTGAAGTGAGGTTTTCGGGACGCGGTTGCTTAATTTTTCTACCATTCGCGAATGACTTGTTTGGGCATATATAGAGGGTGATAAAGACTTGGCTATTTAGTTACGTTTGTGATTCTTTCTCGTTTAACCCACACGTAGCTATCACGATGTCTCCTTGATTGAGGATATGTCAAGTGGTTTTGTACATTGGGTACACCGTTTCTTCTTCACAAGGATTAGTACAAGTTTAAGTAACAAATCTGGGAATTTTACTTCATGATCAAGTTTGGTATATCGGTTTACTTCATAGTGGTCACTTTGGAATGCCGTCGAGAATATGTGGAAGATGTGTTTACCAATGTGTTTATTGGATGGTTGATGATATTGTTGATGTTGGAGTATGAATCGCTGCATGTTCCCCTAAAACAGATATTCACCGAAACCAAAGTTGTCATAAAACATTCAAATTTACATTGTTTACGGTTTTGTCTTGATTTTGTAAAATCCCGCGAAAGAATCTATTTCTCGGTTTAAATCTTGGACTTGTAAAATCCCGTGACAATGGAAACATCCTGATTAAAGTAATGAGCATTTCCGGATCTATCTTACGGTTTATTCTTGGTTTTGTAAAATCCGAAAACTATTTTCGGTTTAAACCATAGAGTTGTAAAATCCGTATGATGGAACCATTTGGAGAAAGGGAAGTGTATATCGGGATCTTATTTGATCTTTGGTGCTACGGTTTCTACTTCAAAGAAGGGATAAAAGGGTGTACTTCATAAATTGGATGTGTGTTTGGATTTTCTCATGGCGGTTTGGTTATTACAAGGTTTTACGGGGTTATGTGCTTTTAACCATGGTCGGGATGAAACCATTATCAAGTTCATTTAAATGTCAAAGAAGGCTAGATTTGAGCTTTTTGAAGATGTGGCGTTAATTCATATTATTTATTTGAGGCTGAAGTGAAATATCACGGGCGAGTGTACTTAGTATCTGAAGGTATGGGGGATGGTTGGATGAAGATTCTTCATGATCCTTGTTCGAGCTTATTATTAAAACGAAGACTTGGAAATCTAGTTATTGTTGGGTGTCTTTTACCTTTTCTTTTACCACTTGGGGGTATTGGGCTCATACCACCACAAAATAACTATCACTTTAAGGAGTTACGTTGTAGTGCTTTCAGGTCACATTCAATTGTGTATTTTCAAGAGGTAATGTACGTCTTATACTTGATGGTTGGTTGGTTGAAGAGTATAGAGTACATAGAGATACTTAGAGATGCTAATGGAAATCGGCACAGCTGTTACATATGTGCAAGTATAAGTCACGAGTTGGGTTAGTTTACTTGAGGTCAAATTCATCATAATGGGTTTTCTCCATCAGTTGTCACGACAAAGAGCCTACTGAATGATAATGGGGTTGATTACATGTTTGCCAAGAGATGATGAAAAGAGATTATGGCGTATGAACACAGCTGTTCATGCCTCGTACTCTAAGAAAAGAAATGTTATGCGTTTGATGCGCATTATCTTCGAAGAAGAAATCTTCTTATGCGTATGAACACTTCAGGTTGCCTCGACTCTAAAGAAAGAAAGTGTACGTTTCAGTGCGCTTTATCTTCGAAGAAGAGAAATCTTCTTATTATGACCATTCTCATCAACATGCTTCATGCTTTTCCATGCGCTTCAATTCAAGTGAACGGACTCTGTTGATTGTTTCTTATTCCACTTGCTCAACTATAATGAAGATGGCGACATCCTATGCTAATTTTGCGGGGGAGAGAATAGACTACATTTGAATAGACTACATTTGGATGATTTCACTTATTTAATCAAGAATGGCATCTCCGTATGCAATTCTTGAGGGGAGAAGAAGTGTGAATTTTTGCATTGTTGATTGATATTTGAGAATATAAATGGTCATACGGCTCTAAACTCATGTAAGAACCGAGCTTCTTCTTATCGGGTCATCTTCACATGGAGTTTTCTCTTGTAAGAGCCGTTGGTTGACATCTTCACTCGGATTGATGAGTTTATCGACAAAGTGCTTCGGTTAATGCTTCCATTATACATGAACATGATGATTTCGAACAATCTCTCTGTTCTTGTTTGATGTGATTGGTAGTTTGGTGTTACCATCTTGTGTGTTCGTTTAGCGGCTTGATTGCGATTTCCTTGATGAACATCTTTTTGTTCTTGTTTGATTGGGAGGATTTTAGTTAAGGGGATTTGCAAGATGTAAGTTAATTGGGATGCTTTTTTGGTGTGAGTTGAAGATGTTAACTATCTATTCCCCAACTGCACAATCTTGAAGAAGGTCGAGTCTACGATTTATTCACATTTTACGCTACATGTTAGAAGACTAAAGGCGAGTTGCATTTAACGATCTAAAGACTTCTTCTTAATCTGGGCATTTATCAAACAGTTGTGGGTTTAGGGAGAGCACTAATTGGGAGAGTGTTATAAGTCGAGATTCATCTCATTTGACTTGCTCATATTCTTTAGCGATGACTCTTCGAGGCGTTATTATTGACTATTTACATATTGGACATTTGACACAAGTTGATTACCGGAGTTAATCATTTATCACTTATTTGGATTGAAGTTGACTTTCACAAGCGTGTTCTTATTGATAACTTGCTGGGCTTAAGAATTTTAGTTGAAGACTTGGTTTATCTAGTTACCGGCGGTCAGGTGGATGGTTGAAGACACGGTTAACTATCACTATTAGGGTTACTTTGTTTTCGGTGTCACCGCATATGGCGGTGTGGATAATGCATAAGAGGTGTTAATGTCTCATACTTTGTTTGGGTTGTGAGTAGAAATTTGCGAAGCATAAATTCTCGACATCGTTCTTCCATCATTAGGTGCAAGCTTAAGATACAAATGTGGGGAAGTTGACTTAGGTTCAAGTATGGGTATAGCGGGTTTTCTTCTTGATTGGTCTCTTCAAATTGTCTACATAAGGTTGATAAATAGTAGAGAGAGTCTTGGCAAGTTGATTCTCACAAGAGTTCAAGTGTTCTTCTCATAAAAGATTTCTAAGTATCACGGACTTACAAAGTTGTTGATTTTGAAGTATCAAATCTTGAAAGGGGAAGGAGACAAGAATCTAAACGCGAGTAAACTTGATGAACTTAATTCTTCTAAGTGATTGAAGATATCCCGGGAAGACAAATGTTATTACAGCAGAGAGACTCAAGGTTTTACTCATCAAGGCGAGTAAACTTGATGAACTTAATTCTTCTAAGTGATTGAAGATATCCGGGAAAACAAATGTCATGACCGCAGAGAAACTCAAGGTTTTACTCATCAAAGCGTTTAGTGTTCTTATTCCAACTCGTGGGGAAGTGATGTAAAGAAAGTTTTGAAGATAAAGAGGTACACAAGTGTGTGATGATTTCGATGTTATCGCAATCATCGGGGAGAAGAATTGTGTACATTGGATGCTCATTTGTTTCACTTGAGGGCTTAATCGATGATCAGAGATATAATCACTTATTCGGAGTTGACATCCTTGAGATGTCATCCGCAGGAATGTCAGTGATCGGCCTGCTTCTTCAATGTTATCGGTTATTCTTTCTTTGGGGGTGTGCCGGGTTCTTGAGCTTCATACACGATCATGAGAAGAAAGCTGTGACAAACATTGGGAGGTGTTTTCTTCGGCATGATGTGTATTTAGGAGAGTTCTTGGATATTGGTGTACCGGGTTCTTGAGCTTCATACGTTCATCGGGAAGAAAAATGTGAACATGGGAAGGTGTTCTTCATTCCCTCATGATGTGTATTGGAGAGTTCTTGAGCATTATACAAAAGCCTGCTGCATCAATTCAACTACTTGGGGGAATTGTTCTCTTGACACCTTTTGGAATGGATTGCTTAGACCGGTGGAAATGAAATTTGAGAGATTATTTATGTGTGGGAGGATACGTTGCTATTCTTTTGGATGATATAACCTCGAACGAAGAATCACGGTGATTATTCTTGAAAGGAGCAGCGGGATTTATGATAATGGTGTGCTTCTCTGTGCACTTGGCTAAGGCAAGCTTGAAATAGAGCTTGAATGCTCATCTAAGGATTTTCGGTTTGGGGAAGCTAAAAGTCTCACTTCAGATGGTTCAATTTCTCGATTCAAGAGCCTTAGAAGCTTTGGTGGTGAATGTTTAAGAGATGATGACTTCTATCTTCTACAGCGGGTGCTTCGATATCCTTATCTTTCATTATCATCATCTTCTTATTCTATATCATCTACTCTATCTTTGTATATATTTATCAGAAAACAAAATACAAAAATATAAAACCAAAAAAAACAAAATAGAAAAATATAAAACCTTCAAAAACCCATAAAAATCAGAAAAATTGAAAAATACCAAAAATATGTTTTCTCAAGACATGTCTTATGGTATCGATAACATCTACGGTCTTAGAAATGTCATTCAATAATGGCACGGGACCATAGATGAAGTTCGGCAGGAGGTGTAAATATTTTTTCTTTTCTAAACATGTCTAAAAAATAGGCTTCTGATTATTCGGATTTGTAACCCGCGCTTCAAAATGGCTTGCTATTATTTCGAGATAGCAACCGCTCTTCAAGGAAGGAAAGTGTTGCGCTAAACAATTTTCAAATATTTCGTGCACTTATCCTAAAACAAAATGAGGAAAGTATGTCGAAGAACTGCTTTGTTCACACAAATGTTTTTCCGTCTAAAATTCTTCAGAAAAATATTTGTTGTTTTTCAAAATGGTGGTAAATGAGTTGCTTTAAAAACAATCAGTTTCAGAGTTTTTATAAAATTGAAAACTCAATCAATGACTTCAGCGCTTTTAAACTTTTTAGAAAATGAGTCATTGATTGAGGGAGAGAATGTTTTCAAATCTATATCATCTAACGGGCTTTCTTAATTATCCTACGTGCTTAATTGAAAATGATGTTAACCTACGTTGAAGGACTAGGTGCCCATGATATGATTGTTAGGATTAGATGATTAGAGTTTGATTAACACATTATTCTCATACCTTTTATGATCTGATTGATATGTTGAATTGACTTTTATTAGTCGATTGTTGTTTGGGTGATGTCGACCACCATATATCTGTATGTGTGTTCACTAACATATGCAGGTATATTAGTATATAAGAATGTTCCCGATCCGGATCCCACAATTGAAGATGATTGGATGCGGAAAGGAAAGGGTAACTATATCTTGGGTTGACAAATGAAGAAACGGAGCTTAATTGGACTTCTATGGAGAGTTGGCATAAATGCAAGCGTAAGAGGTCTCCTTGCATGAAGATGGTTTTCTTCTTAGTGATTGAAGAAACGGAGCTTAATTTGACCTCAGTTGGCATTCAAAATGCAGCGTAAGAAGAAGTCTCCAGCATCGTAGACGGTTTTCTTCAAACCCTACAACAACATAAGCTTCTCAACCACCTAACATATATCTTTGTGCGAGGATACCATTTTTGATACCATTTTTCTAAAATTTGAAAAAATTGTTTTGAAAATGGAAAATATTGTTTTTGAAAATATATTGGACTAAATTTTGAAAATCACCGGACTTCATTTTATCAAAATTTAAGTCACTCAATTATGACTTGGTCATCGATTGAGGGGGAGAGTGATTTAAAATAAAATATTTTCAAACAATATATCTTCAAAAGAGTCCGTTTATACGAAATTATGTGGTGATCTAAAGATTTAATGTTATGTCATGGTATGATTTTCTTTTGAATCAAGGTCTTTCAAAATGAAATTTTTTATGTTCTTGTTTGATTGTGAAATTGTTTTGTTTTACTTAAAGATCTCTTAAAACAATCATACCTGACACTAACAATCTTTAATGTCTTAAAATTTCCTTATTAATCATTTTTAAAAATTAAATTTTGCCACGTCTTTCCCTAAAACTTTTCTAAATGATTTAAATCAATTGGGATCACAAATCTCAAATGGTTTGAAATTTTTGATCAAGGGAGAGATCGTGATTTAAATCTCAAATCTGTTTTAATGGAATTGGTTTTAGTCCTTCAAAGGCACTCCTGCCTCCATGTGCCAAAGGATTTCAAATACACAATGCACATGTTGAGGAGGAGGATTTATCCAAAAACAGATGAGTATTTAAACAAGGCCACATATTCTCCCATGTTTTCTAAACCGTATTAAATCACTTGGGATCCAAAATCTCAAAGGGTTTGATATTTTTGATCGGGGAGAATTTGTGATTTAATAATGAAATTTGATAAAAGGTGATCGTTTTGATTCAATTGTGCAGGCTGCTCTCTCATATGTGCTAAACGCTTTGAATCGAAGCACATATTGAGGCATTTAATGAAAATAAACTATCGAGGTGCAAAGCTTTTATGTTTTAACATAAAGTACCTTGATTGAGTTTTCAAATGGTTTCTTAATGGCTTTGTGATTGTGGATGTGCTTCAAAAGAACTCTTGCCTCTATGTGATAAAATGATTTTCAAATATCCTATGCACATATTGAGGGAGAGAATTTACCAAGAAAATCAAATGGCTTTTTCTATGAAAATTGTGATCAAAGAAAATATTTCAAAGTCCTCTTGCCTCCATGTGCTAAACAATTTCTAAATCATATGCATGTTGAGGGAGGTTTTCTAAATGTTCAAAACTATTAAGGTACAAAATGCTTTGATCTCGTATCACAAGTACCTTGATTGTTTTTCCAAATGATTTTTTGGTTTTAGAAGGAATGGTGTACCAAAAGACCGATCATTTTACTTTATGCATGGAGTTATAAGGATGGTTAGGTTAGGTATTCGTTCCCACGATCCGCCGGAGGAGGATCTACCCAGGGACAATCCACTAGATAGTGTAGAGTCCTTAGGTATATTGAAAAAAGGAGAAAATGAGAAATGGGAAGAGTGCGGTGAGCGAGCTAGTCTTGGAATAAACCCAACAAGGTTCTAGTTATGAAGTCTCGGTAAGCACTGAAGGGGTTGAAGAATGAAAAAATAATTGAATGTGAAAAGGGTGAAAAGAAATAGCCCTCAATAATTCAACCTTAGAGGCGAAACGGGTTCAATACATATGCTCTTGGTGGTTACTAAGGTAACACGGTATTGAAGACAAGCGTCATGGACCCGATGCGCACCTAACTTCCCAAAAAACTCAAGTTCCTCTTAAAAGGGCTTGTTTCATTCTCACGGGGAACCGACATAATCTATCGACTTTCTCTTAGAGATTGTTGATATTGAAGAAGGAGACCCTCTCTCTAGTCTCCGGTATAGGAACCAAATATGCACTATTGAGTCTAGAGCCAAGAGATCATCCACAATATCTCATTAGGACACTATTCTTGAAGACTTGTTGTTTCACACAATGTGGAAAGTAAGAAAATATTTTAAGAGTCCTACGCATTATCCTTGTGGTATTGCTAGAACATCCGAGTGATATGTAAAATTATTCACGATGAAGATGGAAATCCTTCTAGAGCCAACATCAAACAAGCTCTTGGTGGGTGGCATGTGATATCTTTTCTAAAGATTAACCATGTGACAACTGGATAGAAACAATGGGGCGATTCAATCTTGAATCAACCTTGGTCCAGGATTGGAATTGACGAATACTTTTGGAAAAACCATTCGATGTGCAAACCTTTTTTTCTCTAGCACGTCGAATGTGTACTTATGTTTTCAAACACAAAAAGTATCTCGATTGAAAAATACTTTTGGAAAAACCGTTCGATGTGCAAATATCTTCTTTTCTCTAGCACGTCGAATGTGTACTCTTTCAAATACAAAAAGTATTTTTGATTGAAAATTGATCTTTCTCATAAAACCTTCGTCATATTGCAAAACTCTTTCTTCTAAGCTTAATGCGATTGTTTTCAAATCAATTTTCATCAATCAAGTGAATCTCAATTATTTGGTTCACTCACTCCGTGTTGTCTTCTTTGAGGCGTTCCGGTTTGAGAAGCATGCAAACAGCTGCGAAACCTGTCAAGGAGATTCTTTAGAATCCCTACGATCACCGGCGTTACTTGTCTTGATCAAGAACCATGGGCGTGTACCTCAAATCAACGAAAGTGATCAAAAGACACTTTCGTTGTTTCTTCTTGCTTGTTGTTTTGTGGTACACTTAAGCGTTCATTTGTCAAATTGAGAGTCAATCAAAGCCGCATGCTGCGGCATCCACTTAATTGAAGAAATCATGACTGGTGCATATCTATATAACACGGCTGCGATATTTCATACTATGCTTACCTTTATTTCTTTGCAAATATCATGAACGGTAAGGCTTATTTACTCTACGATGGAAAGATGTCATGATTCAAGGGTGTAGCATAGGTCCAAAAGTTACAACTTCACATGATGGCAACTTGATAAGGGTGATCGAGATTTCATGTTTTGATGATCTCAATGAAAGCTTGAAGATCATCAAAGATGTGGATCAGATTAAGCCACCACTAAAAAGAATACAAAATATGCTGAGACTATGAAGAGTCCTTTGCCTAAACACAAAAGATTGAATTGAAGAAGAATTTAAGTCTGAGCTCAAGACAAATTCAGGCAAGAATGCTAGGATTAGGAAATGTAAAACATGGGGTGACCTCCCTAGGGGAGATTGTTTTCCGTCTAAAATTCTTGAGAAAATATTTGTTGTGTTTTCAAAATGGTGGTAAATGAGTTGCTTTAAAAACATTCAGTTTCAAAGTTTTTATAAAAATTGAAAACTCAATCAATGACTTCAGCGCTTTTAAACTTTTTAGAAAATGAGTCATTGATTGAGGGAGAGAATGTTTTCAAATCTATATCATCTAACGGGCTTTCTTAATTATCCTCGTGCTTAATTGAAAATGATGTTAACCTATGTTGAAGGACTAGGTGCCTAGGATATGATTGTTAGGATTAGATGATTAGAGTTTGATTAACACATTATTCTCATACCTTTTATGATCTGATTGATATGTTGAATTGACTTTTATTAGTCGATTGTTGTTTGGGTGATATCGACCACCATATATCTGTATGTGTGTTCACTAACATATCGAGTATATTAGTATATAAGAATGTTCGATCGGATCCCACAATTGAAGATGATTGGATCAAGGAAAGGGTAACTATATCTTGGGTTGACAAATGAAGAAACAGAACTTAATTGGACTTCTATGGAGTTTGGCATAAATGCAGCGTAAGAGGTCTCCTTGCGGCGGATGGTTTTCTTCAATGATTGAAGAAAGCGAATTAATGACCTCGGTTGGCATTAAAATGCAGCGTAAGAAGTCTCCTTTGCATCGGCCAGGCGGTTTTCTTCAAGCCCTACAGACAACAACAAAAGCTTCTCAACCACCTAGCATATCTTTGTGCGGGATAATCATGATGATACCATTTTTCTAAAACTTTGAAAAATATTGTTTTGAAAATGGAAAAATATTGTTTTGAAAATATATTGGACTTAAAATTGAAAATCACGGACTTCATTTTATCAAAATTTAAGTCACTCAATTATCGACTTCAGTCATCGATTGAGGGGGAGAGTGATTTAATTTAAAATATTTTCAAACAATATATCTTCAAAAGAGTCCGTTTGTATGAATTAATGTGGTGATCTAAAGATTTAATGTTATGTCATGGTATGATTTTTCTTTTGAATCAAGATCTTTCAAAATGAAATTTTTACGTTCTTGTTTGATTGTGAAATTGTTTTATTTTACTCAAAGATCTCTTAAAACAATCATACCTGACACTAACAATCTTTAATGTCTAAATCTGTTCCTTATTAATCATTTTCAAAATTAAATTTTGCCACGTCTTTCCCTAAAACTTTTCTAAATGATTTAAATCAGATGGGATCACAAATCTCAAATGGTTTGATATTTTTTATCAAGGGAAGATCGATTGATTTAAATCTCAAATCTGTTTGTATGGAATTGGTTTTAGTCCTTCAAAGGCACTCACACTCCATGTGCCAAGCGATTTCAAATACACAATGCACATGTTGAGGAGGAGGATTTATCCAAAACAAGATGAGTATTTAAACAAGGCACATATTCTCCCATGTTTTCTAAACCATATTAAATCACTTGGGATCCAAAATCTCAAAGGGTTTGATATTTTTGATCGAGGAAGAATTTGTGATTTAATAATGAAATTTGATAAAAGGTGATCGTTTTTGATTCAATTGTGCAGTTGCTCTCTCATATGTGCTAAGCGCTTTGAATGTTGAAGCATATTGAGGGGAACATTTTAATGAAATAAACTATTGAGATACAAAAGCTTTTATGTTTTAACATAAAGTACCTTGATTGAGTTTTCAAATGGTTTCTAAATGGCTTTTGTGATTGTGGATATGCTTCAAAGAACTCTTGCCTCATGTGTTAAAATGATTTCAAATATCCTATAACATATTGAGGGAGAATTTTACCAAGAAAATCAAATGGCTTTTTCTATGAAAATTGTGATCTAAGAAAATATTTCAAAGTCCTCTTGCCTCCATGTGCTAAACAATTTCTAAATCATATGCACATGTTGAGGGGAGGTTTTCTAAATGATCAAAACTATTAAGGTACAAAATGCTTTGATCTTGTATCACAAGTACCTTGATTGTTTTCAAATGATTTTCAATTGGTTTCAGAAGGAATGAAGCGTACCAAAAGATCGACCTTTTTACTTTATGCATGGAGTTATAAGGATGGTGAGGTTAGGTATTAGTTCCCACGATCCGCCCGAGAACGGAGGGATCTACCCAAGGACAATCCACTAGATAGTGTAGAGTCCTTAGGTATATTGAAAAAAGGAGAAAAATGAGAATGGGAAGAGTCTTGGTGAAAGCGAGCTAATGCTGGAATAAACCTAACAAGGTTCTAGTTATGAAGTCTCGGTAAGCACTGAAGGGTTGAAGAATGAAAAAGAAATGAATATGAAAAGGGTGAAAAGAAATAGCCCTCCAATAATTCAACCTTAGAGCAGAAACAGGGTTCAATACATATGCTCTTGGTGCTTACTAAGGTAACGCTGGTATTGAAGACAAGACATCATGGACCCGTGATGCCGCGCACTAACTTCCCAAACCACTCAAGTTCCTCTTAAAAGGACTTGTTTCATTCTCACGGGGAACCGACATAATCTATCGACTTTCTCTTAGAGATTGTTGATATTGAAGAAGGAGACCCTCTCTCTAGTCTCCGGTATAGGAACCAAATATGCACTATTGAGTCTAGAGCCAAGAGATCATCCACAATATCTCATTAGGACACTATTCTTGAAGACTTGTTGTTTCACACAATGTGGAAAGTAAGAAAATATTTTAAGAGTCCTACGCATTATCCTTGGTATTGCAGAACATCAGTGATATGTAAAAATTATTCACGATGAAGATGGAAATCCTTCTAGAGCCAACATCAAACAAGCTCTTGGTGGGTGCATGAGATATCTTTTCAAAGATCAACCTTGTGACAAGCGGATAGAAACAATGGGGCGATTCAATCTTGAATCAACCTTGGTCGGGATGGATTTGACAAATACTTTTGGAAAAACCATTGATGTGCAAACCTTTTTCTCTAGCTTACGTCGAATGTGTGTATATTTTCAAACACAAAAGTATCTCGATTGAAAAAATGCTTTTGGAAAAACCGTTAGATAATGCAACCTTTCTTTACTCTTACGTCGAATGTGTACTCTTTTGAATACAAAAAGTATTTTTGATTGAAAATTGATCTTTCTCATAAAACCTTAGTCATATTGCAAAACTCTTTCTTCTAAGCAATACGCGATTGTTTTCAAATCAATTTTCATCATAATAAGTGAATCTCAATTCATTTGGTTCACTCACTCCGTGTTGTCTTCTTTGAGGCGTTCGGTTTGAGAACGGCTAGAAACATTACGAAAACCTGTCAGGAGATTCTTAGGAATCCTACGATCCACGAGCCGATTACTTATGCTGATCAGCGAGGAACCGTGGGCGTGTACCTCAAATCAACGAAAGTGATCAAAGACACTTTATTGTTTTATGCTAACTTTGTTGTTTCTGGTACATTCACTTGACGGTTGCGGTGATCGAAATTGAGGAGTCAATCCAAAGCCGCATGCTCAACGGCATCCACACTTAATTGAAGAAATCATGGTGCATATCTACATAACACGGCTCGATATTTTCATACTATGCTTAGCCCATTGCTGCCAAATATCATGAACGATAAAGGCCCGCTTACTCGATGGAAAGATGTCATGATTCAAAAGTGTGAGCATGTCGGTCCAAAAGTTACAACTTCACATGATGGCAACACAATAAAGGGTGATCGAGAGATTTCGTGGTGATGATCTCAATGGCCAGATCAAGATGTGGATCAGATTAAAGGCCACCACTAAAAGTACAAAATATCTTGGACTATGAAGAGTCACTGCTAAAGCACAAAAGATTGAATTGAAGAATTGAAGTCTACGAGCTCAAGAACAAAGTCAAGAATAGAATGCTAGGATTGAAAATGTAAAACATGGGGTGACCTCCCTTAGGGGAGATTGTTAGGAATTAGAAAATTCCATAGTGAAGAGTCGGTCACCCCAATTATTATCTAGCATAAGTTAGCTCGTAGACTTGTCGTTATTTCGTTATAGTAGTTTTTATTAGTTAATTTGTAGTAATAGTTTAGTGTAACACACGTGGAGGAAGGGCGGGTCTTTAGCTTTATGCACGGTCCACGAGGCGATAGGAGGTCGTGTATGCAGTAAGTATAAATACCCCTTCCATCCATGGAAGGGGTGTGACACTCTTTGAATCTAACCTTATATTTGTTTAAGCAACTCTCTTTCAAGAACCTCCTCTCAACTCTCTTCATCTCTCTAAAATGGCTTTCTTATTTAATCATTGTCCTAGACCACCCGAATCATCAAACAACATAATATTTGGATCCTAACATACATCAACATTGAAATCCAACGTCAAAGAGCGTGTGAGCATGTTGGAGAAGGACGTGGAGACACCTGAGCAACGAGAAAGCGGTGATGCATCACAACAACATAACATCACCATATCACGAGAACAAGAACAAAAGATATAAGAAGGCGTCCAAGAAAACTTCAAAGAAAAACAAAGATCCTCACCTGGGGAAATTTATAGAATCAAGGCACTTCTTCTCACAAGAAAGAAGAATGTCAGAAGGCGTCAAAGCAACTATTACATCAGCACCAATAACGTTCAAAATTACTTAAGTCATTAATTACCAACACTTAGGAGGAGATTGTTGGAATCACTCCTAAACTATATTTCAAGTGTTTGTAATCAATATGTAATAGGTTGCTTAATTAGGCTTTTATGTTAGTATTAATGTCAAGGTTTATGTAGAAAGCCCATAAGCCTTGGCCCAAATCTAATAAGGAAGGAAAGGGACTTGTAGTGTTGCCCTAGTCCTTTCTCCTATAAATAGTCTTTTAAACCTTCATTTGAAGGTTGGTTGTTCACATTTCATAATACACTACGCATAAACTTTCTCTCATTATCATATGTGTACTTGTGTGTGTGTTCATCCGATCATCCGATCATCTTATCTATTTTTCTTACATATTGATGCTTGTGTTGCAATATGGTGACCTAACAATAAACAAACTACTTAGACTTGAGGACACACGCTAGTATAAATGACATAAACAAACTCAAAGGTATTTATAAGAACGGTATGCAAAACTGAAATGAAACTCGAAACACGAAGATAAAAACATTATGTTAAAGCCCGTCGCGTATCATATTTTGGATATGTTGGTATGCATCGATACATCGTATCCATATTTTGGATACACCATATTCATCGATATACCGTATCCATAGTTTGGATACGCCGCATTAATCGATACACCTTATCAATATTTTGGATACGCCGTATTCATTGATACACCGTATCGATGGGTCAGGTACAACAGAAAACACTGCAACATTAAAAAAATTTTTAACTAAATGAAACAAACTACAATTAACTAGAACTTTGGGTCAAATGAGTAAACTTAGCATAACGCCAAACACCCTTTTTCAAACACTATAACTAGCTTACCATTCGATCCAAGCATCCAAAATATAGACTCTAATCAAGCTTTAGACATAAACATATACAAGACCCATACATACTCAAACGACCCATTTTACCACGACACAAATGAAGACTCGTGGGGGGCTTCCAACTTCAATCGTTTGGTCCAAAAGACAAAAGTCTTCTAGTCTCCACTTCTAAGCTACTACCATCGCTTTAGCCTATGCCATATCCTTATAGTTGCTTGACTCTCCGGTACCTATAAACCACAACATAACTATAACATAAGGAATGCTTACTAAGTACATACTAAGAACATTAATCATACTCACAAATTAGGAGTGATATTATAACACATAAACATACCTCAATATAAGCATATAATCATGCTATTAAAGACATACAATGAGCTATGGATCCAAGCTAGCTATAACGTGCTCCATTAACACTATAACATGATGTAAACTATAACAAATCCGTTATTAATGTACTTACCTTAATTTACCAATCACCATTGAACTTGCTACTATCTCCTCACTTGATCCCTATTATAAAATTAGTCTTAATTAGTGACTAATTCAACAATTTTATAATAAAACATCAACCTTTTACTCTTTCCTAAATTTCTTCCTTATAAACCCTAACTTTTAATTTATGAGAACAGTTACTTGATGATGAGGATAATGATTAGGAGCTGTTAACAACTTGTTTTCTCACACTTTCTTGATCAATTATCTCAAATTAGTTTAAATTCACTTTTCCCTCTCTTTTTGGTCTCCTGGAAATCAATCTTCTCATACATTCTCTAAAATTCTGGATAATTCTAGCTCCTAAATGATAATTATCCTTTAAACTTTGATCTACTGACAACTTTAGTCCTTCAAGTCCCATTTGTCTTGTTTTGACCACTTAAGTTCCTATAAGTTAACACTTTTATATTTCTAATTCATAACTTAACCATTTTCATATAAAATAAGTTCTAAAATAGTATAATATTATTACTTACATAATATAATAATACCTTAACGTGAATCGGGTGTAACAATTCTCCCACCCTTAAATAAGATTCTGTCCTCGAAATCTATTCTTGGAATAAATACAGATATTTATTTCTCATCTTCTCCTCGGGTTCCCATCTTATACTTGTTCCCTTCCAGTGCTTCCATTGGACTTTTACTAGCGGTATTTCTTTGTTTCGGAGTTGTCTTGACGTTTTTCCTAATATGGCCTATGGTTCCTATTGTGAAGTTAGCTCTGGATCATCCTCGACATCATCTAAGGTAATCACACTAGTCCGTCGTAACTTGCGTTAAGTACGGTACATGAAATCTATTGTGAATGTCTTTCATCTCTTCAGGTAATTCCAACACATAAGCCACTTCTCCTACACGCTTTAGAATCTTAAAAGGACCTATGAATCTTGGTCCTAGCTTCCCTTTATTCTTAAACCGTAATACACCCTTCCATGGAGAGACTTTTAACATAACATAGTCTCTAACTTCAAACTCAATCGACTTTCTCTTATTATATTCGTACTTGCCAATTCCCTCCTCCCGACTTCATCCCAACATACAGGTGTTCTACACTTTCTACCATAGAGCATTTCGTACAGTGGCATCTTGATACTCGAATGGTAGCTATTATTGTATTAAAATTCTACCAATGGCAAATGGTTGTCCCAGTTGCCTCCAAAGTAAAGCACGCAGGCCTGTAACATATCTTCTAGGGTCTGAATCGCTCTCTCACTCTGCCCGTCAGTTTGAGGATGGGATGCATACTCATATGTAATTTTGTACCAAGCTCTTCTTGAAAGCTTTGCTAGAAGCTAGAAGTGAAACGTCCGTTTCGATATGAAAATATAGAAACAGGAACCCCATGTCGCGCTACTATCTTATTGACATAAATTTTAGCTAACTTGTGAACATGCATTCTGTCTTTTATCGGAATAAAGTGTGCGCTCTTCGTCAAGCGGTCTACTATAACCCAAATAGCGTCATGCTTCTTGTTAGTTTAGTAACAACATCCATAGTAATCTTCTCCCACTTCCATACAGGAATATCTAAAGGTTGAACTTTACCATATGGCTTCTAGTGCTCAGCTTTAACCTTAAGTCAGGTCAGGCACTTTTCTACACATTTGACACAGTCTCTCTTCATACTTGGCCAACCGCAATCTCTTTTCAAGTCAAGATACATCTTCGTAGCTCCTAGATGGATAGAATATTTAGACTTGTGTGCTTCTTCCAAAAGTAATTCCTTAATGTTACTTCGAAAAGGAATATAGAACCTCCCATATCGAATCTTTATCCCACGACTATCATCAACAAGGTAAGGAATATGAGATGTAATACGTTCGTTCTTCAGTTATCCTTCTTTAAGGCTTCTTCCTGAGTTGATTGGATTTTATCAAAAAGGCTAGACGTGACAATCATTTGTAAAGATTGGACTCTTGTAACATCATTCCTGTCCTTATGACTCAAAGCGTCTGCTACAACATTCTCCTTACTAGGATGGTAGCGAATTTCACAATCATAATCCTTTAGCAAATCTAACCACCTTCGTTGTCTCATATTTGGATCTTTCTTTTCAAGGAAATACTGAAGGTTTCTATGATCAATATAAATTATGAACTTTACACCATAAAGGTAATGCCTATAGATTTTCAAGGCAAAGACCACTGCTGCGAATTCGAGGTCATGTGTCGGGTAATTTTCTTCATTTTTCTTTAATTGTCTTGAGGCATAAGCTATTACCCTTCCTCGCTGCATAAGAACACACCCGAGACCAGAATAAGATGAATTATTATATACTACCATATCTTCTGTCCCATCTGGTAGTACAACAATCGGTGCCTCACACAACTTCTTCATCTTGCTCTTTGCTCCAGACAAAAGGAGTGTTCTTACTCGTGAGTTTTGTTAATGAAGACTCGATATTAGAAAAATCTTGAATGAACACTTGATGTACCTTGAGCCCAAAGAGCTTCGGATTTCACTAACACTCTTGATTGCTTGCCACTTCATTACAACATCTATTTTTATGGATCAACTTTGAGACCGAGAATTTATACGCGTGGTAGAAATTAGACTTCTGCTAGCAGAATTACATTTGGAGAATTTAGCAAACAATCTTTCTTTTCTCAACGTTTCGAGGACTTCCCGTAAGTACGCTTTATGCTCTTCCTTACTCCTGGAGTAGACTAGAATATCATCAATGAACACTATAACAGACTTGTCCAACATTGTCTTACACACACGATTCATGAGACCCATGAAGACTGCCGGTGCATTTGTAAGACCAAACGACATAACAACGAACTCGTAATGCCCATATCGAGTCCTAAAATCCGTTTTTGGAATATCTTCATCTCGGACTTTCAACTGATGATAGCCCGAACGAAGATCAATTTTTGAAAACCATCTTGCACCTTAAAGTTGATCAAAGAGGTCGTTGATTCTCGGTAGAGATACACATTTTCATGGTAACTTTATTGCTCCCGGTTAATCAATACATTCTCATACTTCCATCTTTCTTCTTTCACGAAGATAGAACAAGCACCCCATGGGTGAACTACTAGAGAATAAAACCCTTGCTCAAGCAGTTCACAGAGTTGCTCATTAGCTCTTTCATTTCGTGAGGATAAGGGTAGGGGATTTTTTGCGATAGGAGTAGCACCAGGAATCAAATTGATACGGTATTCGACTTGCCTTTCGGGTGGTATACCCGACAAATCTTCCGGGAAGACATCACAATATTCATTTACCACTCGAACGAATCAATATCTTTCTTATTGACACATCAACTATGTGTGCCAAAAAGGCATAGCAACCACGCAATAGATACTTCCTAGCCTTCATTACAAAACATATCATTAGTTCACCCTTCTCTTTTTCGCCATATATAGTAAATTCCCGACCATATGAATTTTCAAGCCGATAATCTTTTGTCTACATAGAATGGTGATATTATGTTCACCGAGCCAATCCATGCCTATAACGATATCAAACTCTCCAAGCATAATAGGAACTAAGTCAATCTTGAAAACATTATCATCAACTCCTATCTCTACCCTACGATGCACATTAGACACGATAACTACTTTATTATCGTAATTTGACTTCAAGAGAGGTTTTGGGGAGTCTACTTAATGAAGTAGATAATCTCTTACTAAAGTCGTAAGATACGAACGATACAATTGCACCCGAATCATATAAAAACAATTTGGAAGTGAATTTACAAGAATTATACATGTGATGACCTCAGGTATCGAATTTTCTTCTTCAGTTGTCATAGGATAAGCACGAGCTTTGGGTTTAGGAATCTCCACTTTTTCCTCCTTCACAATTCTGATTGCTGTCGCTCCACTTGCCTTTGTCTTCGGGCAATCAACTAGTTTGTGCCCTTGCCCATTACATCCATAACACAGAAACACTGGTTTCGTGCAATTCCTACTAAGGTGATCTAAGGCTCCACATTTAAAACACCCAGACATATTAAGACTCAATTCGCCATAATGTAGTTTATGGTACTTCTTACACGGAGTCTTAGACTGACTACTCCTACTGTTTTTACCTTGATCAAACTTGACCTTTTTCAACATTTCTATCCACATACTCTGGCTTTCTCTTGACCTATTTAGCTTCCTTATCTTTCCTTCTCATAAAGATCGCTTCTCACGACATGAGCCTGCTTAAAAGATCATCTAGGGTGGTACACTTGAAAGGTGAAATCACATCTCGAATATCATCCTTATGCATTCTCTGGAATCTCTCTACCTTTAGCTTCTCGCTACCGTGGTAATCGAGACAATATGGAACCATATCATTGAATTTCTTCCACAGTTCATTCACCGTCTCATTCGTTTGCATTAAAGATTGGAAATTTTATAGAATCTTGTCAACTTCTTCTACCGGAGCATATTATGCACTAAAAAATTCCTTAAAATCTTTCCACGAACATGACTCGGCCCACGCTTCACCTTTCTCACAAATCTTTCCTTCCCACCCTAGCACTATCACGAAGAACATTAGTGGCATATATGACTTTCTTTTTCTCTTCGCAGTCACTGGTACGAAAAATGGCTTTAACAGTAGTAAGCCACCTTTTACAAGTGATTGGATCAAGGTCCCCCGTGAACTTTGGTACGTCACATATCGTGAAATCTCGATAGGTAGATTTATCTCTCTTTGTACCTTTCACAATCCATACTCATCTTTAATCTCTAAAACTCTTCATACATCAACTTTTGAATATTAAGGGTTGTTACTCGAACATAGGGCATGTTTCATTTTATTGCATTTCCTACCCTCTTTCTCAACATCCTATCCAAAGCTATAGATTGCTCTTCGGAAAAGCCTTCAAGGTCAGGACCTCTAGAGCTAGAAGAAGAATCACTATCATTAGCCCATAAATTCAGCATGTTTAGAAGTCGTAGCTTTCTCGACCTCTACATGTTGAGTATCATCCATCCTTTCTTCTTACTGAAACTAAATACGTTCCACCTATTAACACAGTTCATTACATAATTGATGAATAAATGACAGTTAATACTTATATCCGCATACCTAACCATCCTAAACTTGTCACATATGCATAGTCTTAATAATTTTGATTCCATATGTACACCATACTTTTATCACTACGGTGGCCAGGCGTAGTCATAAACATATGCAACACATGTGTGTTCAAAATGCTTAAAACAATACACTACAACAAGTACTATTACCAACGCATCTCAACTAGGCCTAAGTCTAGGAATCCTATAATGAAATTCTAAATCTCTTAAACTAAAGCTCTGATACCAAGTTGTTACGCCCCAAAAACATTTGTAATTATTTTTTTGAATAAACCCACATTTTTACTATTACAAACAAACTACTTAGACTTGAGGACACATGCTAGTATAAATGACATAAAAAACTTAAAAAATAATTAATTTTGTTACTTTTAATGTGCATAACAGGAGGTTTAAATGATGTTAGGGCTAAAATGTAGCTCGTGATGCATTTGGTGACACGGTTCTTAATAAAAGTTGACGTAAACTATAAATATAACCCGAAATTATAAACTTACTTGTCAACATGAAAATAGGTTAAAAAGTACATAAAATGTATTGACTGAAGATAGTAGAAGTTTGGGTTCACATTAAATGCATATAATGACGTCTGTGATTAACTTATTAGGTTGCAGTAAATTTAATTTTAAGCGAAATAAAATAAAATAGTAAAATGGCGGTTAAATGACTCAAAAAGTACGGGTTGTTAAAATAAATAAAGCGATTGGAAATTTGGCATAAATCCTTTATACTCAACCTTAATGTTATTTAGTTATGGAATAGCTATTCATAAACATTATGAAACAGAAAACAAAAACAATACAAAAAAGTGACTTTTTAAATGACATATCAAGTCCCTAAACCCTCAATCTACCACAACTCACCACAAAAAAATTATATAATTTATCATAAGCCACTACACAAACAATCAAATTCTCATTCTTCAAACAAATACAATGTTTCAAAAAACAAGTAGATGAAGGACCCTATTTATAAGCATTACTAAACATCACTTTAATTTTATATTCACAACAATCATATATGTATATGTTATTTAATCTAATGTAACTCCCCCCCCCAATTTAAATAAATCAAAAAACTATAAAAACACCCCCATTTGCATTAGTAATAAAAATACTTGAACCAGATCTACAACCACCTACCGTCCCTACGGAGTCATCCACTATCGCATTTTATACAATCAAATGAATTTATACGAAAAAGCCGAGTTGAGATGATGATAATTAAGTGGGTCCAAGAACTAGCAAGAGAAAAGATCTCATTGGACATGTACGTCGCCAGAAAAAGAGCTTCAGTTGTTGGAGTTATTATCTAAGTGTTTACATGTGATTTGGAAATGTGATGATACGGGTTTAGAGTATGTTAACAGGGTGTTTGATTGAGTATTAGAGTGTGAATGAAGTGGTGTTTCATTAAAGAACTGGTTGGGATAATATGGGAGTTTAGATTTTTGGATAGGTGAGGGGGAGGATGTTTGTGGACAAGGTATTTTTTTAAACGGTGATTTTATTAATGAGCCTATGAGCTAAGACAAATAACACAACAAATTACATAAGAAGCAGTCAAAGGGCATTTAAGCCAACCAACCAAATCTAGATTTCTCCTAGCTCTAGCATTACATTAAACATAAGAATAATGAACAATAAGATCAAATAAAGATGCCTTTGTTGTAACATGGAACGAGAGAAAATCAACTTATCGATAACTCTGGTAATCCACCATGAAAAGAACGTTGTACCTCCCACGTAGTCTTTCACCTCCCACCCAATCTTCAAACCTTCTAATCAACTTAGCCCGATCTTGGTATGTAGATAAACCGATAACCAGAAACCCCCACCACACTTGAATCCTTGTGACAATAGCAGAAGCAAGCATACAAGAAAAGAAAAGATGATATGTGGTCTCGACCCCACACGAAAAACCGGGAAAATACTAGAAGATACTTCCAACCCTTTCAAAGACATTAAACCTTGAAGGAAGCTTATACACCAAGCCAAAATATTCACTTTGATAAGGACCAACTTTATCCATCTTGTAGGCGACCCATCCAAAAGGTATACCCCCTCATCTATACATTTCAGGGTAGAGGCAACCGTGAAAAGACCCTCACCATCCGAATCAATGGCCACTGACAGGTATTACGACGATGATAAGTTTTCAATTGTTTTAAAGATTTGGTTGCATTTTAGGATTCTGAGATGATAAAGATGGATTTACATGATGGTGGAGGATTAGAAAGGCATTGATTAGTATGCCTAAACCTATATGGAAACATCCTATTGGTGACAGCAGAAGGACGTTTCTTCACAAATAAAAAAATCAGTGCCATATAGGACTGAGAAAAATCGACCAAAAACGGAACGAGCAGAAACCAATCGAAGCGGTCCAACCAGAATCAAACCGGCGTACTTGGTTCGGTTTTGCGGTTTTTATATTTATAGTTTAGGTTTCACTTTGGTTGAGTTTTGGGTCAAAACCGAAAAAACACACTTAAATGCGTCTAAACAAATCGAGAACCGGACCAAGCGGTTTTGGTTCATTCTCGATTCATGCTTTTCTAAAAATATAGGTTTCGGTTGATTGGTTTCCACTGGTACCACATGCATGTAGGCAAAAATTAGTCATATATTTAGGCATCTCAATTATTTTTTTTCCTTCTAGAAAAATGCCACATAGAATAAAGCGGGTAAGTAACACTTTGAAAAATAATTAAAAATAGGTTGAAATTATTTTACAGTTCACGAGGAACAAAGAAGAATAGGTGGCGAAATTTTTAATATTGTAGAAAAACAAAGTTTTGATCTTTTGGCCAATGATATTTTTCGAGTAAATTACCTAAATGAGGAATTTAGAATACATTTGATAACTTGTATACTTAACCCTTTTCTTTATTGATATTTGTGTTGGGTTTTAAACCTAGTTTAAGTTTACACTTTCTCATTGTGTTTACTTGTAGGTATGTAGTATTAGTGCCAAGGTGTTTGTAGCGTAGAATCACGATTGTGTAGTAACATATATCGTGTTGTTGTAATTCTAGCTTTCCACTAGTATAATTATGTATACTAATTGAATACTTTCGTATAAAAGTGCTAGGCTGGCAAATATATATACTTTAAATTTGTGTTTTGGTGTGACCATGATGCAACACTTATGAAGTTCATATTGTAGTCATTGCAAAAAAATATATCTATAGGTTATAATGAAGGAGTAGAAAGTGATGTCATACGTGGTACGGCCAGATTTCAATTTTGAAATTATTGTTAGGATTTAGTAAATCCAGTTATTAAAGAGTCGGTCACCTCAAGTATATGTAATCGTTAGAAAGCTCGTAGTCGTAGATTATTTAATGTTAAGTAGTATTTAGTTATGTAACACGTGTGGAGGATGACGGTCTTTACCCTTGTATGCACGATCCACACCGTAGGTGGCGATTTTGTAAGACTATAAATACTCTCTACCTCCCAAGGTAGAGAGTTGGAGCTCATAATAATACTTTTCTTTCTCTCACTAAAGTTCCCTAAACCTCTAACTTTCTCTCTCTAAAACCTCATCTTATACGCCTCTTTGATCTTTGGTTTAATGTGTTTGTGAAATCCAATATGTTACAATTGGTATCAAGAGCCATGGTTTGATCATCTCTCTTACATATCCTTGGATTTCTAGTGGTTTTAGATGGTTTTTGAGTTTGAAAAAGTTTAGTGGTTTTGCATCATTTGGATCATTTCTAGTGTTAAAGTTTGAATTTTGGGTGTACTTTTGTGTTTAGAATCATTGTAAGTGCTTGGGTTTTGATTTGGTAAGCTTGAATCACTGTGGTTGAGCTTGTTTTGGATTGAAAAGTGTGTTTTTGAAGTTTTTCTTGCTAGCGACTTGGTTCTCGTTGTGATTTTCATCGTAGCGACTTGCTTCATGTAGTTAGCGAGTTGTAGTCTTAATTGTTAGCGACTTGAGCCTAGCGACTTGTCTATTGAGACAAGCCGACAAATAGTACAAGTTAGTGGATTCTCCACTACGGCTAGCGACTTGGTGAAGTTAGCGACTTGTTTAGAATTGTTAGCGAGTTGTAGTGTAAATTGTTAGCGAGTTGATACTAGCGACTTGGATCTTAGCGAGTTGTTCTTTAGCTTAAGCGTGTCTAGTGACTTGGTGTTTAGCGATTTGTTGTCATAATTCTTAGCGACTTGGTGTTAGCGACTTGGACCTTAGCGAGTTGCTCTTTAGCGACTTGGTGTGTAGCGACTTGGTGCTTTAGCGACTTGTGTTGTGCGACTTGGGTCTTACTTGCGACTTGGCTTTAGCGACTTGGTTCAATAACTCTTAGCGACTTGGTTGATTTTGTTTGTATCACGGTTTTCTCTTGATTTAGTAAAATCCGTGAAAGAATCTATTTCCCGGTTTAATCATAGAGTTATAAAATCCTGTGTAATCTTTTAACATGTCTACCAACGTACCTACAATCATCTCCCTTTGCTGCGAGGATGTTCAAGCGGCTGGTTCGAGATACTCGTCCACCCATGCTTAGCCAGGCCGACTACGACTCTTGGGCTCAACGAATCAGTTATGCTGTCTTGGAAAGGAAAATGGGGTCAACATTCTCAAATCAATTGATGAAGGACCTTATCGATTGAGACTACAAGAGACATAATTGATCTTGTGCAGATGGAACCATGATCTTTGGATTGGACGACCAAAGACGTATGATGAGCTCGATGATAAGGAGAAAAAGAGATTCGATCGTGATCGGGGCTTCAAACATCATACTTCAGGTCTTCAAAAGACATCTACAAGTTGATCAATCACAACACTGAAGCCAAGGCGGTTTGGGATAATGTCAAGATGCTTCTCTCGGGTTCGAATTAACCAAAGGAAGGCAGAGAATCACAACTGTATGATGAATTTGAGCACTTCAAGATGAAACCAGATGAGAGTGTCTATGAGTACTACGTGAGATTCCATAAGCTTGTGAATGACATGAGGAACATCAAAATGACTATGCCAAACATTCATTGAACTCAAAGTTTGTGAACAACATGAATCCCGAATGGCACAAGTTTGTCACCTCTGTGAAGCTAACCAAAGGATTGAAGAATACAAACTATGAGCAACTATGCCTTCCTTCTTGAGAATGAGAGACATGCTATGTTTGAAAAGGATTCTTGAACAGTTCAAAACCAACGAGGGAGAAACAAGTTCCTCAAATGACTCAACAGCCTTTTACACAAATGTTGGTATTACTACCAAAGCTTCTCAAGTCATACCCATGGGTAATGGTAATTACAAACTCATTCCTGATCCAGCATATAAGCCTCCAGACCCAAACACATTCATGGAAAACTTCATTAATCAACTCTCTCATGGTTAAACAAAACATGAACTCTCTTCCACACACCAACAATAACCTTAGAGCGCATCCAATCCACACAATCAAGCTACTGTGAGAGATGGGAAGGTTATGGTGCAACCAGTTCAAGAAAGGCAGTATGAACAGGGAAGAGGAGGAGTTGGTAGAGGATATGTGGTGCAATCGAGAATAGGGAAGGAATGGAAATCAAGGACAAGAAAAGCCGATCAAATGCTACAAGCTGTGGTGGTGAGGGACATATTGCAAGAGGCGCACACATCTCCAAAGCGTCCACAGAATGAGAATACTTGAGAGACAAGATGTTGCTTGTGCAAGCTCGGGATAATGGAGCAGCTTTGGATGAAGAGGAGTTGTTGTTTCTTGCTGAGGGCAATGCCAAGACATATGATCGCGATGTTGATGAGCGGCCAATTGGGAGATAGGTCATAATCATCAAAATGCCTTTCAAGTAGGTATTGATGATGCATTTGACTCTGATGTCGATGATGAACCTAATGCCCAAACAATCTTCATGGCTAGCATCTCACCTATGGTCTCTCCAAAGGTCTCTCCACCACAACAAGTTGGTCCATCCAAAGACAAAATCATCTCAGAGGTATTAAAACTATATGATGATGTTGATGAGCAAAAGATGCATGATAAAGTACAATCAGCTGAAACTTATGAATCGAGATATTGAAAATATGGGTAATATAATATTGTCCCATATGATCAATATGTGAAGACAAAGTGAGTGTGATTGTACCAAGTGATGCATCTTCACGATCAATGATGACTATGTTTTTGATGAATACCTTGCATGTGCCCACATGATTCATTTACCTCACAGACTGAATGCCTATAAAGAACAAGTTACTATTTATGAACAACGTGCTAAGTTTGAGTTAACCACCGTGGCGAGGAAATGGATGACCAAATACGTACAATTATTAGAAAAAGTAATTTTAGAGAAGAAGTATTAAAACAAGAGTTAAACTCCTTACAAGAAAAGCTTTCTAAAAGTGCTAAGCAAAAACAAGAACTTCAAGAAAATGTTAAAATGCTTAAGCAAGAATTCAATGCTAAGGAATCAAAACTTTTGAATGATTTTTCCAATCTAAAAACTTTGAAAAACAAGCTTGAAAATAAGTTTTGCGTACAAGGGAATACCATTAGACGCTCACTTGATCACTAAGCATAGAGTCTTAGCGATAAGCATAGCATTCCTTGTTGAGGAACCAAATCGAGGTCATTAAAAGGGCTAGAAATGCTCTAAAAAGTACTTTATGATGGTAATGAAATCCTTAAGCCTAGCAGAAACCTAGTTGCTGAGTGCGAGGAAGATAAGAAATCAGATGAAGTCACTAGGGAGAAAATGAATAAGAAGCTAGAAGATCTTGAGTGTAAAATGAATAAAATAACAATAACAACCCATGATTACGCTAAGGAAAATTGGATATCCTTAAACAAGTTTAAGCCTCAAACATTGTTACCCATGAACAAGTGTTTTGGAAAAGGATATGGATATGCAAAAAAGGTGAAAATTTGTTGAAAAATCCCCCTGTAGGAAAATGCTTCAAGCCTTGTGTATCCTCCAAATACACCAATGCATTTAGTTCCTAGATCTATTGCCACTAAAAGCAAGACCTTAATCAGTCAATATGTTATTTTTCAACTATTTGTTGATTTTGAGAAAACTTGTAAGAAAAGGATCACACCTACTGGGATAGCTGAAGGGGAAAGGGGTTTTGAGCAAACTAAAGAATGCTATTTAACTGAGGTCATGCCTTTCTTTAAACAATTAAAAGGTCAATTTGAGAGTCTTAAAAAGGGATGGATTTAGATATTAAAGAAATGGAAAAGGAATTTGATGCAATGATAGTTGAGGTTAGTGACTATGAGCGAGAATTAAAATATAATGAGATTGAGAGGAAGAACTTGCATACCTTGAATGAGAATCTTATTTGTGAATGTATTGCTCAAGATGTGTTTTACTACTTTCTGACAATTGTTCCATTAATGCATCTCAATTTCATGAATTATCTGTTGCTCTGAAAGTCTCCCACGATCGTGTCATTGAGCTTGAAAAAACTAACTCTAAACTAAATGAGAAAATTGATCAGGATGATCACGATAATTTGGTAAAGCATCTTTCTAAACTAGAAGTTGAACATTTTAATTTACAACTAAAATATCAACATCTTAAAGAAAATGTCAAAACCTCAAATATCAAGACATCCTCGGATGTTCGAGTTTGATGCGATTTTTAAATAAACAAGCGTGATGAACGATTCAAGCTCATTGTAACACGATAAGAAAGTTGAAAGCCCAAATCTCTCAATTAAAGGGTGAAAAGAACAATGTGATGGCTCCCAAATGCCTCCTCCTTTAGATTCTCAGAATTCTCAAACTTTTCATCTTCAAAACTTAGTTAATGCTTTACAAAAGGAAAACGAGAGTTTTCTAGAAGAAAATGAAAAAGTTAAGCGACACTTTAAAGAGTTATATGATTCAATGAAAGTCACTCGTGACAAAAACAACGAAAAAATAACGTCTTTACAAAAGAAATTGAGAATCGGAGTCGGAAAAGGGAAAGCGCCACTTGTTTTTAATGAGAATGTTGCATCAAAGTCATCCTCGGTACGCAAATATCTTGTGACTATTAAATACATCCCTCCTCATCTTAGGAATAATGAACTTGTGTTTCATAACTATTGTGCTCACCTTAAGGATAGTCTAGAATGTCTCAGTGAGATTGTGGAAGAGGATTTCATTAATAAACCTCTTGATAGAGAAATTAGGTTTGCTTGCATTCAGGCCAAACGATCTCAAGAGTTTCTAGAATGTGTAATTGCAGCATGTCCTAAATCCTTAGGTGCAAAAGGCAAAGCTGTGATGCCTTGTTCTATGCCTAGTGCCAGGCATACAAACCATTCTATGCCAGTTTTAAGAAAGTGAACACTAATGTGCCTTCAAGTAGTTGGATCCACTTGCATCTAGTTGGGAATGCAAAAAGTAGATCAACCAACTAATGTTCCCATAATTCCTCACGAGGTAATCGGTGACATTAAAGCAAACAGGTCAAAGCCTCCAGGCAATACCAAGCAAGATAGGACCTCGCAAGCTAAGAATGTGCATTGGAAGAGAGTAGAAGACCACCCTAGGAATATTAAGTTTGAGTTGAATAAAACGAATCGTGTTGATTCTAGTATTAGCTATAAGCGTCTTGTAATTAATTAGAATTCGCTACTATTTGCAAACCATGTAATGATGACTGCGATTTCATTTACTAATCATGAATGTGGTGTGAATGTTTTGTCTAATCTTTGTCAAATGCCCGATAAAATTGTTAATGTTAAAATCAAGCTAAGAAGGCTAAAGGCAGCGAAAAGAAAGTTAGAAAACGTTGGAAACCACAGGAAGAAATTTATAGTAAGATAGGTTATCAATGGATACCTTTTGGCCATAAGATTAATGAGCTTTGCCTAAATTGCTAAATCAATGCCCACTAGAAAATGGATGCCTATTGGTAGAACTATTCTTTTAAGAAGTGAACATACTTTGAATAGGTCAAATATGGACACTAGCACTGCATCTATTTCTAATGATTCCATTGCTTCTACTTCTGATGTGGGTGTTCCAATCCTTTATTACTAACCAAGTGGAACCTATTCTTGCATGGGGATCCCAATTATCCAATTATCCATTCTTGTCGTGTTCAAGCGCAGATCGTTCAAATCGTTACGTGGTACACTTGGACTCGTTGTTCCAAGCATATGGCCGGACCGTCGCGGCTCATGAACTTCGTGAGTAAATTCATCGGGACTGTTAGATTCGAAAACGACCATTTTGGAGCAATTATGGGTTATGGTGATTATGTAGTTGGTAAAAGTGTAATCTCAAGGGTATATTATGTGGAAGGTCTTGGTCATAACTTGTTTTCATTGGTCAATTCGTGATTCGATCTAGAAGTGGCCTTTAAAAACATACTTGTTTGTTAGAGAACTTGATGGTGTGGAACTATTAAGAGGAACCTGTGGTTCAAATCTATACACCATCTCTATCGAAGACATGATGAAGTCTTCTCCAATCTGCTTGTTGTCAAAGGCTTCAAAACAAAATCATGGTTATGGCATCGTCGTCTCAATCACTTGAACTTCGGCACCATCAATAACTTTCTCAAGGACTTAGGAGGCTTACCCAGTTAAAATATGAAAAAGATCATCTTTGTTCAGCTTGCCAATTGGGAAAAAGCACGAAATATGCCCACAAACCAAACCACAAACTTCGATAATGGAAGTTCTTCATACCCTTCATATGGATTTGTATGGACCAATGAGAGTGCAAACGATAAATGGGAAGAAATACATTCTAGTTGTTGTTGATGACTACTCTCGATTCACTTGGGTAAAGTTTTTTAGGACAAAGGATGAAACTCGGATGTCATCATCAAACTTATCAAACAACCGAGTTCGACTCAACAATACTGTTAGAATTGTTCGAGGACAATGGCACATAGTTTGTTAACAAAGACTTAATGATTTTTATGAAAGTGTTGGAATCAGTCATCAAAGAAGTGTTCCACGAACTCCTCAACGAGCGGTGTAGTTGAAGAGCGATCGAACTCTTGTGGATGCCGCAAGAACAATGCTAATTTATTCAAAGGTTCCAATGTTTCTATGGGCGAAGCCATTGCTGCTTGCTACCCAAAATCGTTCCCTTATTCATACCTCTCATGGAAAAACTCCATATGAACTTGTCCATAAACACGATCTCTCTACCTTAGTTTGTGTTTGGTGCTTTGTTACCAAATGACGGTCAAGACTTAGGTAAATTAAGAGCTAAAGCGGACATTGGAGTTTTGTAGGTTATGCACCAAACGAAGGGTTACGAATCTACAACAAAGAACCGAAATATCATGGAAACAATTCACGTTACGTTCGATGGTACTGGTCAAATGGCTCCAGGACAATCGGTTCGGACCCGCATCTCAACCTTCATCAATTAGTCCTATCGGTTCTACTTTTGTTTAATCCTCTCCAGCAACTCCTTATGTACCTCCATAAGAAGATGATTTAAAGAAATTGTTTGATCCAATGTTTGATGAACACTATGAGCCAAATGCTAATGATATGTCAATTCCATCATCGAGGTGCTCCTATCCACTCAATGAAGTCAACCCTTCAGTTTCAATATCATTAAGTCAAGAAGCGCATGCTGCTGATCACTCTGTCTCATCAACAAATCATCAATCATCAAATGTACATCATGGAATTGTTTCGGTCCCATGATGAAGTTAATCCCTTGCTACTCGAAGATGCTCCATTTGAAAACATATTTACTCCTGAATCATCATCAGAACCATCTTCATCAGGAGATATCGACTCTGCTACTTCGGTTCCTCAACAACAACCACATGAACACCTTAGAAAATGGACACATGATCATCCATTGGACAACATCATTGGAAACCCTTCTCGTCCATATCCACCGGAAACAACTTGCATCCGATGCCTTATGGTGCTTCTTCAACTCCGTACTCTCTAAGGTCGAACCAAAAGATGTTAAAACCGCATGAATGAAGGTGGTTCAATGCCATGCAAGATGAAATTCATGAGTTTGATCGAATTGATGTATGGGAATTAGTACTGCTCAGTTGTGCTATGATCATTACTATAAAGTGGATCTTCAAAGTGAAACTTGATGAGCATGGTGATGTTTTAAAAACAAGGCTCGATTGGTTGCAAAGGATACCGTCAAGAGGAGGGTATTGACTTTGAAGAATCATTTGCTCCTATTGCTCATATCGAGGCAATCGGAATCTTTTGGCTAATCTTTGCAAGTAAGAACATGGTAGTCTATCGGATGGATGTAAAGGCGGCTTTCTTAACGGAGATCTTAAAGAAGTTGTATCGTCAGCCAACCGAAGGCTTTGTGAATCCAGAGCATCCTACTCACTTCTATCGTTTGAAGAAGGCTCTTTACGGTTTAAAGCAAGCTCCAAGGGCATGGTATGATACGCTATCAAAGTTTCTTCTATCTACTGGATTCACAAAGGAGCGATTGATCCGACATTGTTCACTAGAAAGTCAGGCAAACATTTAATTCACGTTCAAATTTATGTTGATGATATTATTTTTGCCTCGACTGACCCCAATGAATGTGATCGTTTTCAAATGAAATGGGTTCCAAATTTCAAATGTCAATGATGGGACAAATGTCATTTTCTTGGGATTACAAATTTCACAAAGTCCGGAGGCATTTTTATAAATCAATCTAAATATGCAAATGAGATTTTAAAGAAATTTGGATTTGATTCTAGTGACCCTGTTGACACTCCCATGATTGAGCGTACTAAACTAGATGAGGACCACTCAGGGATCATGGTAGACCAAAAGAAATATCGTAGTATGATTGGATCCACGATGTACCTCACAGCTAGTGACCAGACATTTGTTCGATGTTTGCATGTGTGCTAGATATCAGGCTAAGCCTACTAAAAAGCACCTTGAAGCGGTTAAGCGGGTCTTTCGGTATCTCCAAGGAACCATCAATATGGGACTTTGGTACCCGAAGGACACCGGTATGTCACTAACGACCTATCAGGATCTGATCATGCGAGGATGTCAAGATACACGCGTCGAAGTACGTCGGAGGTGCTCGGTTTTGGTGATAAGCTTGTGAGGTTGGTCTTCAAAGAAGCAAATGAGTACTTCTATATCCTCTCAGAGGTTGAATACATAGCCATGTCATCTTGTTGTGCTCAAATCCTATGGATGAGATCCCAATTATCGAACTATGGCTTTGAATTCAACAAAATCCCTCTGTATTGTGATAAAAAAAGTGCTATTGCTCTCTCATGCAACAACGTTCAACACTCAAGAGCAAAACACATCGACATTCGACATCATTTCATCGGGAACAAGTGGAAAACGGTGTGGTGGAACTCTATTTTGTGAATACAGTTAGCGAGACATCTTCACCAAAGCTCTTCCTAGAGAACGTTTTGAGTTTATCCTCCACGACTTGGTCTAAAGAGTCTACAACCGGAAACACTCAAGCGTCTTCAAGAGGAAGGCGAGGAGTAAAGGTCTTTCTTCATCTATCTCTTGTAAATATTTATTCAAAAAGCAAAATACAAAATTTCAAAACCTTCAAAAAGCAAATAGAAAAATATAAAACTTTCAAAAATCCATAAAATCAAAAAATCTTGAAAATTTCAAAAATATTGTCATTTTGTCATGTTTTTCTCGATTCAAAAATATCTACGGTCTTTGTGTTGTCATTCAAAGAATGACACGGGTCTTTAGATATTGTTGAATGTTCTTAAAAATCAAAAAAAAATCAAAAAATTATTTTTGGGAGAAAAGTGAAACAATGGTTTATTGTCATTTCAGGTATATACCGTTTTCAAAGAAAGAACGAGCCATGCTTTATCTTGTTTTTCAAATCTCATGCTCTAATTCTTTAAACAATTACTTACCATCTAATGAAAACTAATTGCTTTGTTAAATAACTTGAACTCTATTTTTGAAAATCATCTGGACTTAACTTTTGTCAAAATATCTATCTCTCAATCAACAACTTATGTCATTGATTGAGGGGAGAATGATTTCAATTAAATCAAAATGTTATTTGGCATTCAATTGTTTTCAAATGCATGTTTAATCAATGGAGTTTAAAGTCTCAAAATCCAGATTATGCTCGGTTAAATTGTTCTCATAATCAAGTCACAATTCTCCTCAAAAGCTTTCAAAATCAATTTAAATCTCTAGAGATCACAAATCTCAAATGATTTGAAAATTGTGATCGGGGGAGAATTGGTGATTTAAATGGAGTTAAGCTGATAATTGATAAATGGTTTTATAAGTGTTTAGCAAGCTTTCCTCCCACATGTGACAAAAGATTTCAAATTTTCCATGCACATGTTGAGGAGGAGCATCTATCTTAAACCACAAAGAGTTGAAACATGATCGATTTGTATCTAAGTGCAGGTTCCTTCTAATATGTGCAAAACTCTTTCAAAACCTCGAGGCACATATTGAGGGGGAGTGATATGTGCTTAAACACATATAATTTCATTATCAAAACTGACCCAAAATAACCAAGAAAGAGCCGTTTATTGTTAAAATTTGCGTGTTTCTTGAGTTTTTCTTGTCTTGATGCGGATACGATAAAACATCAAAAAGAAGCCAATCGAGCCGAAAATCCGAGCACGAGAGATTAAGAGAGCAAAATTTGAGCGGAAGGTCGGATTATGCATGTGTGAAGATTTCTACTCTCTAAGGATGATTTATGAAGATTTGATCAAAGTTTGAAGAAATATAGAAACAGAGTCAGAACTTTCAACAAATAATGAAAAAGACCCTTCAAGTTTCGAAAGTTGCAAAATCAACCCTTGGATTATTTGTGAATGACAAGATTGGCCTTGGCAGAGATTTTCAGAATTGGATTTGGTCCCTGAAGTTTCAGTTTATACACATTTGGTCCTTAATATGCTAAATGGGTACAAAGTTAATCCTAAGTCCAAACTAAAAACCCACGGCCCAACATGCATAACCAAGCCCATAATCCAAATGCTAGACCCGGTAACCCCAAACCAATATCCGGATACCCAGCTATACCCGTATACCCGTTTTTTACCCACGGTCAACACCCACAACCCGGTCAACACACTCAAAATAATATAAAAAATCTCCCTGCGCCAAATTTACCCCCAAACCAAACCCAGCTTAAGAACCCTAATCTACCCTTCATTTCAATTGGTCACTATCACTTCAATTAAGGGTAATAACGTACAATCACTGACACCCCTGACACATGTGGGATGCCAGGTCAGCTATCCGCGTGCAACATTCCAAATCCTTGCTCTCTCATTGGTCGAAACAGCATGGATGATCTAATCCAAGGGTTGATATCATTTGGGATACGTGGGATTTGATCAAAGGGTTGATATCCTCAAAGAAACAATTGCATATTCAGAAGTTTCCAAGGCTCAAGCTCAAGTATTTAAAGACCCCTTCACCAACGAATTAAAGACACACCATCTCTATCCTTCATTTTTCAGTAGCTTAGTTTTAATTGTAATGTCATTTTAATGTTTTAAGTATGGTTAAGCTTTTATAATTCACTCTTTGTACTCAAATTTCTTAGATTATTAAAATTCAGTTTTCAATTCTCAAGTAATTGTTTAATTGTTTATGTTTTAAATTTGCTTATTATCCTTGTCTAATGCTTATTTCATCAATCCAAATCTGTTTTTAGCTTATTTCTTCTTTAACTCAAAAAGAAAAAAAATCAGAAAAAAAATAATTGAAAAATAAAAATACTCTCAAGCTTCTCAAAAGCTTATCTAAAGCTTTAGCTACTGTTTAAATAAGCTCATTTAAGCTTCTAAGTGCTTTTAGTGAGTTTATTTCTGTCCAATATCAATTCACTCTCAAAACAAATCTTGTCAATAAAAGTCAACAGTGCAGTTTCATTGGTTTCATGGTTCGGATTCTGGTTTAGCTTGGATTGGGTTGAAGTTAGTTGATATTGGGTTTAGGTTACTGTTCCATTGATCTCATGAGCAAGCCATAGTGGCTGGACATCTTGTAAGTTGAGACTTAATCTCATTAATTGGCTTAATAGAGTAGCAGTAATTGTTTCCATTAGATCTGTTAGAATTATTGATCATTGCTGTCATTTAGCTTAATTTAGGTGTATTGAATCTGTTTTGAAGTTAGAATAAGCTTGTCATTGTGATTTAGTTAGAGTAGATTGCATAACTGTTTTAAAAACTACTGTTTGGATCAGTAATTAAACCTGTGTTAGAAGTTAATTCAGAAGTAAGGATTGGTTGTTTTGAGTTAGCTTATGCATTAGTAAGTCATAATAGGTTGTAGTTTGCATCAGTTTTTCACAGAAGTCAAAATCATATTGAGACTGTTCTTATTAGCTTAAGCTGTTGAAATTCGTTAGTTAGATCCTTGCAGTTAGGTATAGAAATTGATGATCTAGCTTAACTTGGTGCTATTTCATCTTAATTTTTCATAATCAATCCAAAAATTTGTTTCAAATCTCATCAAAGTCAAAATATCAGTTCTGTGTTTAAAAGTCAAAAGGGTGTTAAAACAGTTTTATCAAACTTTGGAGATTTTTAATAAATTCATTTCTGATCTAATTCAAGTGAAATTTTGGGATAAGAAAGTTCAAATGGTCATTTGTTCAAAGGACATTTTGTAGAATTTTTGAATTTTATGTGAGCAGTTAATAAGCTCACCAGGACTCATATGCCTGTTCACACTAGAAGCTAACAGTGAGTTGTGAACCGAGGCTTTTACAGACTTGCACAAGGTTCATTATAGCTTGTAAAGTTCTGAGTTTTGGTTTAGTGGCTCTTAGGTTGGTGGTCTTGAGGTCCTAAAATCTGGTTTTCAATTTGGCTTATGGAGCAGTTACAATAACAAAAGTAGGTTGGTAAAATTTTGTTTAGCTTTAGTGGTTGGATTAGTCTCAAATCTTGGTAGTTTGCTTATAAGAGATTAGGAGTAGCAAATAGTGGTTGCTTGTAGTTAGTTTTAGTTATAATATAGCCTCACGTGCTTATTTT
>OU343216.1:64004972-64032755 GCA_910596185.1 Chrysanthemum makinoi | reverse complement strand
CCTTACAAGGATGGTAGCGAATTTCACAATCATAATCCTTTAGCAAGTCTAACCACCTTCATTGTCTCATATTTGGATCTTTCTTTTCAAGGAAATACTGAAGGTTTCTATGATCAATATAAATTATGAACTTTACACCATAAAGGTAATGCCTATAGATTTTCAAGGCAAAGACCACTGCTGCGAATTCGAGGTCATGTGTCGGGTAATTTTCTTCATTTTTCTTTAATTGTCTTGAGGCATAAGCTATTACCCTTCCTCGCTGCATAAGAACACACCCGAGACCAGAATAAGATGAATTATTATATACTACCATATCTTCTGTCCCATCTGGTAGTACAACAATTGGTGCCTCACACAACTTCTTCATCTTGCTCTTTGCTCTAGACAAAAGGAGTGTTCTTACTCGTGAGTTTTGTTAATGAAGACTCGATATTAGAAAAATCTTGAATGAACCTGCAGTAATACCCCGCGAGCCCAAGGAAACTTCGGATTTCACTAACACTCTTCGGTGCTTGCCACTTCATTACAACATCTATTTTTTATGGATCAACTTTGAGACCTTCAGAATTTATGACGTGACTGAGAAATTAGACTTCCTGTAACCAGAATTCACATTTGGAGAATTTAGCATACAATCTTTCTTTTCTCAACGTTTCGAGGACTTCCCGTAAGTACGCTTCATGCTCTTCCTTACTCCTGTTGTAGACTAGAATATCATCAATGAACACTATAACAGACTTGTCCAACATTGTCTTACACACACGGTTCATGAGACCCATGAAGACTGCCGGTGCATTTTTCATGGTAACTTTATTTAGCTCCCCGGTAATCAATACACATTCTCATACTTCCATCTTTCTTCTTTACGAATAGAATAGGAGCACCCCATGGTGAACTACTAGGAGAATAAAACCCTTGTCAAGGCCCTGGAGTTGGATCATTAGCTCTTTCATTTCTGACGGGGATAAAGGGTAGGGAGTTTTTGCGATAGGAGTAAAGTAATTCGTGAATCAAATTGATACGGTATTCGACTTGCCTTTCGGGTGGTATACCCGACAAATCTTCCGGGAAGACATCACAATATTCATTTACCACTCGAACACCGTCAATATCTTTCTTATCCAGACCTGTATCAACTATGTGTGCCAAAAAGGCATAGCAACCACGCAATAGATACTTCCTAGCCTTCATTACAAAACATATCATTAGTTCACCCTTCTCTTTTTCGCCATATATAGTAAATTCCCGACCATATGAATTTTCAAGCCGATAATCTTTTGTCTACATAGAATGGTGATATTATGTTCACCGAGCCAATCCATGCCTATAACGATATCAAACTCTCCAAGCATAATAGGAACTAAGTCAATCTTGAAAACATTATCATCAACTCCTATCTCTACCCCACGATGCACATTAGACACGATAACTACTTTATTATCAGCAATTTTGACTTCAAGAGGTTTTGGGAGTCTACTTAATGAAGTAGATAATCTCTTACTAAAGTCGTAAGATACGAACGATACAATTGCACCCGAATCATATAAAAACAAGCTGGAAGTGAATTTACAAGAATTATACATGTGATGACCTCAGGTATCGAATTTTCTTCTTCAGTTGTCATAGGATAAGCACGAGCTTTGGGTTTAGGAATCTCCACTTTTTCCTCCTTCACAATTCTGATTGCTGTCGCTCCACTTGCCTTTGTCTTCGGGCAATCAACTAGTTTGTGCCCTTGCCCATTACATCCATAACACGTAAAACACTGGTTTCGTGCAATTCCTACTAAGGTGATCTAAGGCTCCACATTTAAAACACCCAGACATATTAAGTCTCAATTCGCCATAATGTAGTTTATGGTACTTCTTACACGGAGTCTTAGACTGACTACTCCTACTGTTTTTACCTTGATCAAACTTGACCTTTTTCAACATTTCTATCCACATACTCTGGCTTTCTCTTGACCTATTTAGCTTCCTTATCTTTCCTTCTCATAAGATCCACTTCCCTAACATGAGCCCTGCTTAAAAGATCATCCAGGGTGGTACACTTGAAAGGTGAAATCACATCTCAAATATCATCCTTATGCATTCTTTGGAATCTCTCTACCTTTAGCTTCTCGCTACCGTGGTAATCGAGACAATATGGAACCATATCATTGAATTTCTCCACAGTTCATTCACCGTCTCATTCGTTTGCATTAAAGATTGGAAATTTTATCGAATCTTGTCAACTTCTTCTACCGGAGCATATTATGCACTAAAAAATTCCTTAAAATCTTTCCACGAACATGACTCGGCCCACGCTTCACCTTTCTCACAAATCTTTCCTTCCCACCAAGCCCTAGCACTATCACGAAGAATATTAGTGGCATATATGACTTTCTTTTTCTCTTCGCAGTCACTGGTACGAAAAACGGCTTTAACAGTAGTAAGCCACCTTTTACAAGTGATTGGATCAAGGTCCCCCGTGAACTTTGGTACGTCACATATCGTGAAATCTCGATAGGTAGATTTGTCGCTCTTTGTACCTTTCACAATCCCGCCACTCTTCTTAATCTCTAAAACTCCTCATACATCAACTTTTGAATATTAAGGGTTGTTACTCGAACATAGGGCATGTTTCATTTTATTGCCTTTCCTACCCCCTTTCTCAACATCCTATCCAAAGCTATAGATTGCTCTTCGGAAAAGCCTTCAAGGTCAGGACCTCTAGAGCTAGAAGAAGAATCACTATCATTAGCCGCAAATTCAAAGATGTTTAGAAGTCGTAGCTTTCTCGACCTCTACATGTTGAGTATCATCCATCCTTTCTTCTTACTGAAACTAAATACGTTCCACCTATTAACACAGTTCATTACATAATTGATGAATAAATGACAGTTAATACTTATATCCAAGATACCATCCTAAACTTGTCACATATGCATAGTCTTAATAATTTTGATTCCATATGTACACCATACTTTTATCACTACGGTGGCCAGGCGTAGTCATAAACATATGCAACACATGTGTGTTCAAAATCCTTAAAACAATACACTACAACAAGTACTATTACCAACGCATCTCAACTAGGCCTAAGTCTAGGAATCCTATAATGAAATTCTAAATCTCTTAAACTAAAGCTCTGATACCAAGTTGTTACGCCCCAAAAACGACTGTAATTTTTTTTTGAATAAACCCACATTTTTACTATTACAAACAAACTACTTAGACTTGAGGACACATGCTAGTATAAATGACATAAAAAAACTTAAAAATAATTAATTTTGTTACTTTTAATGTTATATGGGTATAACAGGAGGTTTAAATGATGTTAGGGCTAAAAATGTAGCTTGTAGATGCATTTGGTGACACCGGTTCTTAATAAAGTTGACGTAAACTATAAAAATAACCCGAAAAGTATAAAACTCACTTGTCAACATGAAAATAGGTTAAAAAGTACATTAAATGTATTGAATGAATATAGTATAGGGTTGGGTTCACATTAAATGCACGCATAATGACGTACGCGAGTAAACCTATTCGGTTACCCGTAAAATTTAATTTTCGCGAAATAAAATAAATAGTAAAAGTAACTGGTTAAATAATGACTCAAAAAGTACGGGTTGTTACAATAAATGAAGCGATTGGAAATTTGGCATAAATCCTTTATACTCAACCTTAATGTTATTTAGTTATGGAATAGCTATTCATAAATGTATCTGAAACCGAAAAACAAAAACAATACAAAAAAGTGACTTTTTAAATGACATATCAAGTCCCTAAACCCTCAATCTACCACAACTCACCACAAAAAAATTATATAATTTATCATCACCACTACACAAAACAATCAAATTCTCATTCTTCAAACAAATACAATGTTTCAAAAAACAAGTAGATGAAGGACCCTATTTATAAGCATTACTAAACATCACTTTAATTTTATATTCACAACAATCATATATGTATATGTTATTTAATCTAATGTAACTCCCCCCCCCAATTTAAATAAATCAAAAAACTATAAAAACACCCCCATTTGCATTAGTAATAAAAATACTTGAACCAGATCTACAACCACCTACCGTCTTACCGTCATCCACTATCGCTGCTGCCACAATCAAATGAATTTATACGAAAAAGCCGAGTTGAGATGATGATAATTAAGTGGGTCCAAGAACTAGCAAGAGAAAAGATCTCATTGGACATACGTAACGCCGTAAAAAAGAGCTTCAGTTGTTGGAGTTATTATCTAAGTGTTTACATGTGATTTGGAAATGTGATGATACGGGTTTAGAGTATGTTAACAGGGTGTTTGATTGAGTATTAGAGTGTGAATGAAGTGGTGTTTCATTAAGGAAACTGGTTGGGATAATATGGGAGTTTAGATTTTTGGATAGGTGAGGGGGAGGATGTTTGTGGATAAGGTATTTTTTTAAACGGTGATTTTATTAATGAGCCTAGCAAGGAGCTAAGACAAATAACACAACAAATTACATAAGAGCAGTCAAAGGGCATTTAAGCCAACCAACCAAATCTAGATTTCTCCTAGCTCTAGCATTACATTAAACATAAGAATGATGAACAATAAGATCAAATAAAGATTCCTTTGTTGGAACATCAGACGAGAAAATCAACTTATTTCGATAACTCTAAATAATCCACCATGAAAAGAACGTTGTACCTCCCACGTAGTCTTTCACCTCCCACCCAATCTTCAAACCTTCTAATCAACTTAGCCAATCTTGGTATGTAGATAAACCGATAACCAGAAACCCCCACCACACTTGAATCCTTGTGACAATAGCAGAAGCAAGCATACAAGAAAAGAAAAGATGATATGTGGTCTCGACCCCCACCTGAAAAACCAAGAAAATACTAGAAGGTACTTCCAACCCTTTCAAAGACATTAAACCTTGAAGGAAGCTTATTCAAGGCTATACACCAAGCCAAAATATTCACTTTGATAAGGACTAACTTTATCCATCTTGTAGGCGACCCATCCAAAAGGTATACCCCCTCATCTATACATTTCCGAGGTGAGGCAACCGTGAAAAGACCCTCACCATCCAGAATCAATGGCCACCTGACAAGGTATTCGACGATGATAAGTTTTCAATTGTTTTTAAAGATTTGGATTTGCATTTTAGGGATTATAGATGATAAAAGATGGATTACATGATGGTGGGGATTAGAAAGAGCATTGATTAGTATGCCTAAACCTATATGGCAACATCCTATTGGTGACAGCAGAAGGACGTTTCTTCACAAATAAAAAAATCAGTGCCATATAGGGCTGAGAAAAATTGACCAAAAACGGAACCGAACCGAAAAACCAATCCGAAACGGTCCAACCGAATCCAAACCGACTGTACTTGGTTCGGTTTTCTGGTTTTTATATTTATAGTTTTCGGTTTCACTTTGGTTCGGTTTGGGTCAAAACCGAGAAAAACACACTTAAATCGTCTAAACAAAATCGAACTGAACCAAATGGTTTGGTTCTGTTCTCGGTTCATGCTTTTCTAAAAATAGGTTTCCGGTTCAGTTCGGTTTCCCTAGTGCCACATGCATGTAGGCAAAAAATTAGTCATATATTTAGGCATCTCAATTATTTTCCTTCTAGAAAAATGCCACATAAGAATAAAAACGGTAAGTAACACTTTGAAAAATAATTAAAAATAGGTTGAAATTATTTTACCAGTTCACCAGTAAAAAAAGAAGAATCGTGACGAAATTTTTAATATTGTAAGAAAAAACAAAGTTTTGATACTGGTAATGATATTTTTTTCAGAGTAAATTACCTAAATGAGGAATTTCTGAAAGTCTGTTGTTAACTTGTATACTTAACCCTTTTCTTTATTGATGTTGTGTTGGGTTTAAACCTAGTTTAAGTTTACACTTTCTCATTGTGTTTACTTGTAGCTGTAAGTATTAGTGCCAAGGTGTTGTAAGCGTAGAATCACGGTGTGTAGTAACATATATACGTGTTGTTGTAATTCTAGCTTTCCACTAGTATAATTATGTATATACTAATTGAATACTCGCGCAAAGAGAAAGTGTATAGCTGTAAATATATATACTTGTAAATTTGTGTTTTGGTGTGACCCTTGATGCAACACTTATGAGTTCATATTGTAGTCATTGCAAAAAAAAAATATATCTATAGGTTATAATGAAAGGAGTAGAAAGTGATACGCACGTAGGCGACCGGTCTATTTTCGAAATTATTGTTAGGATTTAGTAAATCCAGTTATTAAAGAGTCAGTCACCTCAAGTAAATGTAATCGTTAGAAAGCTCGTAGTCGTGGATTATTTAATGTTAAGTAGTATTTAGTTATGTAACACCGTGGAGGATGGACGGGTCTTTACCCACCTGATGCCCGATCCACAAAAGAGGTGGCGCATTTGTGTAAGACTATAAATACCCTCTACCTCCCAAGGTAGAGGGTTGGAGCTCATAATAATACTTTTTACTTTCTCTCACTAAGTTCCCAAACCTCTAACTCTTTCTCTCTCTAGAACCTCATCTTATACTTTGATCTTTGGTTTAGTGTGTTTATGAAATCCAATATGCAACAATTGGTATCAAGAGCCATGGTTTGATCATCTCTCTTACATATCCTTGGATTTCTAGTGGTTTTAGATGGTTTTGGAGTTTGAAAAAGTTTAGTGGTTTTTGCATCATTTGGATCATTTCTAGTGTTAAAGTTTGAATTTTGGGTGTACTTTTGTGTTTAGAATCATTGTAAGTGCTTGGGTTTTGATTTGGTAAGCTTGAATCACTGTGGTTGAGCTTGTTTTGGATTGAAAAGTGTGTTTTTGTAGTTTTTCTTGCTAGCTAATTTGGTTCTCGTTGTGATTTTCATCAGTAGCTGATTTGCTTCAGTAATAGTTAGCGAGTTATAGTGTTAGTTGTTAGCAACTTGTCTATTGAGACAAGCCGACAAACAGTACAAGTTAGTGGATTCTCCACTACGGCTAGCTTAATTTGTGAAGAAGCTTGACTTGTTTCTTGAAGTGTTAGCGAAGTTGTAGTGCAAATTGTTAGCAACTTGATACTAGCTAATTTTGATCTTAGCGAAGTTGTTCTTAGAACTTAACCATAGTTCAGCCAACTCATTGCTTATAACGTGAGAAATAGAGAGTATATTGTCTTTGAAGACACATCAAACTTATCACCCAAAAGCGAAAGCACCTCCGCATGTACTTCGACGAGTATCTTGACATCCGCATGATCAGATCGTGCATAGGTCGTTAGTGACATACCGTGTCCTTCGGGTACCAAAGTCCCATATTGATGGTTCCTTGGAGATACCGAAAGACCCGCTTAACCGCTTCAAGGCGCTTTTTGGTAGGCTTAGCCTGGTATCTAGCACACATGCAAACAAATAACAAGATGTCTCGGTCTACTAGCCGTGAGGTACATCAGGGATCCAATCATACTACGATATTTTGTTTGGTCAATCATGATCCCCGAGTGGTCCTCATCTAGTTTGGTTCGATCAATCATGGGAGTGTCAACAGGTCACTTGAATCAAATCCAAATTTCTTTAAGATCTCAATTGCATATTTAGATTGATTTATAAAAATGCCTCCCGGACTTTGTGAAATTTGTAATCCCAAGAAAATGACATTTGTCCCATCATTGACATTTGAAATTTTGAACTCATTTCATTAGAAAACGATCACATTCCATTGGGTCAGTCGAGGCAAAAATAATATCATCAACATAAATTTGAACATGAATTAAATGTTTGCCTGACTTCCCGGTGAACAATGTTGGATCAACTGCTCCTTTGCTAAATCCCGTTGATAGAAGAAACTTTGACAACGTATCATACCATGCCCTTGGAGCTTGCTTTAAACCATAAAGGGCCTTCTTCAAACGATAAACGTGAGTAGGATGCTCTTGCTTTACAAATCCTTCAGTTGGTGACGAGACGACTTCTTTAAGATCTCCGTTCAGAAATGCCGTCTTTACATCCATTTGATAGACTACCATGTTCTTACTTGCAACATTAGCCAAGAATATTCTAATTGCCTCGATTCAGCACAGGAGCAAAAGATTCTTCAAAGTCTATACCCTCCTCTTGACGGTATCCTTTAGCAACTAATCGAGCCTTGTTCTTCAACACATCACCATGCTCATCAAGTTTCACTTTGAAGATCCATTTTAGAGCAATAATCATAGCACAATCTGGAGTAGGTACTAATTCCCATACATCTAGTCGATCAAACTCATGAATTTCATCTTGCATAGCATTGAACCAGCTATCTTCATTCAAGGCGGTTTTAACATCATTTTGGTTCGATCTTAGAGAGTACGGAGTTGAAGAAGCACCATAAGGCATCGGTTGCAAGTTGTTTCCGTGTGGATACCGGACGAGAGGGATTTCCAATGATGTTGTCTAATGGATGATCGTGAGTCCATTTTCTCAGGTGTTCATGTGGTAGTTGTTGAGGACCGGTAGCGAGTCGATGTCTCTCAAGAAGATGGTTCGATGAAGATTCAGAGCAAATATGTTTTCAAATGAAGCATCTTCAAGAGTAGCAAAGGGATTAACTTCATCATTGATGCCGTAAACAGTTCCATGATGTACATTTGAAGAATGATGATTTGTTGATGAGACAAGGATCGCAGAAGGTGCTTCTTGACTTAAAGATATTGAGACCGAGGGATTGACTTCATTCACGGAATATGAGCGCACTCTCTTGTAGGGATCAACACCTCATTAGTACTGGATCATAAAGTTCATCAAACATAGGATCAAACAATTTCTTTAAATCATCTTCCGATGGAGGTACATATGGAGTTTCTTGAGAAGAGTTTGGAACAAGGGATGAACCAATTTGACTGTTTTGAAGTGCAAGGGTCCGAATGAATTGTTCAGAGCCATTTGACGGTCACTCATCAAACGTAACGTGAATTGTTTCCATGATGTTTCCGGTTCTTTTGTTGTAGATTCGGTATCCCTTTTTGTTTGGTGCATACCCTACAAATACTCCAATGTCTGCTTTAGCTCTAAGTTTTCCTAAGTCTTGACCCTCATTAGTTGGATAGCACAATGCTCCAAACACACGAAGGGAAGAGAGATTAGGTTTTCTATTGTGGACAAGTTCATATGGTGTCTTTCCATGAACAAGGTGAATCGGGAACGATTTTGTGTGTAGCATGCAAGGGCAATAGCTTCAAAAGAGAAACATTGGAACTTTGAGTAAATCAAGATTGTTCTAGCGGCTTCTACAAGAGTTCGATTGCCTTTCAACTACACCGCTCGTTGAGGAGTTCGTGGAACACTTCTTTGATGGCTGATTCCAATGCTTTCATAAAATTCACTAATTTGTTTGTTAACAAACAGCCCATTGTTCCTGATAATTTCGGACCGGTTTTGTTAAGTCGAACTCGCAATTTGATGAGTTTGATGATGATATCGAGTTTCATCCTTTGTCCTTAAGAACTTGACCTGTGAATCTAGAGTAATCATCAACTATAACTAACACATATTTCTTCCCAAAGATATTTTACACTCTCATTGGTCCACATAAATCCATATGAATTGTATGAAGAACTTCCGTGACAGAGTTAGTAGGTTTGGGTTTATGGGCATACTTCTTGCTTTTTCCCAATTGACATGCTGAACAAAGATGATCCTTTTCATACTTTAGTCGAGGTAAACCTACAACTAAGTCCTTTCTGGAGAGATCATTGATGGTGCCGAAGTTCAAGTGATTGAGACGACGATGCCATAACCATGACTTTGGTTTTGAAGCCTTTGACAACAAGCAAATTGGAGAAGACTTCATCATATCTTCTATAGAGATGGTGTAAAGATTTGAACCACGAGTTCCTCTTAAAGTTCCTTACCATCAAGTTCTCTAACAAAACAAGTATGTTTTTTAGAAGGCTACTTCTAGATCGTAATCACGAATTGACCACAGAGAAAAGATTATGACCAAGACCTTCCACATAGTATACTCTAGAGATAACACTATCACCAACAACATAATCACCATAACCCATAATTGCACCGAAATGATCATTACCGAATCTAACTGTCCGATGAATTTGCTCACGAAGTTCATGAGCCGTGACCGGTCTCCAATATATGCTTGGAACAAACTGAGTCCGGTACCACGTAACGATTTGAACGATCTCGCAGTTGAACACGCACAAGAATGGATAATCTGGATAATTGGGATCCCCATGCAAGAATGGGTTCCACTTGGTTAGTAATTGGAACACCCACATCGAAATAGAAACATCCATATCGAAGTAGAAGCAATGGAATCATTGGGAATAGATGCAATGCGGTGTCAGATTTGACCTATTCAAAGTATGTTCACTTCTTAAGGAATAGTTCTACCAAGAGGCATCCATTTTCTAGTGGGCATAATCTTAGCAGTTTGAGAGCAAAACTGATTATTCTTATGGCCAAAAGGTATCCAATAATAACCTATCTTTATAAAAGTTCTTCCTGTGGGTTTCCATTGTTTTCTAACAATCTTTCGTTTTTGCCTTTTGCCTTATTTGCACGATTATTAGCATTAACAATTTTAACTGGGCATTTGAAAGCATTAGACAAAGCATTCACACCACATTCATGATTAGCAAAGTAATTCAAGCAAACATCATTACAAGGTTTGCAAATAGTATCGAATTAATTAATTACAAGACGCCTAAGGCTAATACTAGAATCAACACGATTCGCTTTATTCAACTCAAGCTTAAAGTTCCTAGATTGGTCTTCTACTCTCTTCCAATGCACATTCTTAGCTTGCAAGGTCCTATCATTCCTTGTATATTCTTGAGACTTTGACCGCTTCGCTTTAAAGTCACCGATTACTCTAGAGGGAATGGGAACATTAGTTGGTTGATCTAATTTTTGCATTCCTGAACTTGATGTGCAAGGATCTCAAGTACTAGAAGGCACATTAGTGTATACTTTCTTAAGACTGTGATTTGAGCTTTTTGTAGGCACACTAAAGTTCACTTCCTTAGCACTAACATATCCGAATCAACTACTTGAAGGCACATTAGTGTTTCCTTAAGAGGGCATAGAACGGATTTCCGCTTGGACTAGGCATAGAACAAGGCATCACAGCTTTGCCCTTTGCACCTAAGGTTAAGGATTTGGGACATGTTGCAATTACACATTCTAGCAACTCTTGAGATCGTTTGGCCTGGAGGCAAGCAAACCTAATTTCACTATCAAGAGGTTTGTTAATGAAATCCTCTTCGACAATCTCACGGAGACATTCTAGACTATCCTTAAGGTGAGCACAGGATTCATGAAAAGCATGTTCATTATTCCTAAGATGAGGAGGAATATATTTAACTGTCACAGTGTATTTGCGGTCTAAGGGTGACTTTGAGACAACATTCTTATTGAAAACAAGTGGCAGTTTCCCATTTCCTGACTTCTCAGATTCTCAATTTCCTTTTGTAAAGACGTTATTTTTTCGTTGTTTTGGTCACGGGTGACTTTTATTGAATCATATAACTCTTTAAAATGTCGCTTAACTTTTTCATTTTCTTCTAGAAAACTCTCGTTTTCCTTTTGTAAGGCATCAACTAAGTTTTGAAGATGAAAAGTTTGAGAATTCTGAGAATCTAAAGGAGGAGGCATTTGGGAGCCTGTCATATTGTTCGTTTGACCCTTTAATTGAGAGATTTGGGCTTTCAACTTTCTGATCGTGTTGCAATGAGCTTGAATCCGTTCATCACGTTTGTTAATTTGAAAAACTGCATCAAACTCTGGAGCATCCGAGGATGTCTTGATATTTGAAGTTTTGACATTTTCTTTAAGATGTTGATATTTTAGTTGTAAATTAAAATGCTCAACTTCCAGTTTAGAAAAATGTTTAACCAAATTGTCGTGATCATCCAGTTCAATTTTCTCGTTTAGTTCAGAATTAGTTTTTCAAGCTCAATGACACGATCATGGGAGACTTTCAGAGCAACCGATAATTCATGAAATTTGGAAGCATTAATGGAACAATTTGTAGCAATGAAAAACACATCTTGAGCAATACATTCGAAATCGGTTCTCATTTAGTGTATGCAAGTTCTTCCTCTCAATCTCATTATATTTTAGTGCTCGCTCATAGTCACTAACTTCAACTATCATTGCATCAAATTCCTTTTCCATTCCTTAATATCAGTTTCTATCCCCTTTTAAGACTCTCAAAGTGATCTTTTAGAAGTTTAAAGAAAGGCATGACCTCAGTTAAATAACATTCTTTCATTTGCTCAAAATCCCTTTCTCCTTCCGAATACCAAGTGGTGTGATCCTTTTCTTGCAAGTTTTCTCAAAATCAACAAATAGTTGAAGTATAACATATTGGCTAATTAAGGTCTTGCTTTTAGTGGCAATTGTTCTAGGAACAAGATGCATTGGTGTATTAGGAGGATACACAGTCGCTTTAGGCATTTTCCAAAGAGGAGGGTTTGTTTCAACAATATTTTCAGCTTTCCCTTATCTAAATCCATTTTCCGAAAACTGTTCTGGGAGTCAACAATGTCTGAGGCTTAAACATGTTCAAGGAAATCCATTTTTCCTTCTTGTAATCATGGGGTGTGATCTTTATTTTCTTTTCTCTACATTTAGGATCATCTAGTTTCTTGTTCATCTTTTCCCTAGTGACTTCATCTGATTTCTATCTTCCTCGCACTCAACGCAACTAGGTTTCTGTCTAGGTTTAAGGATTTCATTGCCATCATAAAGAACCTTATGAGCATTTCTAGCCCTTTTAATGACTTCTGGATTTGGTTCCTCAACAAGGGGAATGCTATGCTTATCGCTTAGGACTCTATGCGTAGTGATCATGTGAGCTCGAATGGTGTTTCCTTGTATGTACAACTTGTTTTCAAGTTTGTTTTTCAAAGTTTTCTGATTAGAAAAATCTTTCAAGAGTTTTGATTCCTTTGCATTAAATTCTTGCTTAAGCATTTTCACATTTTCTTGAAGTTCTTGTTTTTGCTTAGCACTTTTAGAAAGTTTTTCTTGCAAGGAATTTAACTCTTGTTTTAATACTTCTTCTCGAAAATTACTTTTTCTAATAATTGTACGCTCTTGGTCATCCATTTTCGCCACGAGTGGTCAACTCAAATTTAGCACGTTGTTCATAAATAGCAACACGCTCTTTATAGGCATTTAATTCAGATATTACAGAATCATCAGGGGCACATGCAGTGTATTCATCAAAAATATAGTCATTGTTGACTTCAGGAGATGCATCACTTGGTACAACTTCACTTTCACTTTGTTTCACATATTGATCATATGGGACAACATTGATATTACCCAAATTTTCAATATTTGATCAAAAGTTTCAGCTTGATAGTACTTTGTCATGCATCTTTTGCACATCAAGATCATCGATAGTTTTAGTACCTCCGAGATGAGTTTGTCTTTGGATGGGCCACCTGTGGTGAAGAGGAGACCTTGGGAGAAACCATAGGTGAGAAATGCTAGCCATAAAGATTGTGTGTGCAGAGGTCCATCATCCACATCAGATCGTATGCATCACAATCGACTTGAAAGGCATTTCGATGATTGTGACCTATTCTCCAATAGGCCGCTCATCCACATCTGCATCATAGGTCTTGGCATTGCCCTCAGCAAGAAACAACAATTCCTCTTCATCCAAAGTAGCACCATTATCCCGAGCTTGCACAAGCAAAGATCTTATCTCGGTAATCAAGATTCTGTGGACGCTGGAGATGTGCGTTCCTTGCAATGTGTCCCTCACCACCACAATTATAACATTTGATCAGCATAGCTTGACCTTGATTGGCATTTCCTTCCTCGATTCGATTTGCCAACATAACCTCTACCACTCCAACCTCCTTCCCCGATCATATCGTTTTCCTTGCAATTATGCACCACGATCCTCCCATCTTTAATAGTAGCTTGATTGTGATTGGGTTAGATGTTGTTCGAGGTTGTTATTGGTTTGTGGGAGAGAATTCATGTTTTGACCGATCGTAAGAGCTAGTTGATTAATGAAGTTTTACCCACCATGTGCATCAAAGAGCTTGTTTGAACATAGGATCAGGAATGAGTTTGTGATTACCATTTCCCATGGGTATGACTTGTGAGGCTTTGGTTGTGATTCCATTGGTTTGTAAAGGTCAGTTGAGTCATTTAGACTAAGCTTGTTCTCTCCTCGCTTGGTTTTGAACTGATTCAAGAATCCAATTTTTCAAACATAGCATGTCTCTCATTCTGAAGGAGGAAGGCATAGAGTTGCTCATAGTGTGTATTCTTCAATCCTTTAGTGAGCTTCACAGAGGTGACAAACTTGTGCCATTCGGGATTCATGTTGTTCACAAATTTTGAGTTCAACTGAATGTTAGGCATAGTCATTCTGATGTTCCTCATGTCATTCACAAGCTTATGAAATCTCACATAGTACTCATAGACACTCTCATCTGGTTTCATCTTGAAGTGCTCAAATGCATCATAGAGTTGTGATTCTCTGTCTTCCATAGTTAATTCGAAACCCGAGAGAAGCATCTTGACATTATCCCATACCGCCTTTGGCTTCGTGTTGTGATTGATCAGCTTGTAGATGTCTTTAGGAAGACCTTGAAGAACAATGTTTGAAGCCCGATATCAAGATCGAATCTCATTTTCTCCTTATCATCAAGCTCATCATACATCTTTGGTCTGTCCATTCTGTAGATCAGAGTTCCATCTTTAGCAGTATCAAGTACATCTCTAGTCGTCTCAACTCGATACGGTCCTTCATCAATGGATTTGAGAATGTTGACACCATTTTCCTTCCAAGGCATACAACTGATTCGTTGAGCCCATGAGAATCGTAGTCGGCCTCTGTCAAGCATGGGTGGACGAGTATCCGAACCGCTTGAACATCCTCAGCAAATGGAGATGATAGTAGGAACGTTGGTAGACATGTTTACAGATTATACGGGATTTTATAACTCTATGATTAAACCGGGAAATAGATTCTTTCACCGGATTTTACTAAATCAAGAGAAAACCGTAAACAATCACCCAAGTCGCTAGAAGATAATGCACCAAGTCGCTAACACCTAATTCGCTACACCCCCAAGTCGCTAAAGTCCCCAAGTCGCTAGACAAATGCAAGTCGCTAAGTCGTAACTCGCTAACCCTCAAGTCGCTAGCAAAATTTTGGCAGGAATTCGCTACTCAAGTCGCTAAAACTTCAAGTCGCTAAAGAGCAACTCGCTATTAGAGACAAGTCGCTACAACCAAGTCGCTAAAACAAGCCAGTAGTGGAGACCTCCACTATGTTGTAATGTTTGTCGGCTTGTCTCAATAGACAATCGCTAGGTCTAAGTCGCTAGCTCCTAAAACAAGTCACTCGCTAAAAATTGTGAAGCAAGTCGCTACGAAGAAAGAGATCCGATATCAAGTCGCTAGCAAGAAACCACATAAACATCACTTTTCAATCCAAAAACAACCCAACCAAGATGATTCAAGCTTACCAAATAAAACCTAAAGCACTTGTGATGATTCTAAACATAAAAGTACTAACAAAATTCAAACTTTAACACAAGAAATCAACCAAATGATGCACAAACCACTAAACTTTTTCAAACTCAAAAACCACCTAAAACCACTAGAAATCCAAAGATGTGCAAGATATGATCTAACCATGGCTCTTGATACCAATTGTTGGATATTGATTTCACATACACATCAAACCATAACACAAAGTGGCGTTATAAGGTGAGTTCTAGAGAGAGAAAGTTAGAGGTTTAGGGAACTTAGTGAGAGAAAGAAAATATTATTATGAGCTCCAACCCTCTACCTTGGGAGGTAGAGAGTATTTATAGTCTTACATAAAATGCCACCCAACGGGCTGTGGATCGTGCATACGGGTAAAGACCCGTCCGTCCTCCACGGTGTTACTTAACTAAATACTACTTAACTAAATATAACTATGACTACGAGCTTTCTAACGATTACATATACTTGAGGTGACCGACTCTTTAATACCGGAATTTCTAATTCCTAACAATCTGTGGGATTGAGCAAACATATATAAAATGACATTGAATGCAAGAAACTAACAATTGATTGCATTCTTGAGAACTTGCTTCAAGCTCGTAGATGGATCGCCATTGAATGGATGATGAGTATTTTCCGAGGTCTTTGGGATGATCCAGAAAGAATTGATGAGAGATGTGTTTAGAGGTTCCATCATCTTATTCACAAGTACGCATAAACGGACTTTGAAATTGAGGGTGGAAGTACATGATGTGATGATAAAGGCGAGTTAAGAACATTCCATAAAGGATTAGTTTGTTCTTGTTGCCTGAAGGTTTACATATTGGCAGCCATGTGCGAAGAAATAGGCGTGAGATTGTATGGTTGTTGTGTTAGCAAACAATACATTATGTGAGCATAATAGCGCCTATGGATTGACAGCTTCTCGATTTCCCGAACGCCGGGGTGACTCCAAACATTTTCACGTAGGATAAGTGCGAGGTTTATATTCATCTCGGATATACACGCCCACGGTTCCTGTATAGATAATGTACCGCTTAGATCGAGTAATAGGGAATTTCTGACAGGTTTGCATGCTTCTAACATGTTTCTCGAAACCAAGTCTCAAAGGACAACACGGAGGTGAGTGAACAATATGGATCGTTAAGTCTTCACGATAGTTGAAGAGAGAATCAAGAGACCAGCCTTTCAAAGGAAGGCACATTGTCCATGATTTGGAATTCAGAGAATGTGAGCAAATTGCCTAAGGGTTAAAACAAACCTTTGGTTTTTTATCAATCATAAAAACCAAAGAGATAGAGATCGATCCTCGTTACTTAACGAAAGTTCAACTTGACAGAAGAACTCAATACAAACCTTGGGACAGATTTTCAAAAGAATGAATCGCCCCTGATTCCTGAAGCCCGCATTCTAGTCCTAATGGTTGATCTCGGAAAGAGGTATTGATGTCTTCTTCACCGTATTGTAAAGGAGTGTTTTGACAATACGCCCTTCATGGAAGTGACGAAGTTTCGAGATTATTGAACCCACGGACACGACAAGCGTGTGTTGGGCTACCACAAGAGAGATGTTAGGGATGTAGACATAAGTGAATGAAAAGTCGAACTCATACTCATGAGACATGACACCTATGAAGTGTCCTAAAGATTTATATGATGAGACTCGTTAAAGCACTAAACTCAATTTGGATGATCACTTAACGCTTTTACTAGGGAGAGTCTCCTTTCTATTAACAATTATAGTTAACTCATTTAGTATTTATCATTCTGCGGAGTGATATTTCTTTTAAGATGAAAACTGCTTATGTTGCATGAGAATCTGCTTTCCGTAACCACCGGGTCCGGTCTTTCTCAATACCGATTCCTTCCAAGAGCATATGAATTGACCCTTCTCCATCTAGTTGAACTATAGGGATTTGTTTTCACCCTTGAGTCTCAGAGTATTGCAAAAAAGGATTTTGACTAAAATAGATTCTTCAACCCCTTTGCATACCGAGACTATAAAAGATATGTTTATTCCAGATAGCTCAGTTAGTCCGCACTCTTCCCAATATTTTTCTCCTTTTACTACCTAGAACTCTACACTAAGTGTGCATTCTAGGCTACTAATCCTCCGGTTCTGGCGGATCTCAACACCGAACCTTAGTCCTTATATCACCGACATAATGTAAAGTTGGTCGGTCTTTTTGGTATTGTTCATCTCGCCATAGAAGAAATGACAAACACATTATGAAAAATAAACTAGATAAACTAAAACATTAGTAGTATTTCATTTCAATGCTAAGAATGATACGAAGGATTGGGTATAAAACACCAATGTAGATTAAGTGCTCCCAACACAAAATACATGTCTCCATAAGAAAAGTATTTGATCATGGGGAACACGAGAGTGATGAGTGTCAAGACGATGAGTACGAAGGCGATGTAAACCATGATGATGAAAATCTTCCTTGGTTTTGATTTGAGATGAGATGAGATAAGAAGGAAGATGAAGTTTGAATGAGAGGTAATTTTTGCTCCCCTCAAAGTGCCTCGAAGATTTGAAAAAAGTGAGGGTTTGGTGGAGTGCACCTTGACGATCGGAAGGATATTTATGGGGAAGGAGGAATTTTTGAGATTTGTGTTTTGTTTTATTATTAGAAATTTTGATTAAGTAAAATGGGAAGGGGACACAAGTTTATAAACCTAGACTATAGACGAAGAGCTTTAACACGATGCAAGAAGAGTTTCCTAACGAAGCTACATGTAATATATGAGTATGTAAGAAAGATAATCATATAAGTTCCTGTGATCTCTAAGATAATACTTATTCTTAAGCTAATGTTATTTAGAGATAAGTAGGAAGTCATACCTCTAATGCACTTAGGAGTGTCTTTCTTATGACAAGAAAAATGTCAATAGACAACTCTGGTTCCTTCGAGATTAAGATACCTTCTTAGGGAAGGTAATCTTGTTACCAAGCAATTCCTATGGCTTGATAAGTATGAGTTTTAACTAAGCAAAATGTCACACCCCAATTACCATTGCTTTGCAAATGAATGGAATTCCCGGGATTGACCGTCATAGCATCACAATCACAGTTATATTGAACGACCTAAAGTGTCGCTTGGAAAATACATCGTTTGATTTAATAAAACAATCCGAGTTTACAAAGATAGGTCCCAATTGAAAATCATCTTGTGCGGAAATAAGTTGTTACAATGCAAACGATGTTTTAATGCAGTATGTAAACCAGTGAGACGCTCGTCACCACGACTCCATGAGGTGTCCAAATGCATGCCATGAAGTGTATGCCTTAGATACCTGAGATAAAACATGCTAAAAGTGTCAACACAAAGGTTGAGTGAGTTCATAGAGTTTGAGTTGAAATGTAAAGCCTGTTAAAATCGTTTATGCAAAAGAAAGGCATTGTAAATCGTTGAAATGTAAAGACTTTCAAAATCGTTTATGTAGCAAAGGCATTGTAAATCCACTCAGTTCCAAGTCCCGCCTATACAAAACTTGCAACCTGTGTGTTCACAACCCACCTAATATGTAGAGTTAATGTTCAAGTGCATGATGTCAAATGAATTCACATAATAGTGCATGGCTCAATGTATCGAAATCGTTTATGCAGCAAAGGAATTGTGAATCCACTCGCCCAAGTCCCCCCATACAAAACTTGCAACCTGTGTATTCACAACCCATTGCCAAAATGTATATAGTGTATGTTCAAATCGCTCCAAGACCATTAGTTCATGAATATACCAAGACCATTACCAAGAATATACCATCCGTAGCTCAATGAATATACCAAGACCATTAGCTCAATGAATATACCAAGACCATTAGCTCAATGAATATACCAAAACCATTAGACCAATGAGTCCGCTATATATTTATGAAATAGAAATTCTAAGTATGGCACAAATCATACTACATGACTAAAGCATTCAGTTCAAGCTAAACATATAATTTGCAAATAGTCATGAATGTAATAAAATAGTCGAGCATCTCCCCAAAACAGTTATGTAGTGGGGCTCTCCCCATATAAGTTAAAACTTGTGAAGTTATGAGCATGTATCTCCCCAAACAAGTATAAAACAATTAAAAGTGGGGCTATGAAACTCACTTGGTCAATGATGATACGAAGACAAAAGTGAGTACACCGAAATGTAGCGTGAATCTCGAAAATGACCTATTATGAATGATATGATATGTAATGAGTTGCAATGTAATGTTATGCATGCATTACGTATGTTATTTATACCATTTGTGAGTTTTGAAAATATTACTTATCGTCGAAAAATACTCGTTTGACGTCTTGACCAATCAAAAATCACTTTTCAAGTTTTTACGCCAAAATGTCATCCTACAATGGTTTAATAATGATTTGTGGTGAAATTTCACTTTTCGTAGAAAACAATGTCGCCGGAATATTCATGAATTTAACAAAATGGCTTTGGAAAACTAGTCGGAAAACGGTGTACGTCGATCGTTAGAGAACGAACTCGACGGTTTTGGAAAGTTTGTAATGATATCTAAAAGTTTCAGCTTCAGAGTTTTCGTCCAAAAGGTCTCGAACATAAAGATAATAAGGGTTTAAGATGGTGGTTTTGCTAATTGTTGTGCGTAAAAATGAGTTTCGCCAAGTTTAAACATCCGTAATTAATTGATTAAAACTCCGCTATACAAACAAACGGTTGTGTTTTGAAAAATATGCCGTGAATCTTGATTTTATTAGAAGACAATTGTTCCAAAAGTTCCACATCATGGTTAAAAAAAGCCGCTAACATGGTCGTATAAATACCGTAACACTTGTATCGTAAAAATAATATAGTTTTTCTCGAAAAATAATAGTTACGAAATTTTATGAAAACGTGCATATCTTTGTCGTTTCAAACCGTTTTCACGTATAATAAGTCCTTAGCTTCGTATCAAATATACTAATATATTTTTGATAAGTCAAATAATTTGTGAAGCTTAGACTCGTTTTGACTGCAAACAAGATAAATATATGTTGCTGAAATTTCAGAAAACTATATTTTTCACGTCAAACTTGTAAAATCCATAACTTCTTCGTTATAACTCCGTTTTATTCCGTTCAAGCCGCCACGGATTCGTTTTAAAGTATATTTTCTAAATATCAAGGCCAAAATTTCGTACCAACTGTCGGTTTTTCCAGAAAATCGAAACAAGGACAGAACCTATTTTATAGTTATTGAAAATAGTTTTTCTCGACAAAACCTATTCTAATCCCTTCAAATCAACTCCAAAGCTAATCTAATCCTACCATACACCTTCTTAGGGTGTCATGGGTTCCTAGACATCATCAAGACCAAAGTATACTAAGGGAATAATTATAGGATGACCATAATATATATATAACTCTAAAATCATGTAAAATGGTATAAATCACATATGTCTTGCATGTTGCTCCAAAAATGAAAAGAAACATATGAAAATGAAAAGGAAACATGAAAATGATAAAAACATGCTTACAAGTGAATATGATGAGGTGCAAGTAACAAGGTTAAACCTAAACACTCTTGGTTTTTATTTCAAAACCTTATAAAGAGTATTAACTAGATTGTTATTAACACTTGGACTAGAAAAGTTTTTGATCCCTTTTTCTCTTGATGTAGAACCGTTGAAGGAGAAGCAAAAGAGAGAAAGAAAACTTTCTAACACTTGATTCAAATGAAATGAATGGGAAAATAATTGAGGTGAGACTTTAAGTATTGTAAACATTAATAATAATCAAGCAACCATGCATCAATTAATGCAAACCCTATAGAGGGCCGGATTTTAGGGCTTTTTGTCCTCAAAATATTTTTTTATAAACTTGTGTATAATGTATACTTGTAACAATTTTAAGAAAAGTGTAAGTTATGTGTAGTTAAATGTATAAGTAAAGGTAAATGGTAATTTTTGGTACAAGTAAGTTTTTAATAGATCAAAATAGAATGTAATGAGATAATAAAAATTGTAAAAATACATTCCTTGTGAAATTTGAGTGATATAAAAATTATCGAGTAGTTTTTAAGAAATCGACGTAATAATATAACTTTAACGATTTATGTACCAAATAAATTTGAAACACTAGGAAAACTAAAAATATAGTTTTTATAAACTAAATGTAAGTTTAAAAATACATCGGGATCATTTTTGAAAGTAACGGATTAAATATTTAAAATAATAACTCACGCGAGAAAGATTATTTAATATAAAATTACGCTGTTAAAAGTGAGATGAAATGTCATGAATGAATTATCATGATGCAAATGATGTCAATGAAATGTAGACTAATCTTAGTCCATATGAAATGTTCGTGATGTTATGATCATGAATTTGCCGCTAAACCATAAAGGTTACGCGAATTTGGAACACGTAAACCAAGTTTACTATAAATGTTGAAATAGTGAAGCATAAATCGCTTCGAGAAATGATTAAGTACGGTTGTCACATTCGCCCATCCAAAAAGGAATTCAGTCCCTCGAATTCAATCGGTTAGGTCTAACGGGTTTAGGGTTTGATGAGGCGAGCCTTCCCATTCTCGAGCAAAACCCTCAAAAGACTTTTTGGTAACCGATTTTACTTAATCCCACAACTCATCAAACAAGAACTGCCATACGATTAGGCTAAATCGGTTTAGGTAACAACTTGTTTCTAGCTCGATCTTTGCTACTCATCAAACAAGAATCACACGCGGATCAAACCGAAACAAGTGGTTTGAAGAAAATCTTTTGAAAATTTGGCTCGATTACGGAATTGCTTACACATATAAGCCTACTACTCCCTTCATTGCATGATTCTTCCTGAATTAGACACAGGTGATCAGGCTATGTATAATTTAGGAGTAACTATGCAATGCTTGGACTAATCGACTCATATGTTGTTTGGTGTTGAGTCAACTGATGTTAAAATTGTGATGAACATCGAGGAGAGAAGACATGGAGAAGTGTCGTTAAAATGATAGTTAAAGTAAAAAGAATTGAAATCCTCGTAAATGATAACAAATCGGAAAGAAAATAAAGTACGATAGATGAGAATATTTTACAACAAGTGGTTTATCAAACAGAAATACATCTTAGGTTATAAAGATTCAGATACGATGGAAACATAAACTTAGTACGACATAGTACATAAGGAGAAATAGGACTGTTAGTTTCCGAACTTCTTCAGTCTTCCGCGTTGATACCTTGACGAAGCTCCTCCTCCTCCTTCTAACATATATACATTCCCATGAGCACCTTCAACTTGTTGACCTTGGTTTTGAGGACATTGGTTCCGATAGTGTCCTGTGCTCTGAACATGTAACCATGGCCTTGACTCTACAATTCTGGCAAGGTGTCCCGCTTGTTGAACTTGTAGCACCTAGCAGGACAAAGACCCGTGTGATGATACTTACATCGATCACATAGTGGGTAGGTTCCAAAGCATAACCTCTCTTCTATTGGCGCAAAGAACATATACTATTGCAGTTTCTTGCCTCTATTTTGTTTGTTGATGACGGTTAGTGTTGCGGTTTTGGTTGTTGTTGTTATCATCTCCTTGGTCATTTTCCCATTTCCTTTTGTTGTTGTTGATTTGTTATCGCCGTTGTTGTTGTTTTGTTATTGTTGTAGTTGGTGCGGTTGTTGGGGTTGTTGTTGTTTTGGTTGGTGTTGGTGTACTCACCTCTCTTCACTACCGGGCCATGATTTTGAGTCACCCTAATAGCTTCCTCGATTGTTTGTGGATCAAACGAAGTCACATGTCCTTGAATAACTTCGAAGTCCCCATAAAAGCCTCTAGCAATTCTCGTTATCCGTACCATCGACGGGCATAACGCGGCCACCTCGAAATCTCGAATGTATGTGTCAATATCGCACCCAATCGTTACTAGTTCGTTCAGAACTCCGTCTCCAACTTTTCACTTCCGCATTCGAGGACAAAACTTCTTAGTCACCAAACCCTTAAATTCCTCCCAAGTAAGCTTGAAAGCATTCTCCATACCAATCGGTTGAGCATGAATTCAACCCAATAACATGCTCCATCGAGTAATGTACTTGTAGCAAATTTGACCTTACTATCATCCGGCAATTATAATTTAGGAGCCAACTTTTCAAACCATCTGGACTAATCGCCACTAGCCTTCAGCAATGTTTGGTGGACCACTCTTAAAATCAGTATTCATTCACTAATTTGCATATAGGGAAGCCGCTGCCTCAACAAGAGCAGAATGTTAAAATCCGATGATAATGAGGAAAGGATGATGAAATGGGTAATTTGAGGTTCCGATGTTAAAATAACTCAAAGACGGCATCTCGGGTGATGGGTTATGAGGTGTCGTAAGTGCTTCAAGTGTATAATGGTTTAGTGACTTAATGTGTTAGTAACGTGTAACTCGACATGTTAGTGATTGAAACAAAGGAGTGAGACACCGCCCTACTTAAGGGTTTATCTCTGATTCAAGCTAGCATTGATGAGTCAATTGATGTAAAGATTGTGATAGGAATAACAAGGAATTCTCCACATTTATGAGGAAAGATAATGGATGGGTATTTAAGGGCATCCATGTGACAGTCGATATGAAATGAAAGTAAATAACCCAAAAATGTACGATAAACCGCATGTAGAGTGAACATGCACCTATGATGAAATGATGAGATGCTATGATAATGTAGTTATAGTCTAGAGTCAATGATGCAACCTAGTTCTCTATAACCAAGCTCATGCCAATCTCACACCCCCAATTACCTGCTTTGCAATGAATGGAATTCGGGATTGACTGTCATAGCATCACAATCACAGTTATATTGAACGACCTAAAGTGTCGTTTGGAAAATACATCGTTTGATTTAATAAAACAATCAGAGTTTACAAAGATAGGTCCCAATTGAAAAATCATCTTGTGCGGAAATAAGTTGTTACAATTCAAACGATGTTTTAAAGTATGTAAAACCCAAGTGAGACGCGTCGTCACCACGACTCCATGATGTGTCCAAATGCATGCCATGAAGTGTATGCCTTAGATACCCGAGATAAAACATGCTAAAAGTGTCAACACAAAGGTTGAGTGAGTTCATAGAGTTTGAGTTGAAATGTAAAGCCTTTCAAAATCGTTTATGCAGCAAAGGCATTGTAAATCGTTGAAATGTAAAGACTTTCAAAATCGTTTATGTAGCAAAGGAATTGTAAATCCACTCGCCCAAGTCCCCCATACAAAACTTGCAACCGTGTGTTCACAACCCACGCTGAATATGTAGAGTTAATGTTCAAGTGCATGATGTCAAATGAATTCACATAATAGTGCATGGCTCAATGTATCGAAATCGTTTATGCAACAAAGGCATTGTGAATCCACTCAGCCCAAGTCCCCCATACAAAACTTTTTGCAACCTGTGTATTCACAACCCATTGCCAAAATGTATATAGTGTATGTTCAAATCGCTCCAAGACCATTAGTTCATGATATTACCAAGACCATTAGCTCAATGAATATACCAAGACCATTAGCTCAATGAATATACCAAGACCAGTAGCAATGAATATCAACCGTTGACCAATAAATATACCAAGACCATTAGACCAATGAAATACCAAGTCCTAATATAATACCAAGACCGTTAGACCAAGAAATACCAAGACCATTAGACCAAGTATACCAAGTCCGCTAGCAATGATTTATGAAATAGAAACTGCATGGTAATACGTTACGCATGACTAAGACATTAGTTCGGCTAAACATATAATTTGCAAATAGTCAGCTTGAATGTAATAAAATAGTCGAGCATGTATCCCAAAAGTTATGAAAGTAAAAAAGTGGGGCCGAAACTCACGGTAATTCATATAAGTTAAAGTACTTGTGAAAGTATGAAAACAGTGAAGTATCTCCCCAAAAAAGTATAAAACAATAAGTGGGGCTATGAAACTCACTTGGTCAATGATGCGAAGACAAAAGTGAGTACACCGAAATGTAGCGAATTCAAAATGACCTATTATGAATGATATGATATGTAATGAGTTGCAATGTAATGTTATGCATGCATTACGTATGTTATTTATACCATTTGCGAGTTTTGAAAATATTACTTATCGTCGAAAAATACTCGTTTGACGCCTTGACCAATCAAAAATCACTTTTCAAGTTTTACGTCCAAAATGTCATCCTACAATGGTTTAATAATGATTTGTGGTGAAATTTTCACTTTCGTCGCAAAACAATGTCGTCGGAATATTCATGAAATTAACAAAAATGGCTTTGGAAAACTAGTCGTAAAACGGTGTACGCCGATCGTTAGAGAACGAACTCGACGGTTTTGGAAAGTTTGTATCGATATCTAAAAGTTTTCAGTCAGAGTTTTCGTCCAAAAGGTCTCGAACATAAAGATAATAAGGGTTTAAGATGGTGGTTTCGGCTAATTGTTGTGCAGAAAAATGAGTTTCGCCAAGTTTAAGCATCCGTAATTAATTGATTAAACTCCGCTATACAAACAAATTTTGTTGGTCGTTTTGAAAAATATGCTCGATGATCTTGATTTTATTAGAAGACAATTCGTTCCAAAAAGTTCCACATCATGGTTAAAAACAGCCGCTAACATGGTCGTTTCAGCTACCGTAACACTTGTATCGTAAAAAATAATATAGTTTTTCTAAAATAATAGTTACTTCGAAAGTTTATGAAAACGCATATCTTTGTCGTTTCAAATCCGCTTTCTAACGATAATAAGTCCTTAGCTTCGTATCAAAGTATACTAATATATTTTTGACAAGTCGAAATAATTTGTGAAGCTTAGGACTCGCTTTTGACTGCAAACAAGTAAAAAGCTTATATGTTGCTGAAATTTCAGAAAACTATATTTTCGTCGTCAAACTTGTAAAATCCATAACTTCTTCGTTATAACTCCGTTATTCCGTTCGCGACCAATGACGGATTCGCTTTTAAAGTATATTTTCTAAATATCAAGGCCAAAATTTCGTACCAACTGTCGGTTTTTCCAGAAAAATGAAACAAGGACAGTAAAACCTATTTTATACGATTGAAAATAGTTTTTCTCGACAAAACCTATTCTAATCCCTTCAAATCAACTCCAAAGCTAATCTAATCCTACCATACACCTTCTTAGGGTGTCATGGGTTCCTAGACATCATCAAGACCAAAGTATACTAAGGGGATAATTATAGGATGACCATAATATATATATAACTCTAAAATCATGTAAAATGGTATAAATCACATATGTCTTGCATGTTTGCTCCAAAAATGAAAAGATACATATGTAATGAAAAGGAAACATGAAAAATGATAAAAACATGCTTACAAGTGAATATGATGAGGTGCAAGTAACAAGGTTAAACCTAAACACTCTTGGTTTTTATTTCAAAACCTTATAAAGAGTATTAACTAGATTGTTATTAACACTTGGACTAGAAAAGTTTTTGATCCCTTTTTCTCTTGATGTAGAACCGGTTGAAGGAGAAGCAAAAGAGAGAAAGAAAACTTTCTAACACTTGATTCAAATGAAATGAATGGGAAAATAATTGAGGTGAGACTTTAAGTATTGTAAACATTAATAATAATCAAGCAACCATGCATCAATTAATGCAAACCCTATAGAGGGCCGGATTTTAGGGGCTTTTGTCCCTCAAAATATCTTATTTTTTTTTTTTTTTTTATAAACTTGTGTATAATGTATACTTGTAACAATTTTAAGAAAAGTGTAAGTTATGTGTAGTTAAATGTATAAGTAAAGGTAAATGGTAATTTTTGGTACAAGTAAGTTTTTAATAGATCAAAATAGAATGTAATGAGATAATAAAAATTGTAAAAATACATTCCTTGTGAAATTCGAGTGATATAAAAATTATCGAGTAGTTTTTAAGAAATCGTCGTAATAATATAACTTTAACGATTTATGTACCAAATAAATTTGAAACACTAGGAAAACTAAAAATATAGTTTTTATAAACTAAATGTAAGTTTAAAAATACATCGGGATCATTTTTGAAAGTAACGGATTAAATATTTAAAATAATAACTCACGCGATAACGTTTATTAAATATATAAAAATTACGCTAAAGTGCTTAGATGAAATGTCATGAATGAATTATCATGATGCAAATGATGTCAATGAAATGTAGACTAATCTTAGTCCATATGAAATGTTCGGGATGTTATGATCATGAATTCGCCGCTAAACCATAAAGGTTACGCGAATTTGGAACACGTAAACCAAGTTTACTATAAATGTTGAAATAGTGAAGCATAAATCGTTTCGAGAAATGATCTGAAAGTACGGGTTGTCACACAAAATGACAACGGCTAGTTA
>OU343216.1:63952351-64004575 GCA_910596185.1 Chrysanthemum makinoi | reverse complement strand
CCATCTTTTCAGCAACACAGCAACATATGACAATTTGTACATTAATTGAGTTTAAGTTGCATACTATTCTCATCACTTCCAGGTGAATCATTGAAAATTTAATGGATTTAGATCTCTTTACCAAATCCATTAATCTCTGGAGTAGCCAAATGTTTTGGTGTGTAAGACCATGGTACATTGATAACCATATGATTTTTAGCAAATCATCAGCTATCAACAGATTTGATTTGTCTTTACCAAAAGCTGTACCCTTCTGGACTAGTTAGTTCTTCTATCTAATGGTGAACTAATTACCAATAATGGTTTTTCCACTGCCTTTACCACAAGCCATTTTCTTGTGGGCTAGCCAACTCTTCACATAAACTGATATGGTGAGTTGATTACCATTCAACTTATTAGCAAGTTGTCAACTAAAAACGGATTTGAAATATCTTTACCAGAGCTGTTTGCTCATGGATTAGCCAATCCTTTTGTAACCATGGTGAATTGATGACCTATTGATGTTTCCATCTCAAAATCCATTTATTACATTTAACCTTTGTTTCAAAATATTTGTTACTTAACAAAAGGTTTTAAAAAATCACTTTTCTGGTTTAAAAGCTGCAAGCAGTACTTTTATGAAAGTACTGTTTGATCAGCAGTACTTTAAATAAAGTACTGATTTATCAAAAATAATTTATTCAATGAAAGTCATACCAGTTTACTCATTATCTTCAGCAATGATAGTCCAGTTGATAAACAAATTGATGAGCATGCAAGCAGTTTCATTATCCTCTTCTACTTCCAATCCATGCTCTAGCATTCTTCTCATGAGCTCAACTGTGAGAGGATATCGTCTGTTTACAAACATGTGTATCATTGTACCATTTTCCAGCTCTAAAACATGAACTCCAGATTCTTCAAAAAATCTCCAACAAACAATCTCCCAGCTTTCTTGATTCTTCCATATATCATCAGTGCTTTCCTCTTCTGTTTCCCACATGGTTATGAGATCTCCAAGCAAAACTAGACCAATTCCTTCTGATGGATTATCTCCAAAATAAGCTTTTACCACATTATATAAATAGAATAGATCCACTCTATCTATAATATGTAACAAATCCCATAGCCTATTGAAAACTTTAAAGCTTTCATCTTCTTTATGAAAAATCATATAATCTCCATCTTTAGATTTTACAACTTCAAAAGCACTAATATGAGATCTGTTCATCTTCATGTCAGCATCTTCTTTTGAATAATCAAAATCTACCACTCTGAGATAATTTCTTAATGCATCTTTAGTCTCAGATCTTAATTCAACTATTTCTTTCTTTGAGAACTGTCTATCTGTAACTTCAGTTTTCATTTTTCTTTTTAAACTCTTCTTCCTTTCAGCTTCAGTCCAATTAGCTTCTTCTCTAAAATCTTTGATGTCTGCAACACTCTTCTTATAAGCCTCTGTTTCAGCATCGTAGAGTCTTTTCATGTCAACATAATTCAGCTTCTGCAATCCTTTATATCCTCGACCTTTCAAATAAGCCATCATAGCATTCCTGTCCTTAGCTAAATTAGGTCTTCTTGGCATATATCTAACAGGGGTAGGTGACTGTAATGGTTCAGTAGCTTCAGCATTTAATTCATCTTGTAACTTCTTAGCTGCTTCTTCATTAATTGCCTCTTCATTAGTAACTTCAGCTACTACTTCAGCATTAAGTTCTTCTTTTACTTTTCTAGCTGCAGCTTCATTCCTAGCAACTTCAATTGCTCTAAGTTCTGCCAAAGTTAGTTTCTTTTTTTTGGTTTCTACCAGAACACCTTTCCCTTTATCCTTAGGATCAATTGGAGGTTGAGAAGTTCTTTGTTGTTCTTCTTCTTGTACTTCTCGAATAGTAACACCACCTCTAGGTTGTGATAAATCTTCTAAAATTGTAGCAATGAATTCATCATCACTTGCAGAATGAATAGGTTTGAATGTAGCTTCCTCCGATTGTATAACAGTTGTAGAAGGACCAGCTTTCTCTTCAAAATTCAATACTCTTGGAGTTATTACCTCTTGTCTAGAAGTACCTTGCAAAGCAGTACTTTGTTGTTTAGTACCTTGATCATCAGTACCTTGAACTTGAACTTGTTCCTCAGTATCTTGAATGATCTTTTCTTCAGTGTTTTCAGGTTCTTTCTTCTTCTCAACATATTCTTTCAAATTTTCTTCTTCTAAATTCCTCCCCAATTGGACAGAAGATTGTTGATGAACCTTTTGGCGTTTGTGTTTCCTAGACTGCCTTTGCTCCTTCTTCTTTGATTTGACCCAGATACGAAATTCTTGAACTAATGGCCACACAAAAGTTTTTAGCCTTCTAAACTTCAGTTTTAATTTATTTATCTGTTTGGCTTGAGCCTCAGTAGTCTTTTTCAACTTAACCAACTCCCTTGTCAAAACATAATTATCCAATGTGATCTTGTCAGGAGGTATGGTATGTGAATCCTATCCTTTAATAGGTGAATGTTCCTCTGATTTAGAAGCAGGAACAGACCCTTGTGGAGATGGAGAAGGTGAAACTGCAACATCGTCTTGAAGTTCAGTACTTGGAGAAGCAGTACCTTGTGGAGATGCAGTACCTTCTTGTGATGCAGCTTGTGGAGAAGCAGTACTTGCAGATGCAGTACTTGCAGGCGCAGTACTTTCAGATGCAGTACCTTCAGTAGCTTCATCAGCTTCAATATCAGCTCTAACAGCCTGGACAGCTTCCATCATAGAGGTAGTTAAGGGAGTATCCCTTCCAGTGAATTTATCACTCTTTCTAGCCATAAAGGTGAAAAGTTTCGGTTGTTGAACAATAACAGGCAACAAATCTGTAGGTTTTGGTACATCAGCAAGTTGCTTGTTTAAGAAAACCTGTATAAACCTTGGGTACATTAGCCAAGTAGATCCATGTGAGATATGTGAGAGCATTCCATCCAGTATTAGCCTTGAGAAGTTAAAAACCCGATCTGTAGCTAACCCAACTATAGCAGATGCTATATTTGACCCAAACTGCTCCCAAGAGTTACTCTTAGCACTTATGCAATGGAGCAACACATGAACCAAAAATTTCCAATGAGGACTAAATAGTTGTTTTTTAAACGTTTGTTCAGTCAAAGATCCTTCATAACCAATATGTCGAAAAGTATCCCATATCAACTGCTTATGGAAAAGATAGAGATGGTGAGAGAAATATGGAAAAGATTCTAAGTATCAATATAGAGGGAAAATCGGAAAGTAGGTATTTATAGGTGAGATTTGAAAAATCACAGCCCAAAATAACAAAGTTACCGTTTTAGCATTAATTACCCTCAATATAACCGTTGGAACAGTACTTTGAATAAGACAAACAGTACTTTCCACGTAAGCAGTACTTTCCCAAGCAGTACTTTCCAAGCAGTACTTTCAGGAAAAACAGTACTTTTCCAAATTCTTCTGTATAAACTAAGTATACATAAATATCCTTCCCTCAAGCAATACACAGGACTATACTAACACGAAATAGTCCTCCCCTTAAATGTAGCTCAGTAGTTAATCATGCCAATGCTCACCACCAAGTGATTGAATCTTGAAACATCAAAGCCTTTGGTGAGCAAGTCAGCTACATTATCATCTGTGTGAACCTTAACCACATTAATGAGCCTGTGCTCATAGCAATCTCTAATAAAGTGATGCCTAATCTGTATATGCTTGGTCTTGGAATGATAAACTGGATTCTTCACAATAAAAATGGTACTCTCATTATCAATGTTGATAGGAGTATCCTTGAAATTGAATCCATAGTCCAAGAGTTGATTTTGCATCCACAAAACTTGTCCACAACAGCTTGCAGCAGCTACATATTCAGCTTCAGTAGAGGATGTTGCTGCCATTGTTTGTTTCTTGCATTGCCAGGAGACTAATCTTCTTCCAAGATATTGGCATCCTCCAGTGGTTGATCTTCTATCATAGTTATCACCTGCATAATCACTATCTGAAAAAGCTTCTAAGTGAAAAGGTGACTCTTTTGGATACCAGTTTGTTGATATTCTTGAAATTAACATGGCCCAATCTTCTATGCCATTGATGTGCCTCTTCAGATGTTGCTTTAGCCACCAAACATGTGGCTCTTCCATAAGAATGTAGACTCTTCATGTCTAAACTATACACATAATTTGTCCTTGGCACTCTAAGAACTACTAATTCATCATCAACAGGCTTAAAGTCAGAGGAAAGGATGAGACATTCTGTGTCAGTGAATAACACAGGATGCTTTTTATCACAGATTTGAGAGACTGATAACAAGTTGAACTTAAGCTCCTTCACATATCTAACATTCTTAAAATCTATAAGCCCTGCTTGATAGTTCCTTTGCCGTAATCTTTCCTCCATTGGGATCATTCCCAAATGCAACTCTTCCTCCACTAATCTTCCTAAAATCAGACAGGATCTCTTTGTCTCCTGTCATACTTCCAGAGCAACCACTATCCACAATAAGATGATCTTTAAGCTCCTCTTCTGGGTTGCCCTGCAAACAAAGAAAAGAGTTAGTGATTTTTAGGAACCCAAGCCATTACTGACTTGTGTTCCCCTTGTGGAGTTACAAACTCAAATTCTTTGAGTATGTAATTTCCACTATCTTTTAAATGATGATCCAGAATTATCTTTTGATCTTTAGCATGTGGTTTTTCAACACTTTCTGGTTTTTCAACAAAAATCTCTTTTACAATTCTCTCCTCTTTTTCTTGTATCACAAACACATCTGATTCACTTTTTGTTGAAAGTACTGTTTGTCCCTCTGCAGTACTTTCCCTCTTAACCCATTCTAGTTTAACACGTGGTTCCTGTGATCTAGATCCCCTATGTGAATTATAATACCTTCTAGGTTTATAGTGAGATCTCCTAGGACTCCTATTCCAAATAGTGTGATCAGTACCTTGTTTTAGCTGAGCAGTACTTTGAGAAAGTACTGGTCCAGAATTAACAGTACTTTGGAAAGTACTGTGAGATATTGAAGGTTTTGAAAAAGGTCTTCTCTGGTGTGGGTATCTATGATTTGGTGAGAAATTTCTATGATTGACCCTATTTGAATTATTCCAGACTGGTTTGTGCTCTCTAGGTTTCTGGTTGGCAGACCTGTTCTTTGGAAATTTTCTAAGGTATTCTGAGTGATGTTCACAATCCTTAATTAGATGAGTAGGACTAAAACACACAAAACACAGTTTTTGACCCATACTTCCAAAGTGACATCTTCTATGTCTATGCCAAAAATTATTTTGCCTTCTTGGTGAATGATTAAACCTGTTTTGACCAAAGTTATCCCAAAAAGGTTTAGCAGTACTGTTTTGAAAAGGTTTTACAGAAGGTACTTCTTGTGGAGCAGTACTTTGATTTGAAGGTACTGCTTGATTTTGAACATTGTTTTCAACAGCTTCTTTGGGTTTTTCAGACCTAGATTGAGCTACAAGCTTTTTCCTAAACTGAAGACTGTCTACTCCAAAACGAGAAACATCAGGCCTAAGGGGTTGATGAATGCCAGTGGGATGAGGAACAGCATGATAATAATTAGCTTTCTTATATTCAGGAGGTGAGTCACTTATTGAACCCTCATTACTAGATGTATCTACATAATTAATGAGTTCTTCATCACTAGTGAGTATATCCTCAAAATCACCTTCACCCTGATCACTAGATTGGTTTTCTTCTAGTTTACTAAAATCCATTCCAAAACCTAATCCAGTTTTAAGGTAGGCTCTTTGCTGTTTTTGAACATAAGAAACATGTGACAGACCAGACTCTCCCCAAGCAGCAAATTTAGCTAACAAATCATCTCTCTCCTTAGTTAATTTCTCAATTTCAGCAATTTTACAGTTTAATTTCCATTCACTAAGTTTTAATTGGTAATCCTGTTCATATTTTTCAGCCCAAGCTACTTCATTAGTTTCATGTGCTAAAATTTTAGCTTCCATAGATTCTAAGGTTATTTGATAACCAGCTACCTCAGACCTAGCCCTAACACAATTATCTCTTTCATAAACATAAGCATTGAGTACTTTTTGATAAAAATCATGACACTTAGAACATACCTCTGTGATAGGAGTTGATGCAGCTTCAGTGGACATCTTGAATGTTGTTGTAGTAGGGTTTCTTCCTAGTCAGAGTTTCCATACAAGCTCTGATACCACTTGTTGGATCGATATACTTTAATCAAACTAACTTAACTAGCTTGTTAAGGTTTAACAACCTCGGAAAAATCCTAAGTTATTAACAAAGAAATACTGAGCAATCTTTATCAAGTACGCGGAATTTACTTAACAAAGCTAAGAAGAATTACTTTTATTATAAACTCTAAATCTGCTTATTATGCAGATATACTAATACAACTCTAAGATTATCGAACTTCTCTAAAATCTTTAAATAACTTGTGAATTCGTAAACTCTAAAACTCTTAAGCAATCGTACCTCTAATACCAATCTAGGAGTCCTTTTATAGGCTCAAGGATATCCTAGTCGGTTTACAATTGATAACCTTGTACGACAAGTAATCTAAACATAGAATACAATACTTTCCATAAACAAATATAATAGTTCTTTTGTTCTTGCAGTACTTTGACTTCTAGGTGCAGTACTTTGACTTTGTCTTTAGCAGTACTTTGACTCTTTGACTGTTTCCAGTACTTTGCAGCTTATAGTACTTTCATATCTTGAGTACTTTCATGTCTTCAGCACTTTCATATCCCAACAAAGAAATATGGCAAAATTGGATAAATGATACTAAATATGCATACTGCATATACATAACTTGCATTAACAGTTGATCAAAGTGTTTACATATGGCAAATTTACAAAATAGCCTCACAAGTGGCTTACCATACAAAATTAGTGGTAGTTATACTGCATATCAAGTCAAGTTATACTGCATATCAGCAAGTTACCAAATATCCTAAAGTGGTTACATATCAAGTCATATGGCAGATATACAAAATAGCCTCACAAGTGGCTAGCCATATTTAGTCAAACTTTTTGTGAGTCTACTCTAATGAAATTGAATCATCTAGAGATAACCCTGGTCCAGGTGATGGTGGCTTGTGGAACTTTAGATGCTTGATCCTCTCAGATTCCGTCCTTATGAACACTGGTAGGGATTGAACTTCTTCTTCCATGACTTGTTGTTCCTGAACTTCACTTGTTTCTATTGCTGCACTGCTTGATGCCTTTTTCCTTTCTTTAGCTTGCTACAATTTGTATTGTGCAAGTCTTCTCACAAGTGGTTCCTGCATAGGCTCTTGTTCAACAATTGGTTCCTTTTCTGGTGCTTCAGCATGGATTCTACAATCTTTAGGTGTGATTCCAATGGGCCAAGCTGGAACAGGTAATCCCTGAATGTTCTGAAAATGTTAAAGACACAAATGTAACTAATGTAATAATCTTAATTTTATAAAACAAAAAACAAAAGAATTACTTACCCCTAACATGGCTTCTCCATCCACTAGATCCCAAGAAACTCCATAACCTAAAGGCTTCATTCCACCAGCATACCTAAATGATCTTGAACCATCTCCTTTTCCTCTGCACCTAACAATCTTTCCATTGATGGTCCTAAGCCTAGTGCTACTACTACCACCAGCTTCATCACTTGCATTTCCACCTCTAACTTGCACTGAACCACCACCTCTGATTCTCACACCACCACCTCTGATTCTCACACCCCCTCTCTGATTCACTCTTACTTGCCTTGGCTGCTTTCCAAAACAGGTTTCTAAATAGAACACCTGTGAACTTTTTCCTAAAGTTAGCATATATGTGCCTTGCACATTGCCTATGCTCAGCTAAAGGCATCACTTCCTTTGCAGCCTCAATAATTCCCTGAAAACCAAAAAAAGTTAAATATACTTGAAAGAATATAAAATACAAATCATGCAATGTTATAGTGAATGTACCTTGTGTTGATCTGATATGATTGTCAATCCTTCACCAGCTTCCATTCCTAAGTCCTCAACTAGACACTTCATAAACCAACTCCAATTCTCCTTGTTTTCTATACTGACCACAGCCCAGGCTATTGGATATATCTGATTATTTCCATCTCTACCAACAGCTGATAACAACTCACCTTTGCATATTGTTTTTAGAAAACATCCATCTAGCCCAATTACTCTCCTACATGCTGATAACCAACCTTCTTTCAGAGCCTTAAAACATACATAGAAACAACTAAAATAGTTCTTCCCATCAGGCATTGTGGTGACACCAAGCTTACAAGTAGATCCCTCATTTGAACTAAGTACCTCAGCTGCATAAGATCATAACATCCCATAGTGATCTTCTAAACATGTCTCATATTGCTTTAAAGCTTTGATTTTTCCCCTTCTAGCTTGACTTATACTAACTTTGCATTTATAATTTTTAAGTACTAAAGCCACAATGTCCCTAACTTTTATACCAGGATTAATCAAAATCTTTTTTGCATAATTTCTTGCAATCCAGTTACTTGTTATCAGTGTACCATACTCATAAGACCTAGAATACACATGTTTATCAGTGAGTGTTTTGATTTGAAAAGACTTTTCTTTTTGCATCCAAGATGCCCACAACCTGAATGGACATTTCTTTTCTTTATCATCTCTGCAACATTTAGCCATGTGTCTCTTAGGGTTGTTAACCTCATAGTATAACTTGTACCCATTTGCTAATGCATAGAAAGCAAGCATTCTCTTTAGTTGTTCAGGATCATGGACAGGCCAGTGATCACCTAACTGTGGTCTCATGGACTTCCATTTGATATCAGGATCATGGACAGGCCAGTGATCACCTAACTTATCTTCATCATCTTCAGGGTCAACATGCACTAATTCTTTTTCAGCAAAGTCATCTCTAGGCAACCTATTGAAAACACTTGTCAAAAAATTCTCATCAAACATCTTAGAGGCTTTTTTCTTAGGTGCAGTGTCTCTTTTATTAGTCCTAGTAGCTAAGACTTCTTCCTCACCTTCAGAAAAATGGTCAATAGATGCAGTATCACTTTCAGTCTCACTACAATAATCATACACGTTATAATCATCATCCTCTAAATCACTACCACTATCAGTCAAAGGCTCATCATTTCCTCCTACATTGTGCTCACTAGTTGTGGCATTCAGTTCAAACTCCTCATGTGAGGCATATATGTGCAACACATTGTCATTCTTAACACCACATTGGACACATTCATCAAAGTGACTATCAGATTTTATGGCTTTCAATCCTAACTGAAACTCTAAGCCAGGCACCAAATAAAATAGAGACTTCACAAGACTAGTAAATTCAGTTTGCAAAAGTTTTATAAAACGAGGTAAACCTAATGAAACAAGATCAACATTAGTTATTTCAGAAAGCATTTCATAGTCATATGAGAGAGGATTTCTTACAAACACCCCACCCCGATGATACTTTATCAAAAAAGATGAAGCTGGAGATTCTAGAGTGTTAGGATTTGGAAAATCCGGTAGTTAAAGTGTCGGTCACCTCAAGTATATGTAATCGTTAGAAAGCTCGTGGTCGTAGTTATTTGATGTTAAGTAGTATTTAGTTTTGTAACACCGTGGAGGACGGACGGGTCTTTACCGACTGTATGCCTGATCCACAGCCCGTCAGGTGGCGTTTTATTGTAAGACTATAAATACTCTCTACCTCGGGAGGTAGAGAGTTGGAGCTCATAATAAGATTTTTCTTTCTCTCACTAAAGTTCCCAAACCTCTAACTTTCTCTCTCTAAACTCATACGCCTACTTTGTTATTGATATGATGTGTATGTGAAATCCAATATGTTACCAATGGTATCAAGAGCCATGGTTAGATCATCTCTTACATATCTTTGGATTTCTAGTGGTTTTTAGGTGGTTTTTGAGTTTGAGAAAGTTTAGTGGTTTTTGCATCATTTGGTGCATTTCTAGTGTTAAAGTTTCGATTTTGATTGTACTTTTGTGTTTAGGATCATCACAAATGTTTAGGTTTTGATTTGGAAGGCTTGAATTATCGTCGTTGGGTTGTTTTTGGATTGAAAAGTGTGTTTTTAAAGTTTTTTCTAGCTAGCGACTTGAGCTACGGACTTCTTTTCTTGGTAGCGACTTGGTTTGTAAAACGGTAGCGAGTTGCAGTGTGTTTTGGTAGCGACTTGGTGCTTAGCGACTTGTCTATTGAGACAAGCCGACAAACAGTACACTTAGTGGATTCTCCACTACGGGTAGCGACTTGGTAACGGTAGCGACTTGCTTTCAATTTTCTTAGCGATTTGTTCTTTAAGTTTCTTAGCGACTTGGTGCTAGCGAGTTGGACCTTAGCGAGTTGCTATTTAGCGACTTGACATTTTAGCGACTTGGTGCATAGCGACTTGCTGTCAAAATTTGTAGCGACTTGGGTACTTAGCGACTTGTTTTGTTATTACTTAGCAACTTAGTACTTAGCGACTCGGTTCAAGGATTATTAGCGACTTGGTTGACTTTTGTGTGTAATACGGTTTTCTCTTGATTTAGTAAAATCCCGTGAAAGAATCTATTTCCCGGTTTAATCATTGAGTTATAAAATCCCGTGTAATCTGTTAACATGTCTACCGACGGACCTACAATCATCTCCACTGTTGTCGAGGATGTTCAAGCAGCTGGTTCAGATACTCGTCCACCTATGCTTGACAGAACTGACTATGACTCTTGGGCTCAAAGAATCAGATTGTACTGTCTTGAAAGGAAAATGGGGTCAACATTCTCAAATCAATTGATGAAGGACCTTATCAGATTGAGACTACAAGAGACTTAATTGACACAGCTGTAGATGGAACAATGATCTATGGGATAGATAGACCAAAGACATATGATGAGCTCAATGATAAGGAGAAAAAGAGATTCGATGCGATATCGTGGCTTCTAACATCATACTTCAAGGTCTTCCAAAAGATATCTACAAGCTTATCAATCACAACACCGAAGCCAAGGCAGTGTGGGATAATGTCAAGATGCTTCTTTCTGGTTCTAAATTAACTATGGAAGACAGAGAATCACAACACTATGATGAATTTGAGCACTTCAAGATGAAACCAGATGAGAGTGTCTATGAGTATTACGTGAGATTCCACAAGCTTGTTAATGACATGAGGAACATCAGAATGACTATGCCAAACATTCAAATGAACTCAAAGTTTGTGAACAACATGAATCCCGAATGGCACAAGTTTGTCACCGCTGTGAAGCTAACCAAAGGATTAAAGAATACAAACTATGAGCAACTCTATGCCTTCCTTCTTCAGAATGAGAGACATGCTATGTTTGAAAAAAGGATTCTTGATCGGTTCAAAACCAACCAGGGAGAGACAAGCTCATCAAATGATTCAACTGCTTCTACTCAAACATTGGAATTACCACCAAAGCATCTCAAGTTATACCCATGGGTAATGGTAATCACAAACTCATTCCCGATCCTATGTTCAAACAAGCCGATGCTGATGCACACGTGGGAAACTTCATTAATCAACTGGCTCTCCTGATCAGTCAAAACATGAACTCTCTTCCACACACCAACAACAATCTCAGAACCGCATCCAATCCACACAATCAAGCCACTGTCAGAGATGGGAAAGTTATGGTGCAGCCAGTTCAAGAAAGACATTATGAACATGGAAGAGGTGGAGTCGGTAGAGGATATGTGGCAAATCGAATAGGGAAGGAATGGAAATCAGGGACAAGCAAAACCGATCAAGTGCTACAACTGTGGAGGTGAGGGACACATTGCAAGGAATTGCACATCGCCAAAACGCCTCGAATGCGCAGAGAGTACTTCAGGATAAGATGTTGCTTGTTCAAGCCCATGATAATGGTGTAGCTTTGGATGAAGAAGAGTTGTTATTTCTTGCTGAGGAAATGCCAAGACGTATGATGCAGATGTGGATGAGCAGCCAATTCAGGAGATAGGCAACAATCATCAGAATGCCTTTCAAGTAGCTGATTGTGATGCATATGACTCTGACGTTGATGATGAACCTACTGCACAAACAATTTTAATGGCTAGCATTTCTCCAATGGTCCCTCCTAAAGTCTCTTCATCCCCACAAGCTGGTCCATCCAAAGACAAAATAATTTCTGAGGTACTAAAACTATACGATGAAGTTGATGAGCAAAAGATACATGACGAAGTACAATCAACTGTAATTACTGAGTCAGATATTGAAAATATGGGTAATATTAATGTTATCCCATATGATCAATATGTGAAACAAAGTGAAAGTGAGATTGTACCATGTGATGTATCTTGTGCAGTCAATGATGACTATGTTTTTGATGAATACACTGCATGTGCCCCTGATGAGTCTGTTATCTCTGAACTTAATGCCTATAAAGAACGTGTTGATATCTATGAACAACGAGCTAAGTTTGAATTAACTACTCGTGAGCAGGAGTTAGATAACCAAATGCGTACAATTATTAGAAAAAGTAATTTTAGAGAAGAAGTGTTAAAACAAGAGTTAAACTCCTTACAAGAAAAGCTTTCTAAAACTGCTAAGCAAAAACAAGAACTTCAAGAAAATGTTAAAGTGCTTAAGCAGGAGTTTCATGCTAAGGAATCAAAACTTTTGAATGATTTTTCCAATCTAAAAACTTTGAAGAACAAGCTTGAAAATAAGTTGTACGTACAAGGGAATACCATTCAGACTGCTCACATGGTCACTAAGCATAGAGTTTTAAGCGATAAGCATAGTATTCCCATTATAGAATAACCCAACCCTGAGTACGGTAAGATAGCAAAGGCGGCTCAAAATGTAATCTATGATGGCAATGAGATTCTTAAACCTAGACAGAAACCTAGTTGCATTGAGTGCACTAAGGAAGATAGAAAATTAGATGATGCATCTAGGGAGAAAATGAATAAGAAGCTAGAAGATCCTAAATGTAAAAAGAATAACATAACGATCAAACCCCATGATTACAAGAAGGAAAACTGGATTTCCTTAAACAAGTTTAAGCCTCAAACATTGTTAACACCTAACAAGTGTTCGAAAAAGGACTTAGATAAGTAAAAAGCAGAGAATCTTGTTGTTACAAACCCTCCCCTTAGGAAAATGCTGCAGCGATGGTATCCTCCAAATACACCAATGCATTTAGTTCCTAGGACTATTGCCACTAAGAGCAAGACCTTAATTAGTCAATATGTTATTTTTCAACTATTTGTCGATTTTGAGAAAACTTGTAAGAAAAGGATCACACCCACTGGGATAACTGAAGGGGAAAGGGGTTTTGAGCAAACAAAAGAATGTTATTTAACTGAGGTCATGCCTTTCTTTAAACAACTAAAAGATAATTTTGAGAGTCTTAAAAAGGGTATTGATTCTGACATTAAAGGAATGGTAAAGGAATTTGATGCAATGATAGTTGAGGTTAGTGACTATGAGCGAGCATTAAAATATAATGAGATTGAGAGGAAGAACTTGCACACCTTGAATGAGAATCTTATTTCTGAATGTATTGCTCAAGATGTGTTTTATACTGCTACGAATTGCTCCATTAATGCTTCTCAATTTCATGAGTTATATGTTGCTTTGAAAGTCTCCCATGATCGTGTCATTGAGCTTGAAATCAAAAACGCTAAACTAAGTGAGAAAATTGAACAGGATGATCATGATAATCTGGTAAAACATTTTTCTAAACTAGAAGTTGAACATTTTGAGTTACAACTAAAATATCAACATCTCAAAGAAAATGTTAAAACCTCAAACATCAAAATATCCTCAGATGTTCCGAGTTTGATGCGTTTTGAAATTAGCAAACGTGATGAACAGATTCGAGCTCATTGTAACACGATCAGAAAGTTGAAAGCACAAATTTCTCAATTAAAGGGTGAAATGAACAATGTGACTGGCTCCCAAATGCCTCCTCCTTTAGATTCTCGGAATTCTCAAAATTTTCATCTTCAAAACTTGGTTAATGCTTTACAAAAGGAAAATGAGAGTTTTATAGAAGAAAATGAAAAGGTTAAACGTCATTTCAATGAGTTATTTGAGTCAATAAAAGTCACTCGTAATAAAAATAATGAACAAATAACTTCGTTTCAAAAGGAAATTGAAAATCAAGAGTCGAAAAGGTAAAATGCCAATGACCAATGGGGAGAATGGTGCATCAAAGGTGCATGGTTGTAATAAATATGCTTTGTCTGTGAAATATGTTCCTCCTCATCTTAGGAATAACAAACTTGCCATTCAAACATATTTCTCATACCTTAAGGATAGTCTAGAATGTCTTCGTGAGATTGTAGAAGAGGATAAGATAGAGAAACCACTTGACAATGCAATTGGCCATGCATGCTTATATGCCAAATGATCTCAAGAACTTCTAGAATGCTTAATTACAATATGCCCTAAATCCCTAGGTGAGCAAGTCAATCCCTTGATACCCTGTTCTATGCCTAATGCCAAGTATGCAAGTCATTCAATGCCCAATGCTATGAATGTGAACTTTAGTAGGCCTTCAAATAGTTCAAATCCCAGCACCTCTAGTGTTAAGAAAGTGAACCTCAGTGTGCCTTCGAATAGCTCACATCCCAGCACATCAAAACAGGAAAGGCATAAAGTAGCAAAACCAACTAATGTTCCCGTTCCTTCTACAGGAGTAATCAGTGACATTAAAGCGAGCAGGTCAAAGTCTCAAGGCAATACAAAGAATGATAGAACCTCGCAAGCTAAAATGTGCATTGGAAGAAAGTAGAAGATCACCGTAGGGAGAATTTGAATAAAATGAATCGTGTTGATTCTAGTGTTAGCTCTAAGCATACTGTAATTAATGCGAATTCTACTATTGGCAAAATATGTAATGATGATTGCGTGGTTTCTGTTACTAATATTGAATGTGGTATGAATGATTTGTCTAAAGTCAAGTCAAATGCCCAGTTAAAACTGTCAATGTTAAAAATCAAGCTAAGAAGGCTAAAAGGCAAAAGCGAAAGAAAGTTAGAAAACAGTGGAAACCCACAGGAAGAACATTTTGTAAGATAGGTTATCAATGGATACCTTTTGGACAAAAGGTTAATCAGGCAATGCCCACTAGAAAATGGATGCCTACTGGTAGAATTATTCCCTTAAGAAGTGAACATACTTTGAATAGGTCAAATACGGATACTAGCACTGCATCTATTTCTGATGTTTCCATTGCTTCTATTGCTAATATGGGTGTTTCTATTTCTGATGTGGGAGTTCCAATCACTGTTATTAACCAAATGGAACCCAATCTTGCATGGGGATCCCAATTATCCAGTTATCCATTCTTGTTTGTGTTCAACTACATATCGTTCAAATCGTTCTCAGGGTACCGGACTCAGTCGTTCCAAGCATATGATGGAGACCGGTCGCGGCTCATGAACTTCGTGAGTAAATTCATCGGGACTGTTAGATTCGGAACGACCATTTTGGAGCAATTATGGGTTATGGTGATTATGTAGTTGGAAAAAGTGTAATCTCCATGGTATATTATGTGGAAGGTCTTGGTCATAATTTGTTCTCTGTTGGTCAATTCTGTGATTCCGATCTAGAGGTGGCCTTTAGAAAACATACTTGCTTCGTAAGAGAACTTGATGGTGTGGAATTATTAAGAGGTACTCGTGGTTCTAATCTATACACCATCTCTATCAAAGACATGATGAAGTCTTCTCCAATCATTGCCAAAGGCTTCTAAAACAAAGTCATGGTTATGGCATCGTCGTCTCAATCACTTGAACTTCGGCACCATTAATAACCTTTCCAGAAAGGATCTTGTCAGAGGCTTGCCCAGATTAAAATATGAAAAAGATCATCTTTGTTCAGCTTGCCAATTGGGTAAAAGCACGAAATATGCCCACAAACCAAAACCCACAAATTCAGTAATGGAAGTTCTTCATACCCTTCATATGGATCTCTGCGGACCAATGAGAGTGCAAACGATAAACGGAAAGAAATATATTCTAGTAGTTGTTGATGACTAGTCTCGATTTACTTGGGTAAAGTTTTTAAGGACAAAGGATGAAACTCCTGATGTCATCATCAAACTAATCAAAAACTTCAGTTCGACTCAACAATACTTGTTAGAATTGTTCGAATGGACAATGGCACAGAGTTTGTCAACAAAGACTTAATTCAGCTTTTATGAAAGTGTTGGAATCACCATCAAAGAAGCGCTCCACGAACTCCTTAACGTAATCGGTGTAGTTGAAAGACGAAATCGAACTCTTATGGAAGCCGCAAGAACAATGCTAATTTATTTAAAGGTTCCAATGTTTCTATGGGCTGAAGCCATTGCCACTGCTTGCTACACCCAAAATCGTTCCCTTATACATACCTCTAATGGAAAAACTCCATATGAACTTGTTCATAAACGAAAACCTGATCTCACCTACCTTCGTGTGTTTGATATCTTGCACATAGACAAACTGCAAACATGATATCAGGCCTAGATGCAGTAAGATACATAAGAGAGCCAATCATTGATCTATAAAGCTTGACTTCAACAGGGTGTCCATCTTCATCTTTACCCAATGAATTGATAGATTTAATAGGTGTAGTAACAGCCTTCATATCATCAAAATTGAATTTCTTAAGTATGTCAGGAACATACTTGTCTTGACTGATAAAAATACCTTCCTTTGACTGCTTAACCTGAAGTCCTAAAAGAAAGTCAACTCTCCCATTGAACTCATTTGAAATTTTTCTGCATCAGCTGCTCAAACTCCTTAACCATGGACTGCTTGGTAGCCCCAAAGATGATATCATCAACATAAACTTGAACTAACATGATATCTTTCTTGTCTCTCTTGATAAACAAAGTCTTGTCAATAGCTCCCCTTCTATATCCATGTTGCAATAAGAAAGTGGAGAGTCTCTCATACCAAGCTCTAGGTTCTTGATGAAGGCCATAAAGAGCCTTAACAACCTTGTAGACTTTGTTTGGGTGTTTAGGATCTTCAAAACCAGGAGGTTGTTTGACATAAACTTCCTCTGTAATCGTGCCATATAAAAAGGCACTTTTAACATCCATCTGGTAAACTTGAAAGCCCATATAAGAAGCAAAGGCAAGAAATATTCTAATAGCTTCTATTCTTGCTACAGGAGCAAATACCTCATCATAATCTACCCCTTCCTCCTGTCTATACCCCTGAGCAACTAACCTTGCCTTGTTTTTGATAACATTGCCTCTTTCATATCTTTTAACTCTAAAACCCACTCGTTCCAATAACTCTCTTCCCATCTCGAAGATCACATAAAACCCAAACTTCTTGAAGTTTAAATTGAAGAAGTTCTTCCTGCATAGCTTCAACCCAGCTTTCTTTAGTCAAAGCTTGAGCAATATTCTTGGGTTCCTCTTGAGAGATGAAACAAGTAAATAAACAGGTTTGATGGTCCTTATGATTCAGTCTGTTTTGTTTATACACAAAGCTAAGTAAAGCATTGTGAGGTTTTGTGAAACCCTTTGCTTTGTGTCTAGTCAAGACTCGTAAGTAGAAGGACCAATGATTTGATCAGAAGGATGATCCTTATGAGTTCTTAAGTTTAGAGACTGTGGAACTTCATAATTATCATCTAAATTAGTAACATCAGCACCTTCATTGGAATTTGGGAAAATACCTTCATCTTCAAATTCATCATCAGTATCTTCTAATCCAGGCATGGTATGATCATTTAGATCATCTAAAGTATCTGTCAACTGCAGCAGTACTTTGTTCAAAAGTACTGTCCAAAGTACTGTAAGAGAATTCTGCAGTCTTGTTCTTCTTCCTTGTCTCTTCATAAGCTCTCCTTTGTTCATCAGAGTAAGAATGTGCTAAAACATCTTGAAGAAGCATCTGATTAAGTTCCTCTTGAATAGATTGATCCTCAGCAGATAACGAGGATTGTGATGCATCAAGACTTTGTTTTGAAGAAAAGACTTTGCTTAGGAACAGCATTTTGGTTTGAACTTACAAAATCTTTAGCAGAAGACATCAGGTCTAATATGAACATCATGAACAACATATTGGATATCTTCTTCATTGTGCATAGGTTGATTTGCTTCTCTCACATAAACATAATTCATTGAAGGAGATAAAATCTCAAGATCAAACATCCAATCAGGACCTTTACCTTTCTCATTGTCTTGATCTTCTAAAAACTCAACATGAAGACAATCTTGAACCTTCTTAGTAACTTTGTTGTATACTCTAAAGCCTTTACTGTTAGTGCAATAACCCAATAAGTATCCTTCTTCTGACTTGCCATCAAACTTTCCCAGATTATCAATAGTGTTTAAAATAGTAAGAGGGCAACCAAAAGGTTTCATAAAACTAATGTTGGGTTTAGTGCCCATCAGCAATTCATAGGGTGTCTTCATCTCGTGGTTTAGTGATCGAGACTCGTTAAGTACATAACAAGCGCACTTACATTCTAATGAATAGGTAGATGAGAATCGCTAACATTGTTCTTGCCGCTTCAATCAAAGTCCTATTCTTCCTTTCTGCAACACCATTCTGTTGTGGTGTTCTTGCAATACTAAACTCCCTTTTTATACCTTTGTTTGCACAAAATTCATCCATAAGTTTGTTCTTGAATTCAGACCCATTGTCACATCTAATACCTCTAACCTTGAGTCTCAATTGGTTTTCAAGAGCAATAATCATAGCATCAAAAGTATCATCTTTAAAACCCAAAAAGAAAACCCAACTAATCTACTACAATCATCAAGAACAACCAAACAATACTTTTTCTTATTTAAACTTGCCACAGAGAAAGGTCCAAATAAATCCATATGTAATGTACTCCAATGGTTCTCTAATAGTTCTTTCCTCAAGCTTTTGGGAAGCTTTGTGTTGTTTACCCTTCTTGCATGCTAAACAGGATTGATCATTCTTGTAAGTCTTTGAAGGTAGACCTCTAACTAAATTGCCTTTGACCAGTTTGTTGATATTCTTGAAATTAACATGGCCCAATCTTCTATGCCATTGATGTGCCTCTTCAGATGTTGCTTTAGCCACCAAACATGTTGCTGTACCATATGAATGTAGACTCTTCATGTTTAAACTATACACATCATTTGTCCTTGGTACTCTAAGTACTACCAAGTTTTCATCAACAGGTTTAAAGTCAGAGGAAAGAATGAGACATTCTGTGTCAGTGAATAACACAGGATGCTTTTATCACAAATTTGAGAGACTGACAACAAGTTGAACTTAAGCTCCTTCACATATCTGACATTCTCAAAATCAATTCTTCCAAATTTTAATTGTTCCTTTCCCAGTAATCCTTCCTCCATTGGGATCATTCCCAAATGCAACTTTTCCTCCACTAATCTTCCTAAAATCAGACAGATCTCTTTGTCTCCTGTCATACTTCCAGAGCAACCACTATCCACAATAAGATGATCGTTAAGCTCCTCTTCCGTTGCTCAAGACACAAAGAAAAGAGTTAGAACTTTAGGAACCCAAGCCATTACGACTTGTGTTCCCTTGTGGAGTTACAAACTCAAATTCCTTGAGTATGTAATTCCCACTATCTTTCAAATGATGATCCAAAATTATCTTTTGATTTTGAGCATGTGGATTTTCAAAACTTTCTGGTTTTTCAACATAAATCTCTTTCACCAGCTTGATTAGCATTTTCTTGTGTCACACAAACATCGATTCACTTTTGTTGAACGTCTGTGTGTCCCTTACCGATTTCCCTTTTAACCCATTCGTTTTACATGGTGGTTCCGTGATCTAGATCCCTATAGGAATTGTGATACATTCTAGGTTGATAGTGAGATCTCCTAGAATACCTATTCCAAGCGCTTTTATCATACCTTTGTCTCGAGCAGATACTTTGGAAAGTACGTGAGATAATCAAGATCTTCTCTGATGTGGGTAGCTATGATCCGGTGTGAAGTTTCTGTGATTAACCCTATTTGAATTAGTCCACACTGGTTTGTGCTCTCTAGGTTTCTCGATTTGTAGACTTATTCCTTGGAAACTTGCTTAGATATTCTGAGTGTTTGTCACAATCTTTGATTAAGTGAGTAGGACTATAACACACAAAACATAGTTTTGACCCATATGACCAAAGTGATTTCTTCTATGTCTATGCCCAAAATTATTTTGCCTTCTTGGTGAGTGATTAAACTTGTTTTGACCAAAATTATCACAAAAAGGTTTAGCAAGATGTTTTGAAAAGATTTTGAAGAAGGTATGCTTGTGAAGCAAGACTTTGATTTAAAGGTACCGCTTGGTTTTGAACACGTTTTCAACAGTTTCTTTGGGTGTCTCGCACCTAGATTTAGCAACTAGCTTTTTCCTAAACTCTAGACTGTCTATTCCAAAACGAGAAACATCAGGCCTAAGGGGTTGATGAATGCCAGGAGGATGTGGAACAGCATGATAATCATTAGCTTTCTTATATGCAGGAGGTGAGTCACTTAATGAACCATCATTACTAGATGTATCTACATAATTAATGAGTTCTTCATCACTAGTGGTTATATCCTCATACTCACCTTCATCCCGATTACTAGATTGGTTTTCTTCTATCTTACTAAAATCCATACCAAAACCTAATCCAGTTTTAAGATAAGCTCTTTGCTGTTTTTGAACATAAGAAACATGTGATAGACCAGCTTCACCCCAAGCAACAAACTTAGCTAACAAATCATCTCTTTCCTTAGTTAATTTTTCAATTTCAGCAAGTTTACAGTTTAATTTCCATTCACTAAGCTTTAATTGGTAATCCTGTTGTGCATATTTTTCAGCCCAAGCTACTTCATTAGTTTCATGTGCTAAAATTTTAGCTTCCATAGATTCTAAGGTTATTTGATAACCTGCTACCTCAAACCTAGCCTTAACACAATTATCTCTCTCAATCACATAATGCGCTAAGCAATTTATGATAAAAATCATAGCAATTTGAGCATACCTCAGAGATAGGAGATTGATTTGGTGAAGTAGCCACCAATGCGAGTTGAACAAGATCATCTTCACTTTCCTTGCTCCAGTCAAATCTTCCAAAGCCATCATCGATTCCAAAGCAAAGATGTTCAGATATTTCATCAAAAGCATACTCAATCAATGCTTCCACTGTGTCTTCAATCATCTTCCATGCTACCATACAGTAAGTCACGGTTCATCATCAAACTCTTCACTCCAATCAACTTCTGATAACTTCTCTTGAGCAACCAAAGCCTTTGTTTCAGTAATGGGAATTTCCTTAAGCTCAAGTTTTGGCTTTTCAGATGTCCTGTTTGCTTGATACTTAGCAAACCTGCACTCTCTTGCAAAGTGACCAGTCTTTTGACAATTGAAGCATTCAATTTGAGATTTGTCAAAAGTTATGCCCTGTTTGGGTTTGAAATCAATGCTTTTGCCTGTCTTCTTCATGTACTTTTTGATTCTTGCAGTGATCATAGCAACTTGCCACATGATATCAATTTCTTCAAGTGCATCTTCTTCAATCTGTGCTAGATCTTCTTCATAAGTGACACGTAAACTAGCTTGTTGTGCAAAGAAGGAGCACATAACTTCATCTGAGGCCATAGTAGTAGTTGGTGGGACCTGTTGAACATATGAGGGGGGTGTATAGACAGCAGTACTTTGAGAAACAAGATTTTGAGGAGAAGCAGATACTTTTGGAAGTACTGGCCTTCTTCTCGATGATAGAAAGCAATACGTGAGACTTAGAACTTGTTTGACCACTCATATCATGCTCATACACCTTAAGTTGATAATATAGATCATCAAAGTCCATGACATCCAAACCTTGTTGTCCTCTGATCATTGTAGCAATCACATGCCATGATGATGGCAAACTCCTTAGAAACTTCAAGTTAGCATCTTCAACTGATACTTCTGCCTTGTATAGCTCCAACATGTTGAGAAGATTCTTAAACCTATCATATGCAAGCATCAAGACTCTCTCTTTCACCAACTGTGAAAGTTTCAAACTGTTGCTTTAGCAAATTTCTGTGCATCTTTTTAGATGCTTCATTCCCTCCAAATTGGTCTTGAGAGCGCCCAGAGTCGCTTAGCATCTTTAGCATCATGAAACTTGAGAAGATGACCATCTGGAATGGCAGATAAGAGAATATTAAGTGCCTTCTCTTGATTCCTTAAGGTTGCTGCTGGTAATACTGGTTTAGGTGCCTTTGGTTGTCCAAGAATATCAATGGGGTCTGCTACAACTTCATTCCCATTCACAATAACATTCCAAAGAGCATGGTCTATGATGGCAATGTACTGCCTCATCTTCATACACCAGAGGTCATATTCTCCCTTCTTGATTATTGGAATTCTGAGTGAGGTGATTGAAGGGTGGTGGAACAAAGCTTCGTCGACATCTTGAATATAGTTGAAGTAAGGTTTCTTCCTAGTCAGAGTTTCCACACAAGCTCGATACCACTTGTTGGATCGATATACTTTAATCAAACTAACTTAACTAGCTTGTTAAGGTTTAATAACCTCGGATAAATCCTAAGTTATTAACAAAGAAACACTGAGCAATCTTTATTAAGTACGCGAATTTACTTAACAAAGCTAAGAAGAATAACCTTTATTATAAACTCTAAATCTGCTTATTATGCAGATACTCTAATACAACTCTAAGATAATCGAACTTTTCTCTAAAACTCTAATTCTAAAATCGTAAGTCATCTCTCTAATGCCAATCTAGGAGTCCTTTTATAGGTTCAAGGATATCCTAGTCGGTTTACAATTTGTATCCTTGTATGACAAGTAATCTAATACAGAATATTCTAGAGTTACCATACTTTCTATAAACGAATATAACAGCTCTTTGTTCTTGCAGTACTTTGACTTCATTGTGCAGTACTTTGACTTTATCTTTAGCAGTACTTTGACTCTTTGACTTTTTCCAGTACTTTGCAGTTTACAGTACTTTGATATCTTCAATACTTTGATATCCCAACAGTTTGAACCATAAGCAGTATTGCCTAGTGATTACTAATGATTATAGTAGAATTTCTTGGGTATACTTTTTGGCTGCTAAGAGTGAGACTAGTGAGATCCTCAAAAGTTTCATTACTAAGATAGAAAATCAAGTAAACTAGAAAGTCAAAGTAATAAGATGTGATAATGGAACTGAAGTTTAAGAATGATGTGATGAATCACTGGTGGCTAAGGGTATAGAAAGACAGTTTTGTGTTGCTAGGACACCACAACAGAATGGTGTAGTTGAAAGGAAAAATAGAACACAAATTGAGGCTGCAAGAACAATGTTGTCAGAATCAAAGTTACTAACTACCTTTTGGGTGGGGTTGTAGGAACTGCATGTTATGTGCATAATAGAAGTAAGGTAGTGAAGCCTCATAACAAGACCCTATGAGCATGTTACATGATAGGGAGCCTATGATTGCATTCCTAAAACCTTTTGGGTGTCCTGTTATTATCTTAAATACCATAGACTATCTAGGAAAGTTTCAAGAGAAAACAGATGATGGATACTTTCTGGGCTATTCTTCAAATAGTAAAGCCTTTAGAGTATACAATAGGAGGACCAGGATTGTAGAAGAAAACTTACATGTTAAGTTTAGTGAAGAGACTCCTAGTATTGAGACCAAAGGACCAGAATGGTTGTTTAACATTGATATGCTAACCAAATCTATGAATTATGAGCCTATCATTGCAGGAACTTCTACTAATGTTGATACAAGTACACCAAAGGATTCTGATGAAGAAACAAATTCTAAGGAAGTGATTCTCCAAAGGAGTTCTATTTGGTTGAAAAGTGGAAAGCTGGTTCTTTCTCATCCATCATTGAAAAGCAGGGTCCCACTGATGATGATGTTTTGAATTCTGGAAGTAAGGTTGATCATTATCAAGATAAGGAAGAGTTGTTGAAAGATAATTCAGTGTCGGTAGACGAAATTGAAAGAAAGAAGAAGCATTCTGAAAGCACTGCTAAGCCAAATGAAAGCACTGCTAAGGTTAATAAAACCACTTTTAAGACAATCTCTACCACTGCTAGTACAAGTGCAAACATTGCTGCAAGTACAGATGATGATTCTTACTTTGGAATCCCTGCCAAGCCATTTTTTGGTGATGATGAGTATCCCACTGATCCTGACATGCCTGATTTGGAAGAAAGGGATACTCCTACTGATGATGAAAACTTGGATGACTACTTCAATGATACTGATTCTACTAATTTAGACACAGTCATCACAGAGAGTCCAATTCCTACTACCAGAGTTCATAAGAATCATCCCAAAGAGCAAATACTTGGAGATCTGAATACCCCAGTTCAAACAAGAAGTAGAGCTATGAACAAACAACCTTTTCCTGAACAAGGTTTGTTTGCCAGATCACTTCACAAAAGGAACAGTCATAAAGACCTGCAAAATTGTTTGTTTGCTTGTTTTCTGTCTCAAAAGGACCCCAAGAGAGTAGAAGAAGCTTTATTGGAAGAAGGATGGGTTGAATCAATGCAAGAGGAGCTATTGCAGTTTAAGCTTCAAGAAGTAGGGACATTCGTTGACCTTCCAAATGGAAAAAGGGCTATTAGGACTAAATGGGTTTTCAGAAATAAAAGGGATGAAAGAGGTATTGTGGTGAGGAATAAATCCAGGTTGGTTGCTCAAGGATACACACAAACTAAAGGTTTGGATTATGATGAAGTGTTTGCCCCTGTTGCCAGAATAGAAGCTATAAGATTGTTTTTGGCATATGCTTCATACAAGAACTTTGTTGTGTATCAGATGGATGTTAAAAGTGCCTTTTTGTATGGTACTATTGAAGAGGAGGTTTATGTTTGTCAGCCTCCTAGTTTTGAAGATCTTGATCATCCTGATAAGGTCTACAGGGTGAAAAAGGCTATGTATGGTTTGCATCAAGCTCCAAGGGCATGGTATGAGTGCCTTTCTACTTATTTGATGGACAATGGCTTCAAGAGAGTAGTGATTGATAAGACTTTGTTCATAAGGAAGCTAAAGGATGATATTTTGCTAGTTCAGGTTTATGTAGATGACATCATCTTTGGCTCAACCAATAAAGAGCTATGCAAAGACTTTGAGAAACTTATGCATGACAAGTTTCAGATGAGTTCCATGGGAGAACTCACTTTCTTTTTGGGGCTGCAAGTTCAACAGAGGACTGATGGTATCTTCATTAGTCAAGACAAGTACGTGGCAGATGTTTTGAAGAAGTTTGGGTTTCAAGATGTCAAGAGTGCTAGTACACTAATGGAGACTCAGAAATCACTTCCACCTGATGATGGAAGTCCCAAAGTTGATTTGATGCTGTATAGATCCATGATTGGATCCTTGATGTATCTCATAGTATCTAGGCCAGATATAATGTTCTCAATTTGTGTGTGTGCAAGGTTTTAAGTCACACCCAACACAACACACATGAATGCTGTTAAGAGAATTTTTAGATACCTTAAAGGTCATCCTAAATTGGGCCTTTGGTATTCTAAGGATTCTAAATTAGATTTGGTGGCCTATACAGACAGTGACTATGCTGGTGCTAGTTTGGATATGAAGTCTACTACTGGTGGATGTCAGTTTTTGGGAAGCAGATTGATCTCATGGCAGTGCAAAAAGCAAACAATTGTGGCCAATTCCACCAGAGTGCAGAGTATGTGGCTGCTGCTAGTTGCTGTGGACAAATGCTTTGGATTCAGAATAAATTGTTGGACTTTGGGTACAATTTCATGCATACTAAGATTTACATTGCTAATAACAAGACAATATGCATTATTAAAAATCCTGTTTTATATTCTAGAACTAAACATATTGAGATAAGGCACCATTTTATTAGAGATTGTAATGAGAAAAGGTTGATTCAAATGGTCAAAATCTATACTGATTTCAATGTGGCTGATCTTCTCACTAAAGCTTTTGATGTGGGGAGGTTTCAGTACCTTGTAGTTAGTATTGGAATGATTAATCTTTAAATCTCAAATTATTTTGTAAAATTATGTACTGTTATTAGTTAATCTTTGTATTGCTATTTTGTTCTAATCATTGTTAGTTAGGTTCAATCAACTGTTTGTCTCTTTGTGTTTCTACTAACTATTTTGCAGAGAAAACTAAAATGCGGCAATGAATGTTAAAAGACAACCATTGAATTATTCTTATTCATAAACTGCATACAAGATGCAGTGTTTACAACCATGGGATTCATAGTGGATTCAACAAACAAGGACTACCAAGCATGACTACTTCCTATCACAACCTACTAGAGACTTCAGCTTCACATCTACTCCCCCACCACCTAAGGCTTCCTTGGAAAGGCCCACTCAGGCATCACTTTAGGTGCCCTACGCCTATCAATCACCCTCCACACCTTTGGACATGCAAGCCCAATCACCTTTCCTCTAACAGATGGTGAGGATGATGAAGGACCCTCTGATGGTGGTGCTGTCAACAATGGTACAATAGGTGATGCTTGTAGCTCCTCAGGAGGGATTATTGCAGCAAGGGGAGGCACACTCAAGACTCTTGTAGATGTCCCATCATCTGTATCTTCATATGGAGATACATAAGAGCTCATGCCTGAATTGTCTTCCTTGATCAAAGCATCCTGAGGTACTGGTTGGAGAGATGATGGACCAGCAACTGAAGGGGTAGTGCTCATGGCCAAATGAGTTCTTTGAAGAAACCTCTTCAAACACCTCTCTCTTTGTTCTACCTGGATTGTTCAGAACAAAATGCCAAACACTATCATCCCAAACACTATCAGAAAATGAACTGTCTGATGAAAGATTGATAGGATTGGAATGGCTCATGGTGATTTTTGGTAAAGCAGATTTTGAAAGATTTTTAGAGAGAGAAGTGTTGGTGTGTTAGTACTATGGGTAATGTGTGAGTACGATGTTCTTTAATAGAATTTAAGATGGAATCAGTAAGTTAATGTGGGGAAGGTATAAGTTGTTGAGGAGTAAATGAAGTCTTTGACTTTGGTGGCCGGATTAATGACTGGGAGTTGACCTGTTGACTGGGTGGTTAGTTCTGGTCTAACCACTGCTAGTATAATTTTTGAATCCACTTCTAGTTCTTTTCTAACCACTGTTAACCTTAACTATACTTTTAGTGATTGGTTTATGTTTGTGATATGCAGGTATGAAGGATTGTTTGTATACTTTGGAGGTTTTTGGAGCTTTTACTGTTTAGTTTTAGTTTAAAAAAAAAGAAAAAAAAAATTATGAATCTTTGTAATCCTTCATATTATTGCATAATCTCACTATTTTTGGCCTTGATTTGGTTGTTGTTATCTTGGTCAACTGATTGGAGTTTGGTTGATATATCCACTGCTAGGGCATTTCAAACCACTGCTAGTTGTTTTCAATTCACTGCTAGTATATGGCTAATGATGGATACTTGAGGGGCTGTTTTGTAACTTTAATTATAACGTATAAATTCCCCCAAATCACTGCCAGACCATTTAATTGATCTTCAAATCACTTCCAATTGGTGCTTAACATAAACCCTAATCACTCCCACCAGCTTATTTCACAAAACTCACATCATATCTCATAACCAATCACAATGCCGTCACAGTATTCCAAAACCCATAACCTAGTTGCTTATTTGGTCAAGAACAATCACTCAGAAGGTTTTCGTGACATGATTGATTTCATTAACCACAGTCCTATACACTTTGCACTAACTGTAGCTCCCACTATTCTTAAAGCATATGTACATCAATTCTGGGGTAATGCTAAGCTTGAAGAGAAAGATGGTGTAGAAGTTTTTAGTACTGTTGTGGATGAGAATGAGGTTTTGGTTGATGAGGAAGTTCTTAGAGGTATTTTAAAGTTGGATGATGCTGATGGTATAGTTAATCTTTCTGATGATGCAATCTTTGATGGTTTAGAAAGATTAGGTTATACAAGAAGGGGAGACAAGGTAAAAATTCAGAAAGGTGTGTTTTCTCCTAAATGGAAGTTTTTGATTCACACTTTATTGATGTGTGTGAGTAACAATACCACTGGGTTTGATGAATTTCCTTCCAAAATTGCAACTGCAATAATCTGTTTATCTGAAGGTAGGAAATTTAATTGGTCTAGGATGCTTTATGAAGGGTTTGTGCAGAATATTAGGAAGAAGGGTAAATTTTACTTGTATCCTAGGTTTGTTCAACTTATTGTGGAAAGCCAAGTAGCAGAGCCTGTTGAACATAATAGGAAGTATGAGGTGCATTATATGCTTCCTAAGGTTTTTGCACATATGAGGAATCAGAACCCAAATTTCCAAATAAGAGTTGTCCCATTGTTCCCACACATGATCAATTTGCCTGATATTCCTGAGTTTGATAATGATCCTGAACCCCAGTTCAATGAACCTGCACCCACTGCTCATGCATCTGAACCCACTGCTAGTCAATCTGGATCCACTGCTAAACCTATTTTGTGGACTAGGAGAAGGAAGAGCACCAAGCTACCTCAGGCTGGTGTTAGTGGTGTAGCTCATGAGGCTGTCACAAGTTGTGGAGGTGACATGATTGGAAGGGCTTCCACTACTGATTCATGCTTAGATGCTGGTCAGGAAAGTGGAAACATACATAAGACCCAACCTTTGGCAACTCCTATTGTGGAGAGTTCTCAGGAACTCAACACTAGTGGAGGAATCCCTGGCCAACTGGCTCAATCAGGGTGCATAGATGATCAGGCTAGGTCTGGTGCTATGTTTTCTTTACCCAAGGATTCACCTCTCGGACCAGTTAACACAGGTCGAAGTGATGAGGGTAGTTTGGAACATGATGTTGAATTGACGGCTAATGATCAGGTACATGATGACTTTTCCAATGAACCACCTCTCGGACCAGTTAACACAGGTCGAAGTGGGGAGGATATTCTTGAACAATTACATGAATTGACGGTTAAATGTACAACTATGGAGAATACAATCTCAAGTCTTCAGGAGTTAGCTGTGTTTCAGGGCAAAGAGATAAGGAGGTTGAAGCACAGAATGTTTGTGCTGGAAAAAGTCAGAAGACCTGGGATTGCTGCTTTAAGAAAGGTTAGGATTCAGAAAAAGAAGGTGGACTCCTCTAAGGCTGTTATTTTGGAGGATGTATCCAAACAGGGGAAGAGTGAAGGCTTGGATTCAGGGGAGGCTGTTGATGTGAATATGGAAGAGGATGTGGATAGTGGAGATCAAGGAGAGCATTTTGTGGTGTCTGATAAAGATGGGAATGAGGCTGTTCTTGAAACTTTGAAGACTGTGGTAGAAGGAAAAGAAAATGAGGTGGTGCAGAACACTACCACTGCCAGTGTTTCTGCAACCACGGCTGGTGTTAATGAAACCACTGCTACAACTTCACAAAAGGTAATCACAACCACTCCCACCTTAGAATCAACCACTGCTGTTACAACCACATCTACAATTGTCACAACTACCTCTGTTTCACCACCCAAAACCAAAGAAGTTGAAAAGGAAGTTGAAAGTACATTGATAAATCTAAGTAAAACTTCATCTAATCCTACACCTACCATTGCACCTGCTCCATTAGTTCTTAAATCTACTTCACCTATACCTAAACCTTTGAGTAAGAATTTGATTATTGGTGAGCCTTTGAAGAAGAAGATGGTTCAACCAGACATTGGAAAGGGAAAAGGTATTGCTGAACCAGTTTTGAAGTTTAAAAGCAAGAGAAGAACAGATTGCTTATGATGAAGAGTATACAAGAGGTCTCAAGTAAGAAGAAGCTGCTGCAGAGAAAGAAAAGCAAGAAGAAGAAGAAGAAGCTACTCAGAAATGGCTAGATAAATGGAATAATACACAATCCTATCTTTAAGCTTCTAATGATATACAAAATGAGTACACAACTCAAGAGTGGGGATTGTTATCTATTGATGAAAGAGCCAGAATCTTGGATGAATGGGCAAGGAGGATCAGGAAGGAGAAGAAGTAAGTTATAAGGAGGAAACCTCCTAAAAAAGATGAGATGAGAAATGTGATGATGAAGATTATCAAGAATTCAGGCATACATATTTCTGAAAATCTCAGTAAATGTTCATTTGAGAGGATTCAAGAAATTTATCTGAGATGTATGAGGATTAATGAGGATTTTAATCCAATGAATTCTGAAAAAGAAGAAGAGTGGATTATGAGTAGACAAAAGAGAAAATCTGAGATTCAGGAGGAATCTGGTTCTAAAATATTGAAAGAAGTGAATGGTAATCAAATTATTTCTTATACATTTGAGCTTAATGGAAGTGAAGGATGTTGGAAAATTCAAAGAGTCAGTAATGAAGTTTCTGAGTTTGAGAAATTTTCAAAAATGATTCAATATCTGGATGGAGATGATTTGATGAATATTTGGAAGCTGTACAAGAATAAATTTGGTGATGTATGTCCTGATGATTATCATGAGAGAATGGTTTATCAGCACTTGAAGATTTTGTTTGAACTTACTCATGATAAACCTGAATGGAAAGGACTCTACAATGGTCAAGTTACAATATGGTTTTTATATCAATCTTGTGGAGTTCACGTGTTGACTGTTTCTGGAGAAATTATTTATATGCTTGTAGAAGGTGATTATCCTCATCTGAATAATTATCCAGGAGTTATTGCTCAGATGGTGAAGCCTGGTGGTTTAAAGATGCTGAAACCCTATGATGATCAAGCTTACAGTTTGTTGATGATGTATGAGAACGTTTTTAAAATGGGTTATTAGACAAAAAAGTTACTAAAGTTTGCGAAAAAGTTCACCTAAGTTACTATTGTTTTTTTCGTTACAAAGAGGTAACCAAAGTAAACGGGTTTAGTAATTGGGTTACTCAAAGATTAAAAAGTTACATAAATGTTACTTCGAGGGTGGGCTACCGGCGATAGCGGTTTCATGGCCACGCCCCATGTTAACGTTTGGGATTTTGTTTTTTTGGATTATTTAAGGGTAAAATACCCCACCAACCCCAACATAACACTTTTCCCCTTTTATTTCTTCCTCTCCAAAATAATTAAGGTTTCAAAAACCCATCTCCACCCAAATCCAATTATCTACAATTCAATAACAAAATGTTGATTCTTTGTGGTTGTGGTGAACTAGCAAAGTGTCGTATATCTTGGACACAAAACAACCTTGGAAGAAGGTTTCTTGGTTGTCCTAACTTCATGGATCCAAAAAGAAATTGTAACTACTTTAGGTGGGTTGATGGACCTTTACATAGTCCTTGGTATCAAGCAATCATGTCGATAACATGCTAATTTGGTCAATGCACAAGCTCAAATTGCTCAAAACTCAAGAACCGCATTCTACAATAGGGTTTTGATTGTTGTCATTGTTGTGATGTTTATTGCTAGGTTTATTTAGGTGATGATGTAGTGTTAGACTGTTGGGTTGTAAGTTATGTAATGGTTTCTTTTGATAAGGGTATGTTATCTTTTGGTAAGGGTATGGTTTCTTTTGGTAAGGGTCCTTAGTATTGTAGTATGGGTAGGGGATGTTAACTTTTGTATCAGATGTAATCAAATGAAATGGCAAGAATGTAATTGTTTTAACTATGCAATGAAATGAACTAGTTTACATATGAGTTGCAAAATTGGACTACATGAGGTAGTATGCATACTGCAAATGTTAAAAAGAATGTTGGATCGATATACTTTAATCAAACTAACTTAACTAGCTTGTTAAGGTTTAACAACCTCTGATAAATCCTAAGTTATTAAGAAAGAAACACTGAGCAATCTTTATCAAGTACGCGGAATTTACTTAACAAAGCTAAGAAGAATTACTTTTATTATAAACTCTAAATCTGCTTATTATGCAGATATACTAATACAACTCTAAGATTATCGAACTTCTCTAAAATCTTTAAATAACTTATGAATTCGTAAACTCTAAAACTCTTAAGCAATCGTACCTCTAATACCAATCTAGGAGTCCTTTTATAGGCTCAAGGATATCCTAGTCGGTTTACAATTGATAACCTTGTACGACAAGTAATCTAAACATAGAATACAATACTTTCCATAAACGAATATAACAGTTCTTTTGTTCTTGCAGTACTTTGACTTCTAGGTGCAGTACTTTGACTTTGTCTTTAGTTGATCTTTGACTGTTTCCAAGATTTGCGCACTACGATACTTTCATATCTTCATCTTGTCATGTCTTCAAAGACTTTCATATCCCAACAATCCTCCCCTAACTTGAATTCTACTTGCTTGACTTCAAGTTCCTTTGTGAATATATCTTTAACAGCTTCATCTTTAAAGACAGATTGTTTCTTAGTCTTTGGATTGTATCTCTGTAGTGTCTCTGCTTGTCAAAGTATCTCTTAGAATTGTTCTTTGTCAGTAAGAGCATCCAAAGAAGCTCCATCTTTTCAGCAACACAACAACATATGACAATTTGTACATTAATTGAGTTTAAGTTGCATACTATTCTCATCACTTCCAAGTGAATCATTGAAAATTTAATGGATTTAGATCTCTTTACCAAATCCATTAATCTCTGGAGTAGCCAAATGTTTTGGTGTGTAAGACCATGGTACATTGATAACCATATGATTTTTAGCAAATCATCAGCTATCAACAGATTTGATTTGTCTTTACCAAAAGCTGTACCCTTCCGGACTAGTTAGTTCTTCTATCTAATGGTGAAATAATTACCAATAATGGTTTTTCCACTGCCTTTACCACAAGCCATTTTCTTGTGGGCTAGCCAACTCTTCACATAAACTGATATGGTGAGTTGATTACCATTCAACTTATTAGCAAGTTGTCAACTAAAAACGGATTTGAAATATCTTTACCAGAGCCGTTTGCTCATGGATTAGCCAATCCTTTTGTAACCATGGTGAATTGATGACCTATTGATGTTTCCATCTCAAAATCCATTTATTACATTTAACCTTTGTTTCAAAATATTTTTTACTTAACAAAAGGTTTTAAAAAGTCACTTTTCTGGTTTAAAAGCTGCAAGCAGTACTTTTATGAAAGTCTTTGTTTGATCGCCAGCATACTTTGAATAAAGTCTGATTTATCAAAAATAATTTATTCAATGAAAGTCATACCGTTTACTCATTATCTTCAGAATGATAGTCCAGGTTGATAAACAAATTGATGAGCATGCAAGCGGTTTCATTATCCTCTTCTACTTCCAATCCATGCTCTAGCATTCTTCTCATGAGCTCAACTGTGAGAGGATATCGTCTGTTTACAAACATGTGTATCATTGTACCATTTTCCAGCTCTAAAACATGAACTCCAGATTCTTCAAAAAATCTCCAACAAACAATCTCCCAGCTTTCTTGATTCTTCCATATATCATCAGTGCTTTCCTCTTCTGTTTCCCACATGGTTATGAGATCTCCAAGCAAAACTAGACCAATTCCTTCTGATGGATTATCTCCAAAATAAGCTTTTACCACATTATATAAATAGAATAGATCCACTCTATCTATAATATGTAACAAATCCCATAGCCTATTGAAAACTTTAAAGCTTTCATCTTCTTTATGAAAAATCATATAATCTCCATCTTTAGATTTTACAACTTCAAAAGCACTAATATGAGATCTGTTCATCTTCATGTCAGCATCTTCTTTTGAATAATCAAAATCTACCACTCTGAGATAATTTCTTATTGCATCTTTAGTCTCAGATCTTAATTCAACTCTTTCTTTCTTTGAGAACTGTCTATCAGTAACTCAGTTTTCATTTTTCTTTTAAACTCTTCTTCCTTTCGGCTTCAATTCAATTAGCTTTCTAAAATCTTTGATGTCTGCAACACTCTTCTTATAAGCCTCTGTTTCAAAGATCAGTCTTTTCATGTCAACATAATTCAGCACGCAATCCTTTATATCCTCGACCTTTCAAATAAGCCATCATAGCATTCATGTCCTTAGCTAAATTAGGTCTTATTGGCATATATCTAACAGGGGTAGGTGACTGTAATGGTTCAATAGCTTCAGCATTTAATTCATCTTGTAACTTCTTAGCTGCTTCTTCATTAATTGCCTCTTCATTAGTAACTTCAGCTACTACTTCAGCATTAAGTTCTTCTTGTACTTTTCTAGCTGCAGCTTCATTCCTAGCAACTTCAATTGCTCTAAGTTCTGCCAAAGTTAGTTTCTTTTTCTTGGTTTCTACCAGAACACCTTTCCCTTTATCCTTAGGATCAATTGCAGGTTGAGAAGTTCTTTGTTGTTCTTCTTCTTGTACTTCTCGAATAGTAACACCACCTCTAGGTTGTGATAAATCTTCTAAAATTGTAGCAATGAATTCATCATCACTTGCAGAATGAATAGGTTTGAATGTAGCTTCCTCCTCTTGTATAACAGTTGTAGAAGGACCAGCTTCCTCTTCAAAATTCAATACTCTTGGAGTTATTACCTCTTGTCTAGAAGTACCTTGCAAAGCAGTACTTTGTTGTTTAGTATCTTGATCATCAGTACCTTGAACTTGAACTTGTTCCTCAGTATCTTGAATGATCTTTTCTTCAGTCTTTTCAGGTTCTTTCTTCTTCTCAACATATTCTTTCAAATTTTCTTCTTCTAAATTCCTCCCCAATTGGACAGAAGATTGTTGATGAACCTTTTGGCGTTTGTGTTTCCTAGACTGCCTTTGCTCCTTCTTCTTTGATTTGACCCGATACTGAAATTCTTGAACTAATGGCCACACAAAAGTTTTTAGCCTTCTAAACTTCAGTTTTAATTTATTTATCTGTTTGGCTTGAGCCTCAGTAGTCTTTTTCAACTTAACCAACTCCCTTGTCAAAACATAATTATCCAATGTGATCTTGTCAGGAGGTATGGTATGTGAATCCTATCCTTTAATAGGTGAATGTTCCTCTGATTTAGAAGCAGGAATGCACCCTTGTGGAGATGGAGAAGGTGAAACTGCAACATCTTCTTGAAGTTCAGTACTTGGGAAGCAGTACCTTGTGGAGATGCAGTACCTTCTTTTGATGCAGCTTGTGGAGAAGCAAGATACTAGGATCTGACAAACTTGTGATACTTCGAGATGCAAGACCTTGAGCTTCATCATTCAATATCGACTCTAACAAACTGGGAGCTTCCATCATAGAGGTAGTTAAGGGAGTATCCCTTCCAGTGAATTTATCACTCTTTCTAGCCATAAAGGTGAAAAGTTTCGGTTGTTGAACAATAAAGTGCAACAAATCTGTAGGTTTTGGTACATCACAAGTTGCTTGTTTAAGAAAACTTGTATAAACCTTGGGTACATTAGCCAAGTAGATCCATGTGAGATATGTGAGAGCATTCCATCCAGAATTAGCCTTGAGAAGTTAAAACCCGATCGTAGCTAACCCCACTATAGCAGATGCTATATTTGACCCAAATCTCCAAGAGTTACTCTTAGCACTTATGCAATGGAGCAACACATGAACCAAAAATTTCCAATGAGGACTAAATAGTTGTTTTTTAAACGTTTGTTCAGTCAAAGATCCTTCATAACCAATATGTCGAAAAGTATCCCATATCAACTGCTTATGGAAAAGATAGAGATGGTGAGAGAAATATGGAAAAGATTCTAAGTATCAATATAGAGGAAAATGGAAAGTAGGTATTTATAGGTGAGATTTGAAAAATCACAGCCCAAAATAACAAAGTTACCGTTTTAGCATTAATTACCCTCAATATAACCGTTGGAACAATACTTTGAATAAGACAAACAGTACTTTCCACGTATGCAGTACTTTCCCAAGCAGTACTTTTCAAGCAAGTACTTCGGAAAAAGCGTACTTTTCCAAATTCTTCTGTATAACTTAAGTATACATAAATATCCTTCCCTCAAGCAATACACAGGACTATACTAACACGAAATAGTCCTCCCCTTAAATGTAGCTCAGTAGTTAATCATGCCAATGCTCACCACCAAGTGATTGAATCTTGAAATATCAAAACCTTTGGTGAGCAAGTCACTACATTATCATCTATGTGAACCTTAACCACATTAATGAGCCTGTGCTCATAGCAATCTCTGATAAAGTGATGCCTAATCTGTATATGCTTGGTCTTGGAATGATAAACTGGATTCTTCACAATAAAAATGGTACTCTCATTATCAATGTTGATAGGAGTATCCTTGAAATTGAATCCATAGTCCAAGAGTTGATTTTGCATCCACAAAACTTGTCCACAACAGCTTGCAGCAGCTACATATTCAGCTTCAGTAGAGGATGTTGCTGCCATTGTTTGTTTCTTGCATTGCCCGGAGACTAATCTTCTTCCAAGATATTGGCATCCTCCAGTGGTTGATCTTCTATCATAGTTATCACCTGCATAATCACTATCTGAAAAAGCTTCTAAGTGAAAAGGTGACTCTTTTGGATACCAGTTTGTTGATATTCTTGAAATTAACATGACCCAATCTTCTATGCCACTGATGTGCCTCTTCAGATGTTGCTTTAGCCACCAAACATGTGGCTCTTCCATAAGAATGTAGACTCTTCATGTCTAAACTATACACATAATTTGTCCTTGGTACTCTAAGAACTACTAATTCATCATCAACAGCTTAAAGTCGAGGAAAGGATGAGACATTCTGTCAAGTGAATAACACATGATGCTTTTTATCACAGATTTGAGAGACTGATAACAAGTTGAACTTAAGCTCCTTCACATATCTAACATTATCAAAATCTATAAGCCCTGCTTTGATAGTTCCTTTGCCAGTAATCTTTCCTCCATTGGGATCATTCCCAAATGCAACTCTTCCTCCACTAATCTTCCTAAAATCAGACAGGATCTCTTTGTCTCCTGTCATACTTCCAGAGCAACCACTATCCACAATAAGATGATCTTTAAGCTCCTCTTCTGGGTTGCCCTGCACACAAAGAAAAGAGTTAGTGATTTTTAGGAACCCAAGCCATTACTGACTTGTGTTCCCCTTATGGAGTTATAAACTCAAATTCTTTGAGTATGTAATTTCCACTATCTTTTAAATGATGATCCAGAATTATCTTTTGATCTTTAGCATGTGGTTTTTCAACACTTTCTGGTTTTTCAACAAAAATCTCTTTTACAATTCTCTCCTCTTTTTCTTGTATCACAAACACATCTGATTCACTTTTTGTTGAAAGTACTGTTTGTCCCTCTGCAGTACTTTCCCTCTTAACCCATTCTGGTTTAACACGTGGTTCCTGTGATCTAGATCCCCTATGTGAATTATAATACCTTCTAGGTTTATAGTGAGATCTCCTAGGACTCCTATTCCAAATAGTGTGATCAGTACCTTGTTTTAGCTGAGCAATACTTTGAGAAAGTATCGTCAATTACTTTGGAAAGTCTGTGAGATATTGAAGGTTTTGAAAAAGGTCTTCTCTGGTGTGGGTATCTATGATTTGGTGAGAAATTTCTATGATTGACCCTATTTGAATTATTCCGTGGTTTGTGCTCTCTAGGTTTCGGTTGGCATGCACTGTTCTTTGGAAATTTTCTAAGGTATTTCGAGTGATGTTCACAATCCTTAATTAGATGAGTAGGACCGAAACACACAAAACACGCTTTTGACCCATACTTCCAAAGTGACATCTTCTATGTCTATGCCAAAAATTATTTTGCCTTCTTGGTGAATGATTAAACCTGTTTTGACCAAAGTTACCCCAAAAAGGTTTAGCGATCTTTGTTTTTGAAAAGGTTTTACTGAAGGTACTGCTTGTGGAGCAGTACTTTGATTTGAAGGTACTGCTTGATTTTGAACATTGTTTTCAACAGCTTCTTTGGGTTTTTCAGACCTAGATTGAGCTACAAGCTTTTTCCTAAACTGAAGACTGTCTACTCCAAAACGAGAAACATCAGGCCTAAGGGGTTGATGAATGCTAGTGGGATGAGGAACAAAGATGATAATCATTAGCTTTCTTATATTCAAGAGGTGAGTCACTTATTGAACCCTCATTACTAGATGTATCTACATAATTAATGAGTTCTTCATCACTAGTGAGTATATCCTCAAAATCACCTTCACCCTGATCACTAGATTGGTTTTCTTCTAGTTTACTAAAATCCATTCCAAAACCTAATCCAGTATTAAGGTAGGCTCTTTGTCGCTTTTTTAAACATAAGAAACATGTGACATGAACTGACTCTCCCAAGCAAGCAAATTTAGCTAACAAATCATCTCTCTCCTTAGTTAATTTCTCAATTTCAGCAATTTTACAGTTTAATTTCCCTTCACTAAGTTTTAATTGGTAATCCTGTTCATATTTTTCAGCCCAAAGCTACTTCATTAGTTTCATGTGCTAAAATTTTGGCTTCCATAGATTCTAAGGTTATTTGATAACCATCTACCTCAGACCTAGCCCTAACACAATTATCTCTTTCATAAACATAAGCATTGAGTACTTTTTGATAAAAATCATGACACTTAGAACATACCTCTGTGATAGGAGTTGATGCAGCTTCAGTGGACATCTTGAATGTTGTTGTAGTAGGGTTTCTTCCTAGTCAGAGTTTCCATACAAGCTCTGATACCACTTGTTGGATCGATATACTTTAATCAAACTAACTTAACTAGCTTGTTAAGGTTTAACAACCTCGAATAAATCCTAAGTTATTAACAAAGAAACACCGAGCAATCTTTATCAAGTACGCGGAATTTACTTAACAAAGCTAAGAAGAATTACTTTTATTATAAACTCTAAATCTGATTATTATGCAGATATACTAATACAACTCTAAGATTATCGAACTTCTCTAAAATCTTTAAATAACTTGTGAATTCGTAAACTCTAAAACTCTTAAGCAATCGTACCTCTAATACCAATCTAGGAGTCCTTTTATAGGCTCAAGGATATCCTAGTCGGTTTACAATTGATAACCTTGTACGACAAGTAATCTAAACATAGAATACAATACTTTCCATAAACAAATAAGAGTTCTTTTGTTCTTGCAAGACTTTGACTTCTAGGTGCAGTACTTTGACTTTGTCTTTAGCAGACTTTGACTCTGTTTCCGGTTCTGCGACTTATAGTACTTTCATATCTTCAAGTACTTTCATGTCTTGACTTTCATATCCCAACAAAGAAATATGGCAAAATTGGATAAATGATACTAAATATGCATACTGCATATACATAACTTGCATTAACAGTTGATCAAAGTGTTTACATATGGCAAATTTACAAAATAGCCTCACAAGTGGCTTACCATACAAAATTAGTGGTAGTTATCTTGCATATCAAGTCAAGTTATAATGCATATAAACAAGTTACCAAATATCCTAAAGTGGTTACATATCAAGTCATATGGCAGATATACAAAATAGCCTCACAAGTGGCTAGCCATATTTAGTCAAACTTTTTGTGAGTCTACTCTAATGAAATTGAATCATCTGGAGATAACCCCTGGTCCGGTGATGGTGGCTTGTGGAACTTTAGATGCTTGATCCTCTCAGATTCGTCCTTATGAACACCGGTAGGGATTGAACTTCTTCTTCCATGACTTGTTGTTCCTAACTTCACTTGTTTCTATTTGCCTTGCTTGATGCCTTTTTCCTTTCTTTAGCTTGCTACAATTTGTATTGTGCAAGTCTTCTCACAAGTGGTTCTCGTGATAGGCTCTTGTTCAACAATTGGTTCCTTTTCGGTGCTTCAGATGGATTCTACAATCTTTAGGTGTGATTCCAATGGGCCAAGCCGGAACAGGTAATCCCGAATGTTCGAAAATGTTAAAGACACAAATGTAACTAATGTAATAATCTTAATTTTATAAAACAAAAAACAAAAGAATTACTTACCCCTAACATGGCTTCTCCATCCACTGGATCCCAAGAAACTCCATAACCTAAACGCTTCATTCCACCAGATACTGAATGATCTTGAACCATCTCCTTTTCCTCTGCACCTAACAATCTTTCCATTGATGGTCCTAAGCCTAGTGCTACTACTACCACCAGCTTCATCACTTGCATTTCCACCTCTAACTTGAACCTGAACCACCACCTCGATTCTCACACCACCACCTCGATTCTCACACCCTCTCGATTCACCTTACTTGCCTTGGTGCTTTCCAAAACAGGTTTCTAAATAGAACACCTGTGAACTTTTTCCTAAAGTTAGCATATATGTGCCTTGCACATTGCCTATGCTCAGCTAAAGGCATCACATCCTTTGCAGACCTCAATAACTCCCCTGAAAACCAAAAAAGTAAAATGTACTTGAAGAATATAAAATACAAATCATGCAATGTTATAGTGAATGTACCTTGTGTTGATTTGATATGATTGTCAATCCTTCACCAGCTTCCATTCCTAAGTCCTCAACAAGACACTTCATAAACCAACTCCAATTCTCCTTGTTTTCTATATCGACCACGCCGGCTATTGGATATATCGATTATTTCCATCTCTACCTACAACTGATAACAACTCACCTTTGCATATTGTTTTTAGAAAACATCCATCAAGCCCAATTACTCTCCTACATGCTGATAACCAGCCTTCTTTCAGAGCTTTAAAACATACATAGAAACAATTAAAATAGGTCTTCCCATCAGGCATTGTGGTGACACCAAGCTTACAAGTAGATCCCTCATTTGAACTAAGTACCCTGTTGCATAAGATCATAACATCCCATAGTGATCTTCTAAACATGTCTCATATTGCTTTAAAGCTTTGATTTTTCCCCTTCTAGCTTGACTTATACTAACTTTGCATTTATAATTTTTAAGTACTAAAGCCACAATGTCCCTAACTTTTATACCGTGATTAATCAAAATCTTTTTGCATAATTTCTTGCAATCCAGTTACTTGTTATCAGTGTACCATACTCATAAGACCTAGAATACACATGTTTATCAGTGAGTGTTTTGATTTGAAAAGACTTTTCTTTTTGCATCCAAGATGCCCACAACCTGAATGGACATTTCTTTTCTTTATCATCTCTGCAACATTTAGCCATGTGTCTCTTAGGGTTGTTAACCTCATAGTATAACTTGTACCCATTTGCTAATGCATAGAAAGCAAGCATTCTCTTTAGTTGTTCAGATCATGGACATGCGGTGATCACCTAACCGTGGTCTCATGGACTTCCATTTGATATCAGGATCATGGACAGGCCAGTGATCACCTAACTTATCTTCATCATCTTCGTGGTCAACATGCACTAATTCTTTTTCAAAGAAAGTCATCTCTAGGCAACCCATTGAAAACACTTGTCAAAAAATTCTCATCAAACATCTTAGAGGCTTTTTTCTTAGGTGCAAGGTGTCTCTTTATTAGTCCTAGTAGCTAAGACTTCTTCCTCACCTTCAGACAAATGGTCAATAGATGCGATATCACTTTCATCTCCTACAATAATCATACACGTTATAATCATCATCCTCTAAATCACTACCACTATCAGTCAAAGGCTCATCATTTCCTCCTACATTGTGCTCACTAGTTGTGGCATTCAGTTCAAACTCCTCATGTGAGGCATATATGTGCAACACATTGTCATTCTTAACACCACATTGGACACATTCATCAAAGTGACTATCAGATTTTATGGCTTTCAATCCTAATGAAACTCTAAGCCGGCACCAAATAAAATAGAGACTTCACAAGACTAGTAAATTCAGTTTGCAAAAGTTTTATAAAACGAGGTAAACCTAATGAAACAAGATCAACATTAGTTATTTCAGAAAGCATTTCATAGTCATATGAGAGAGGATTTCTTACAAACACCCCACCACGATGATACTTTATCAAAAAGATGAAGTGGAGATTCTAGAGTGTTAGGATTTGGAAAATCCGGTGGTTAAAGTGTCGGTCACCTCAAGTATATGTAATCGTTAGAAAGCTTAGGTCGTAGTTATTTGATGTTAAGTAATATTTATTTAAGTAACACCGTGGAGGATGGACGGGTCTTTACCGAATATGCCCCGATCACACGACGTCGGTGTGGTTTTATTGTAAGACTATAAATACTCTCTACCTTCCGAGGTAGAGAGTTGGAGCTCATAATAAGATTTTTCTTTCTCTCACTAAAGTTCCCAAACCTCTAACTTTCTCTCTCTAAACTCATACGCCTACTTTGTTAGTGATATGATGTGTATGTGAAATCCAATATGTTACCAATGGTATCAAGAGCCATGGTTAGATCATCTCTTACATATCTTTGGATTTCTAGTGGTTTTAGGTGGTTTTTGAGTTTGAGAAAGTTTAGTGGTTTTTGCATCATTTGGTGCATTTCTAGTGTTAAAGTTTGGATTTTGATTGTACTTTTGTGTTTAGGATCATCACAAATGTTTAGGTTTTGATTTGGAAGGCTTGAATTATCGTGCGTTGGGTTGTTTTGGATTGAAAAGTGTGTTTTTAAAGTTTTTCTAGCTAGCGACTTGAGCTACGGACTTCTTTTCTTGGTAGCGACTTGGTTTGTAAAACGGTAGCGAGTTGCAGTGTGTTTTGGTAGCGACTTGGTGCTTAGCGACTTGTCTATTGAGACAAGCCGACAAACAGTACACTTAGTGGATTCTCCACTACGGGTAGCGACTTGGTAACGGTAGCGACTTGCTTTCAATTTTCTTAGCGATTTGTTCTTTAAGTTTCTTAGCGACTTGGTGCTAGCGAGTTGGACCTTAGCGAGTTGCTATTTAGCGACTTGACATTTTAGCAACTTGGTGCATAGCGACTGTGTCAAAATTTGTAGCGACTTGGGTACTTAGCGACTTGTTTTGTTATTACTTAGCAACTTAGTACTTAGCGACTTGGTTCAAGGATTATTAGCGACTTGGTTGACTTTTGTGTGTAATACGGTTTTCTCTTGATTTAGTAAAATCCCGTGAAAGAATCTATTTCCGGTTTAATCATTGAGTTATAAAATCCCGTGTAATCTGTTAACATGTCTACCGACGGACCTACAATCATCTCCACATTTTAGAGGATGTTCAAGCAGCTGGTTCAGATACTCGTCCACCTATGCTTGACAGAACCGACTACGACTCTTGGGCTCAAAGAATCAGATTGTACTGTCTTGGAAAGGAAAATGGGGTCAACATTCTCAAATCAATTGATGAAGGACCTTATCAGATTGAGACTACAAGAGACTTAATTGACACAGCTGTAGATGGAACATTGATCTATGGGATAGATAGACCAAATACATATGATGAGCTCAATGATAAGGAGAAAAAGAGATTCGATGCTGATATCAGGGCTTCTAACATCATACTTCAAGGTCTTCCAAAAGATATCTACAAGCTTATCAATCACAACACCGAAGCCAAGGCGGTGTGGGATAATGTCAAGATGCTTCTTTCGGTTCGAATTAACTATGGAAGACAGAGAATCACAACTCTATGATGAATTTGAGCACTTCAAGATGAAACCAGATGAGAGTGTCTATGAGTATTACGTGAGATTCCACAAGCTTGTTAATGACATGAGGAACATCCGAATGACTATGCCAAACATTCAGCTGAACTCAAAGTTTGTGAACAACATGAATCCCGAATGGCATAAGTTTGTCACCTCTGTGAAGCTAACCAAAGGACTAAAGAATACAAACTATGAGCAACTCTATGCCTTCCTTCTTCCGAATGAGAGACATGCTATGTTTGAAAAAAGGATTCTTGATCAGTTCAAAACCAACCAGGAGAGACAAGCTCATCAAATGATTCAACCGCCTTCTACTCAAACATTGGAATTACCACCAAAGCATCTCAAGTTATACCCATGGGTAATGGTAATCACAAACTCATTCCTGATCCTATGTTCAAACAAGCTGATTCTGATGCACACGTGGAAACTTCATTAATCAACTGGCTCTCCTGATCAGTCAAAACATGAACTCTCTTCCACACACCAACAACAATCTAAGCGCATCCAATCCACACAATCAAGCCACCGCCGAGATGGGAAAGTTATGGTGCAGCCAGTTCAAGAAAGACATTATGAACATGGAAGAGGTGGAGTCGGTAGAGGATATGTGGCAAATCTGAATAGGGGAAGGAATGGAAATCGGGACAAGCAAAACCTATCAAGTGCTACAACCGTGGAGGTGAGGGACATTGCAAGGCGCACATCGCCAAAACGCCCTCAGAATGCAGAGTACTTCAGGGATAAGATGTTGCTTGTTCAAGCTCAGGATAATGGTGCAGCTTTGTATGAAGAAGAGTTGTTATTTCTTTGAGGAAATGCCAAGACGTATGATGCGATGTGGATGAGCGTACCAATTCAGGAGATAGGCAACAATCATCAGAATGCCTTTCAAGTAGCTGATTGTGATGCATATGACTCTGACGTTGATGATGAACCTACTGCACAAACAATTTTAATGGCTAGCATTTCTCCAATGGTCCCTCCTAAAGTCTCTTCATCCCCACAAGCTGGTCCATCCAAAGACAAAATAATTTCTGAGGTACTAAAACTATACGATGAAGTTGATGAGCAAAAGATACATGACGAAGTACAATCAACTGTAATTACTGAGTCAGATATTGAAAATATGGGTAATATTAATGTTATCCCATATGATCAATATGTGAAACAAAGTGAAAGTGAGATTGTACCAAGTGATGTATCTTGTGCAGTCAATGATGACTATGTTTTTGACGAATACACTGCATGTGCCCCTGATGAGTCTGTTATCTCTGAACTTAATGCCTATAAAGAACGTGTTGATATCTATGAACAACGAGCTAAGTTTGAATTAACTACTCGTGAGCAGGAGTTAGATAACCAAATGCGTACAATTATTAGAAAAAGTAATTTTAGAGAAGAAGTGTTAAAACAAGAGTTAAACTCCTTACAAGAAAAGCTTTCTAAAACCGCTAAGCAAAAACAAGAACTTCAAGAAAATGTTAAAGTGCTTAAGCAGGAGTTTCATGCTAAGGAATCAAAACTTTTGAATGATTTTTCCAATCTAAAAACTTTGAAACACATGCTTGAAAATAAGTTAATGCGTACAAGGGAATACCATTCGATTTCGCTCACATGGTCACTAAGCATAGAGTTTTAAGCGATAAGCATAGTATTCCCATTATAGAATAACCCAACCCTGAGTACGGTAAGATAGCAAAGGCGGCTCAAAATGTAATCTATGATGGCAATGAGATTCTTAAACCTAGACAGAAACCTAGTTGCATTGAGTGCACTAAGGAAGATAGAAAATTAGATGATGCATCTAGGGAGAAAATGAATAAGAAGCTAGAAGATCCTGAATGTAAAAAGAATAACATAACGATCAAACCCCATGATTACAAGAAGGAAAACTGGATTTCCTTAAACAAGTTTAAGCCTCAAACATTGTTAACACCTGAACAAGTGTTCTGGAAAAAGGACTTAGATAAGCAAAAAGCAGAGAATCTTGTTGTTACAAACCCTCCCCTAAGGAAAATGCCTGCAGACATGGTATCCTCCAAATACACCAATGCATTTAGTTCCTAGGACTATTGCCACTAAGAGCAAGACCTTAATTAGTCAATATGTTATTTTTCAACTATTTGTCGATTTTGAGAAAACTTGTAAGAAAAGGATCACACCCACTGGATAACTGAAGGGGAAAGGGGTTTTGAGCAAACAAAAGAATGTTATTTAACCGAGGTCATGCCTTTCTTTAAACAACTAAAAGATCATTTTGAGAGTCTTAAAAAGGGTATTGATTCTGACATTAAAGGAATGGAAAAGGAATTTGATGCAATGATAGTTGAGGTTAGTGACTATGAGAGAGCATTAAAATATAATGAGATTGAGAGGAAGAACTTGCATACCTTGAATGAGAATCTTATTTCAGAATGTATTGCTTAAGATGTGTTTTATATCTACTTAATTGCTCCATTAATGCTTCTCAATTTCATGAGTTATATGTTGCTTTGAAAGTCTCCCATGATCGTGTCATTGAGCTTGAAATCAAAAACGCTAAACTAAGTGAGAAAATTGAACAGGATGATCATGATAATCTGGTAAAACATTTTTCTAAACTAGAAGTTGAACATTTTGAGTTACAACTAAAATATCAACATCTCAAAGAAAATGTTAAAACCTCAAACATCAAGATATCCTCAGATGTTCCAGAGTTTGATGCAGCTTTTGAAATTAGCAAACGTGATGAACAGATTCGAGCTCATTGTAACACGATCAAAAAGTTGAAAGCACAAATTTCTCAATTAAAGGGTGAAATGAACAATGTGACTGGCTCCCAAATGCCTCCTCCTTTAGATTCTCGGAATTCTCAAAATTTTCATCTTCAAAACTTGGTTAATGCTTTACAAAAGGAAAATGAGAGTTTTATAGAAGAAAATGAAAAGGTTAAACGTCATTTCAATGAGTTATTTGAGTCAATAAAAGTCACTCGTAACAAAAATAATGAACAAATAACTTCGTTGCAAAAGGAAATTGAAAATCAAGAGTCGGTAAAAGGGAAAATGCCAATGACCAATGGGGAGAATGGTGCATCAAAGGTGCATGGTTGTAATAAATATGCTTTGTCAGTGAAATATGTTCCTCCTCATCTTAGGAATAACAAACTTGCCATTCAAACATATTTCTCATACCTTAAGGATAGTCTAGAATGTCTTCGTGAGATTGTAGAAGAGGATAAGATAGAGAAACCACTTGGCAATGCAATTGGCCATGCATGCTTATATGCCAAATGATCTCAAGAACTTCTAGAATGCTTAATTACAATATGCCCTAAATCCTTAGGTAAGCAAGTCAATCCTTGATACCTCGTTCTATGCCTAATGCCAAGTATGCAAGTCATTCAATGCCCAATGCTATGAATGTGAACTTTAGTAGGCCTTCAAATAGTTCAAATCCCAGCACCTCTAGTGTTAAGAAAGTGAACCTCGGTGCCTTGAATAGCTCACATCCCAGACATCAAAACAGGGAAAGGCATAAAGTAGCAAAACCAACTAATGTTCCCGTTCCTTCTACAGGAGTAATCAGTGACATTAAAGCGAGCAGGTCAAAGTCTCAAGGCAATACAAAGAATGATAGAACCTCGCAAGCTAAAATGTGCATTGGAAGAAAGTAGAAGATCACCGTAGGGAGAATTTGAATAAAATGAATCGTGTTGATTCTAGTGTTAGCTCTAAGCATACTGTAATTAATGCGAATTCTACTACTTTTGGCAAAATATGTAATGATGATTGCGTGGTTTCTGTTACTAATATTGAATGTGGTATGAATGATTTGTCTAAAGCTGTCAAATGCCCGTTAAACTGTCAATGTTAAAAATCAAGCTAAGAAGGCTAAAAGGCAAAAGCGAAAGAAAGTTAGAAACGTGGAAACCCAGGAAGAACATTTTGTAAGATAGGTTATCAATGGATACCTTTTGGACAAAAGGTTAATCGTGCAATGCCCACTAGAAAATGGATGCCTATTGGTAGAATTATTCCCTTAAGAAGTGAACATACTTTGAATAGGTCAAATACTGGGATACTAGCATGCATCTATTTCCGATGTTTCCATTGCTTCTATTGCTAATATGGGTGTTTCTATTTCTGATGTGGGAGTTCCAATCACTGTTATTAACCAAATGGAACCCAATCTTGCATGGGGATCCCAATTATCCAGTTATCCATTCTTGTTTGTGTTCAACAGCAGATCGTTCAAATCGCTTCGCGTGGTACCGGACTCGTCGCTTTCCAAGCATATGACCGGAGACCGGTCATGCTCATGAACTTCGTGAGTAAATTCATCGGATCTAGATTCGGAACGACCATTTGGAGCAATTATGGGTTATGGTGATTATGTAGTTGGAAAAAGTGTAATCTCCAGGGTATATTATGTGGAAGGTCTTGGTCATAATTTGTTCTCTGTTGGTCAATTCTGTGATTCCGATCTAGAGGTGGCCTTTAGAAAACATACTTGCTTCGTAAGAGAACTTGATGGTGTGGAATTATTAAGAGGTACTCGTGGTTCTAATCTATACACCATCTCTATCGAAGACATGATGAAGTCTTCTCCAATCTGCTTGCTGTCAAAGGCTTCTAAAACAAAGTCATGGTTATGGCATCGTCATCTCAATCACTTGAACTTCAGCACCATTAATAACCTTTCCGAAAGGATCTTGTCGAGGCTTACCAGTTAAAATATGAAAAAGATCATCTTTGTTCAACTTGCCAATTGGGTAAAAGCACGAAATATGCCCACAAACCAAAACCCACAAATTCAATAATGGAATTTCTTCATACCCTTCATATGGATCAGTGCGGACCAATGAGAGTGCAAACGATAAATGGGAAGAAATACATTCTAGTAGTTGTTGATGACTACACTCGATTTACTTGGGTAAAGTTTTTGAGGACAAAGGATGAAACTCCTGATGTCATCATCAAACTAATTAAACAGCTTGAGAGTTCGACTCAACAATACTGTCGTAATTGTTCGAACGACAATGGCACGAGTTTGTCAACAAAGACTTAATTCAGTTTTATGAAAGTGTTGGAATCAGTCATCAAAGAAGCGCTCCACTAACTCCTTAATGAACGGTGTAGTTGAAAGACGAAATCGAACTCTTATGGAAGCCGCAAGAACAATGCTAATTTATTTGAAGGTTCCAATGTTTCTATGGGCTGAAGCCATTGCCACTGCTTGCTACACCCAAAATCGTTCCCTTATACATACCTCTAATGGAAAAACTCCATATGAACTTGTTCATAAACGAAAACCTGATCTCACCTACCTTCGTGTGTTTGGTGCTTTGTACTATCCAACGAATGACGGTCAAGTCTTAGGTAAATTAAGAGCAAAGGCAGATATTGGAGTTTTTGTTAGTTATGCACCAAACAAGAAGGGTTATCGAATCTACAACAAGAGAACCCGAAATATCATGGAAACAATTCACGTTACGTTCGATGAGCTGACCGGTCAAATGACTCATGGACAATCCAGTTCGACCCAAGCACTTCAAAACAGTCCCATTGGTTCATCACTTGTACCAAACTCATCTCCAAGAACTCCATATGTTCCTCCATTAGAAGATGATTTAAAGAAATTGTTTGATCCAATGTTTGATGAACACTATCAACCGAATGTTGATGAAATGTCAATTCCAGAGGCTCGCTCCTATCCCCGTGAATGAAGTCAACCCTTCAGTCTCAATATCATTAAGTCAAGAAGCGCTTGCGATCACCTCATCAACAAATCATCAATCATTAAATGTACATCATGGAATTTTTTCTAGCATCAATGAAGAAGTTAAATCCCTTTTACTCCCCAAGATGCTCCATTTGAAAATATCTTTGCTCCTGAATCATCATCGGAACCATCTTCATCGTGAGATATCGACTCGCTACTTCGCCCACAACAACAACCACATTAACACCTTAGAAAATGGACACATGATCACCCATTGGACAACATCATTGGAAACCCCTCTGCCCAAGTATCCACACGGAAACAACTTGCAACCGATGCCTTATGGTGCTTCTTCAACTCCGACTTCTAAGGTCGAACCAAAAGACATTAAAACCGCCATGAAGTGAAGACTAGCCTGGTTCAATGCCATGCAAGAAGAAATTCATGAGTTTGATCGACTTGATGTATGGGAATTAGTACCCGCTCCAGATTGTGCTATGATCATTGCTCTAAAATGGATCTTCAAAGTGAAACTTGATGAGCATGGTGATGTCTTAAAGAACAAGGCTCGATTGGTCGCAAAAGGATACCGTCAAGAGAGGGTATTGACTTTGAAGAATCATTTGCTCCAGTTGCTCGTATTGAAGCAATCAGAATCTTCTTGGCTAATGCCGCTAGCAAGAATATGGTTGTGTATCAGATGGATGTTAAAACCGCCTTTTTGAATGGAGATTTAAAGAGTGGTTTACGCCGTCGCCAATGTGAGGGTTTTGTGAATCCAGAGCATCCTACTCATGTCTATCGCTTGAAAAAGGCCCTTTACGGTTTGAAGCAAGCTCCTAGAGCATGGTATGATACTCTATCTAGGTTTCTTCTATCTTCTAGATTCACAAAGGAGCATTGATCCGAAATTGTTCACCAGAAGTCAGGCAAACATTTAATTCACGCTCAAATTTATGTTGATGATATTATCTTTGCCTCGACTGACCCCAATGAATGTGATCATTTTTCAAATGAAATGGGTTCCAAATTTCAAATGTCAATGATGGGACAAATGTCATTTTTCTTGGGATTACAAATTTCACAAAGTCCCGGAGGCATTTTTATAAATCAATCTAAATATGCAAATGAGATTTTAAAGAAATTTGGATTTGTATCATGTGACACCGCTGACACTCCCATGATTGAACGTACTAAGCTGGATGAGGACAACTCAGTGATCATGGTAGATCAAACGAAATATCGAGTATGATTGGATCCCCGATGTACCTCACGCCTAGCGTAACTTGACTGCATATCTTGTTCGCTGTGTGCATGTGTGCTAGATATCGGGCTAAGCCTACTAAAAAGCACCTTGAAGCGGTTAAACGGGTCTTTCGGTATTCCAAGGAACCATCAATATGGGACTTTGGTACCCGAAGGACACCGGTATGTCACTAACGCCTATGCGATGCCGATCATGCATGGGATGTCAAGATACACGCCGGCACGCCGAGGTGCTCAGCTTTTGGGTGATAAGCTTGTGAGCTGGTCTTCAAAGAAGCAAATGAGTACTTCTATTTCCTCTATAGAGGTTGAATACATAGCCATGTCATCTTGTTGTGCTCAAATCCTTTGGATGAGATCCCAATTATCCGACTATGGCTTTGAATTCAACAAAATCCCTTTGTACTGTGATAATAAAAGTGTTATTGCTCTCTCATGCAACAACGCACAACACTCAAGAGCAAAGCACATTGACATCCGACATCATTTCATCAGGAGCAAGTGGAAAACGGTGTGGTGGAACTCTATTTTGTGAAGTCAGAATACCGGTTAGCAGACATCTTCACCAAAGCTCTTCCAAGAGAACGTTTTGAGTTTATTCTTCCACGACTTGGCTTGAAAAGCCTTCAACCAAAAACACTCAAACGTCTTCAGGAGGAATACGAGGAGTAAAGGTCTTTCTTCATCATCATTTGTATATATTTAATCAAAAAGCAAAATACAAAAATATAAAACTTTCAAAAATCCATAGAAATCTGAAAAACTCGAAAAAAACTCAAAAATATTATCTGTTTGTCATGTTTTTCTTCCTCGATTCGATAATATCTACGGTCTTTGTGCTGTCATTCAAAGAATGACACGGGACTTTAGATGTTTTTCGAATGTTCAAAAAAAAAAAATCAAAAAAAAAAAAATTCAAAAAATCAAAAAAAAAATATTTTTGGGAGAAAGTAAAACTATGGTTTATTGTCATTTCAGGCAGTAACCCGCTTTTCAAAGAAAGAACAGAGCCATGCTTTATCTCATGTTTCAAACCTAATGCTCTGAGTCTAAAAACAAATGTCTGCCATTAACAAGACAAATGTTTAATTTCAAATATTTTTCCTTCTAATGATTCCTCTGAAAAATATTTGCAATCTTATGAAAACTCAATTGTTTTGAAAACACTTCGGACTCTATTTTTAAAAATCAAAAGAACTTATAAAGTGTCAAAATCTCAATTCATCAATCAACAACTTTCGTCATTGATTGAGAGGGAGAATGATTTTTCAATTAAATCAAAAAGTGTTCTTTTCAAACAATTTGCACTTAAATGAGTAAGGTCTACTCTAAATGTTTTACAAAATGTTACACAATTGGTTCCCGACCTTGGTTATTATTATGTTTTCAAAAGATAATTATGCATGTTTAATCAATGGAGTTTAAAGTCTCAAAATCCAATCCTTATCAGTTAAAACGCTTTCATAATCAAGTCACAATTCTCCTTAAAAGCTTTCAAAATCAATTTAAATCTACAGAGATCACAAATCTCAAATGATTTGATAATTGTGATCGGGGAGAATTTGTGATTTAAATTGGATTTAAACCGATAATTCGATAAATGGTTTCATAAGTGTTTAGCATGTTTTCCTCCCCGCAAGTGACAAACGATTTCAAATTTTCCATGCACATGTTGAGGGAGATCATCTATTTTAAACCTCAAATTATTGAAACGTGAATCAATTGTCTCTATGCGTGTTCCTCTAATATGTGCAAAACTCTTTCAAAATTCGAGGCACATATTGAGGGGGAGCAAACTTGTGAAAACCTCATCCTTCCTCAAAATGTTTTATCTACTCAAATTGATTGGGAAGTGATGATGATCATTTTATAAAATGTTGATCAAAAGATTGGACCTTTCATTCTTAATCTAACGATTTCAAAGATCTCTTGCCTCCATGTGCTAAACAAATTCTGAATTTTAATGCATATGTTGAGGGGGAGCATTTCTAAAATATGAAAACAATTAAGATACAAAATGCTTTGAATCTATATCACAAGTATCTTGATTGATTTTCAAATGGTTTTCAAT